>JAXCMG010000038.1:4694689-4709883 GCA_034642415.1 Podarcis siculus
TTCCAGCCATCTGGAGCTGGCTTTTGCCTTGGTGCTTTTTCCTGACACCAACATTTATCCATTTCTTATTTCTTGCCCTGTGTCTTCCCTCCACCCGTAACAAGGAAGCTCCTCCAGGATTCTTTATCCAGCGCTTGGGTATCCCCGCTTGCGCGTTGTTCTAAAATTAAAGCCGACTGCTGGCCCTTTGCAAAAATTACGCAATCTGTGCTCTCTAATGACTGCATCAGATTTGCGACCCTCTCCCTGCCACCAAGCAATGGAAAAAAACATTGTGAAATGCAGCGTCCGCTGGCTTAGTGCTTGTTTGTTTTGAAACAGGAGAGCTGCCGGGTGTGAGCAAATTAATTATCTTGGGACATCAAGCCCAAAATAGCAAGCTAGCCAGCATTATTACCCAGATGATGAAAAGTTTGTCTTCCCCCTGGTGACAAACAAGAAACTCAGTTTAAGCAGTGCAGGGGGTGGGTCAGCCATTAATAACAATCATTGCATGATCCTTCCATCCCTCTTTCCCTCATCAGAGTTTAGCTCAGCAGCTCTTACGTTTTTACTCCCAACAACCCTGTATGCAAGGCCCTGGCATTATAATTTGGTTTAAAAGTACAGTGGTACCTCGGGTTACATACGCTTCAGGTTACATATGCTTCAGGTTACAGACTCCGCTAACCCAGAAATAGTCCCTTGGGTTAAGAACTTTGCTTCAGGATGAGAACACAAATCGCACAGCGGCAGCAAGAGGCCCCATTAGCTAAAGTGGTGCTTCAGGTTAAGAACAGTGTCAGGTTAAGAACGGACCTCCGGAATGAATTAAGTTCTTAACCTGAGGTACCACTCAGTGGTACCTCGGGTTACATACGCTTCAGGTTACATACACTTCAGGTGACATACTCCGCTAACCCAGAAATAGTGCTTCAGGTTAAGAACTTTGCTTCAGGATAAGAACAGAAATTGGGCTGTGGCGGCAGCAGGAGGCCCCATTAGCTGAAGTGGTGCTTCAGGTTAAGAACAGTTTCAGGTTAAGAACGGACCTCCGGAACGAATTAAGTACTTAACCCAAGGTACCACTGTAAGCGGAAAAGATTTTAACCTCCTTTCCGACTTCCCACCCACAAAGTGAATGACCATTCTCCTTTTATGCTACTGAATTGCGTATGTGTATAAAGATGCCATGGTCCCTAAAAATGACAGGACTCTCAAGTCCGTTCCAAAACTAAAAGCGTTCCCAAACCAAGGCACACTTTCCCATAGAAAGCACAGTGGATGCTTGGGTTGCGAACGTGATCCGTGCAGGATGCACGTTCGCAACCCGCAGCGGTGCGTCTGCGCGCTCGTGGGTTGGAATTCGGTGCTTCTGCGCAGGCGCAAAGAGCAATTTAGCACTTCTGCGCATCCGTGGCCGCCGAAACCTGGAAGTAACCCGTTCCGGTACTTCCGGGTTTCGGCGGTCCGTAACCCAAATAAACGCAACCTGAAGTGTCTATAACCCGAGGTATGACTGTAATGCACAATGGATTAATCCGTTCCAGACTTTTATAAACAACCCCTCAAACAGCAGTTTAACACGAATTTTACTATCTAACAAGACCATCGGTGCAAGTCATCGGCTCCAGCCCTTGAAGGTAAACGTCTGAATATATTGCTATACGCCGATGACATGGCTTTAATGGCACTCACCCGAAGAGGCTTACGCAGCATGCTGGAGGGGATCGCAGCCTACTGTTCCCATAACTCACTAAAGATAAACTATGACAAAACAAAAATTGTGGTGTTCACTAGAGCTCGCCACACCTTTAGATGGTTTTTAGACGAACATGTGATTGATAACAAGACCACTGATCCATATAAGGAAAGCAATAAAGAATGTACTGCAGTCACACAATCAATCCATCAGTAGGTGAACTGGGTTCCACACAGTCACAAAAATAAATAGCAAAAACAGCCAGACCTCAGTGTAACACCCAAAACGTGTGGCACTCAGATTGGAAACGTAACACACGAAACGGAGCACGTTCGGCTTCTGAAAAAAGTTTGCAAACTGGAACACTTACTTCTGGGTTTGCAGTGTTTGGGTTCCAAGTTTTTGAGTACCAAGGCGTTTGAGAACCAAGGTACCACTGTACTTTTTAATTTGCTAGTTCCTCCAGTTTGTATCCCACAGATTACTAAACTTCTTAAAAGAAGCAAAGGGTAGCATGCAATATAAATATTGGTGGAAGGACTTAGGGTTGATAGTAGCTGACTGGAGATCTTCCTTTTCAGGCATGCAAACTCTTAACCGACGACTACGAACAGGTCCGCAGTGCTGCGGTTCAGCTTACCTGGGTCCTCAGTCAGCTTTATCCAGAAAGGTATGCGTGGAATACCTGGCAGTCCTAAACAAAGGGCTGGGGTTCAGTCTTGAAAAGTTAAAAGGCTGCAAAGTTTCCATGCTGTGTGGGCATGGGTCAGAGAGCGAGAGAGAGAGTTGTCCTGCAGTTAATCAAACAAACCGCGTCTGTTTGGTTTTCCTCGCTTTACTGGCCGAGGTAGCCGGCGTAGCTTCCGTGTCATGTGGCCAGCATGACTAAGCTGCTTCTGGCGAACCAGAGCAGCGCACAGAAACGGCGTTTACCTTCCCGCCGGAGCGGTACCTATTTATCTACTTGCACTTTGATGTAACTGCTAGGTTGGCAGGAGCAGGGACCGAGCAACGGGAGCTCGCCCCATTTTCAGCTTTTTCAGTTGGCATCTCTTGAGTAAGGCAGCGAAACAAACCATGGTTAAGGGAGTGTTCTGGGGTTGCGTGTGATGTCAAACCACAGTTGAAAGAAACCAAGGTTTGTAATCCAGCACCAAACCATAGCGTCAGGTTGTGGTTTGTTGGCAGTAAACAAACCATAGTTAAACCACTGGGCAGAATGAGGACGCTCAGTTGATGGTTTAATAAACAGTGGCCAAGCATAATGTGTAAACCAGTCATATGGTATATGAAGCTTAACTAAATGTTATGAAAACCATGGTTTGTTCAAAAGCTTTATTTAAAAGTACATTGGCTGTGGGGGTTTTTCCAGTTTGGAGTCCTGGTTACTTGCTGTTCACTTAATGAAACATGCCTTTTATTTACGCAAGCTGAATTGGGCAAGTGTGTTGGGTCGGATTCCACATCCCTCTCTCCATTCACAACATTTGTAGGGCAGATTTAATTCTCAGCCAACCCTGGTTCAGCAGGTGAGAACAAACCTAGGTATGAAACATTGATACAGCACCTTGTCTCTCTTTCTCTTCCCACCTCTTCAGCATTGTCCCAATCCCGTCATCCAACGAAGAAATCCGCTTAGTGGATGATGCATTCGGGAAGATTTGTCACATGGTCAGTGACGGCTCCTGGGTGGTGAGAGTACAAGCTGCTAAACTCTTGGTGAGTGCCTGTGCCCTCTGTCATCTCCTTACGCTGTTGGAAGAGCAAGCTGTCTGTCGGAACATGAAATGCTGGTGGTTTGTGAAACCTCTGGAACATAAGAAGAGCCTGGCTTCCGGATCAGGCCAAAGGCCTGCCTGGTCCAGCATCCTATTCTCACAGTGACCAGCCAGATAAAATAATAATAATAATAATAATAATAATAATAATAATAATAATATTTATATCCCGCCCTCCCCAGCCGAAGCCGGGCTCAGAGCGGTTAACAACAGTAAAATGATACAACATTCTAAAATCATTTCATTATAAAAGCAGTTCAAATCAGATTAATGGCAACCATTGGGCTAGAGTTCTGTGAGGATTGCCAAAGGAGGGGGTCAGGCTGTGCCCTGGCCAAAGGCCTGGTGGAACAGCTCTGTCTTGCAGGCCCTGCGGAAAGATGTCAAGTCCCGCAGGGCCCTAGTCTCTTGTGACAGAGCGTTCCACCAGATTGGGGCCACAGCCGAAAAAGCCCTGGCTCTGGTTGAGACCAGCCTAACCTCTCTGTGGCCCGGGACCTCCAAAATGTTTTTGTTTGAAGACCGTAAGGTCCTCTGTGGGACATACCAGGAGAGGCGGTCCCGTAGGTACGAGGGTCCTAGGCCGTATAGGGCTTTAAAGGTTTAAACCAGCACCTTAAACCTGATCCTGTACTCCACCGGGAGCCAGTGCAGCTGGTATAGCACCAGGTGAATGTGATCCCGCAGCGAGGACCCCGTAAGGAGTCTCGCCGCGGCATTCTGCACCTGCTGGCGTTTCTAGGTCAGTCTCAAGGGCAGCCCCACGTAGAGCGAGTTACAATAATCCAGTCTGGAGGTGACCGTCGCGTGGATCACAGTGGGTAGGTCAGGGCGAGAGGTAAGGAGCCAACTGCTTAGCTTGGCAGAGATGAAAAAATGCTGCCTTTGTTATAGCTGCAATCTGCGCTTCCATGGAAAGGGAGGTGTTGAAGATTACACCCAAACTCTTAACGGACGGTGCTGGCACTAATTGTGCCCCCCCAAAAGAGATGGGAGTTGCCCCCCCCAATCCCATATCGTCCCGACCCAGCCAAAGGACCTCCAAATGTAGCAGCATTTCCCAAACTTGGGTTTCCAGCTGTTTTGGGACTACAACTCCCATCATCCGTAGCTAGCAGGGCCAGTGGTCAGGGATGATGGGAATTGTAGTCCAAAAGCAGCTGGAGACCCAAGCTTGTGAAACCCTGGTGTAGAGCATAGCCGTTGTGACTACTAGACATTACTAGCCTTATCCTCCACGAATTTGTCTGAATGCCTTTAAGTGAATAAGGAGAACCTTCAGGATCAGGCCTTCAGAGGCATACTGCCCCCCCCCCCCCGTGGTAGCAGCCATTGCCAACATGGTGCCCTCCAGACTTTTTGGACTACAACTCCCATCAGCCTGAGGCGGCTGCATGGCTGCACACGGCTGTTTAAGGCTGTGCTGCCTGGGGCTGAGGGGAGTCTGAAACATCTGGAGGGCACCAGGTTGGGAAAGGCTGCTCTAGATTTAGCTTGGGCCTCCTCCTCCTCCTGTAAATGGATTGATATAGCCTCTCCCTAAAGCTCAGTTGGGTGGAGTCTGCACTGGCTACAACCCCCCCCCCCAAACCTGCCTTGATGAAGGAAAGAAGAGGAGTTTGGATTTGATATCCTGCTTTATCACTCCCCTAGGGAGTCTCAAAGCGGCTAATATTCTCCTTTCCCTTCCTCCCCCACCACAAACACTCTTGTGAGGTGAGTGGGGCTGAGAGATTTCAGAGAAGTATGACTGGCCCAAGATCACCCAGCAGCTGCATGTGGAGGAGCAGGGAAGTGAACCCGGTTCCCCAGATTACGAGTCTACCGCTCTTAACCACTACACCACACTGGAAAGAGGTCCTGATTGTGGTGTAGCTTGATTGGCAGTTTTTGGGTCATATTGCCAGGAAATATATTGGAGTAAAAAAGAAAAATTCAAAAAAGTGAAAAGAACATAGAGATGGGAAGCAGAGAGTTCCCATTCCCCAAACAACAACAATTTATTTCTTCTACCCTGCCAGTATGACTGGGTTACCCCAGCCACTCTGGGTGGCTTCCATCTAAGTTCAGAGAGGGAGAAAAGGCACACCAAACCTTAAAAGCTTCCCAAAACAAGTCTGCCTTCAGATGTCTACATGGACCTGCCAATCAAATGGCAGTTTTCAACAGGGAATAAGAAGGGGGCGGGCTGTGTGTCACACAGTCTTTCCTCCATGTCATGGCTAAAAAGTGAAACTGATTGCCAGTCGACTTGGGACAGACAGGCTGAAAGGACTTTGCGCACAAAGCAGAAATTAAGGAATTTCTTTGCCATGAGATGTGGTGACAGCCACTGGCTTGGAAGGAGACAAAACAGATTTGAGAAGGGGGCGGAGGAGAGGTCTTTCAACAGCCATTAGCCCGATAGCTAAATAGACCCTCCTTGTCCGGAAGCAGTGTTATGCTGAGGACTAAGAGCCAGGATTTTTATCTTACCCGTGCTTTGTTCAAAATCACCCTGTTGCTAACTTGCCTCTTTCCCCTCCTTTGTCCCAGGGCTCTATGCAGCAAGTTAGTTCCCACTTCTTAGAGCAGACCCTGGACAAGAAGCTGATGTCAGACCTGAGGGTACAGAAACTTCTTTTCTTTTATTTTTAATCATTTCTGCTGTGCATCCCGTGTCCTAACCTCGGCATGCCGGAAAGTTGCACGACAGGTTCCTTTTTGATAGTCCTCGGATCCCTTCTGTGTCTGCAGGAGATCAGAAGCTGGCTTTCTGGCAGGTTGAAGCCAGTGAAATTTGAGCCTCGGCTGCATTTGCTTAGCCTTTGTCAGCTTGCAGTAAATCTCCCCCAGGCCATTCTAGTTTCTTTGGTGAAGGGTGCCCTGCACATCTTAAGTCACAGCAATTTGGCATGCAGAAACTGAACGCTGAACTAATGGCTTTCGATATTTGCAGAACTTTGGCAGCTGTTTCAAATGAGCGCCACAAGAAGGCACTGAAGATTCTGGGTGCCTTGTGTGTTACTCTTGCTTCTGCTATGGAGTTGTGTTAATGGCCTTGGGTGTGCACTTTATGTTACCATTCATATAACCAACAACAACAAATTTAATTTTTTTGTTCCCTGCCCTCTGATTGGGTTGCCCCGGCTGCTCTGGGCGGCTTCCAACAGAATATATAGAAACACAACAGAGCATCACACATTAAAAGCTTCCTGATATCTTGGCATTTGAATGTGCTGGCTCTAGTCGGGCATCTAGACAGTTAATGCATATTTTTTATTTATATACACAAATACACACACACATATACGGGATGCGAGTGGCGCTGTGGGTTAAACCACAGAGCCTAGGACTTGCCGATCAGAAGGTCGGCGGTTCGAATCCCCGTGACAGGGTGAGCTCCCATTGCTTTGTCCCAGCTCCTGCCAACCTAGCAGTTCGAAAACCTGCCAGTGCAAGTGAATAAATAGGTATCACCGTGGTGGGAAGGTAAATGGCATTTCCATGCGCTCTGGTTTCCGTCACTGTGTTCTGTTGTGCCAAAAGCGGTTTAGTCATGCTGGCCACATGACCCAGAAAGCTGTCAGCAGACAAACACCGGCTCCCTTGGCCTGAAAGTGAGATGAGAGCCACAACCCCATAGTTATTTTTGACTGGACTTAACTGTCCAGGGGTCCTTTACCTTTACGTTATTGTCGAACGTAATCCATTCCGGAAGACCGTTCGCCTTCCAAAATATTCAACAACCGAGGTGCAAGGAGCTGGCTGCAAGTTCAGTTGAGAAAATTGAAAAACACGCAGTGAAAGCCGTTCAACTTCCAAGGTGCGCTCGAAAACGGAAGCATTTACTTCTGGGTTTTCGGTGTTCGAAAACCAAAATGTTCGGCTTCCGAGGCACTCAAAAACCGAGGTACCGCTGTATAAGAAATTGTCTCTGCAAACCATTTCTGGCATGTGACCTTTACGCTTTTTGCATCTGCAGCGGAAACGCACAGCCCATGAACGAGCCAAAGAGCTTTTCAGCTCCGGGGAGTTCTCAAGCGGCAGAAAATGGGGTGACGACGCTCCCAAAGAAGAAGTAGACACTGGAGCTGTGAACCTAATTGAGTCGGGTGCCTGTGGGGCGTTTGTCCATGGGCTGGAAGACGAGATGTACGGTGCGTGAAGGCTCTGCCGCCAATATCTCCCCTTAAAAGGATCCTTGCTGAATCAAACCGTTAGAAGGGGTGTATGTGTGTGTGTGTGTATGGACTCCTTAAAGAGGACCAGATTTCTGTTTCTTCCCTCCCCAGCAAAAATACGTAGGGGCAGCCCACACCGGCTGCTCTGACCTTGTCTTTCTCTCACTCTTCATTTCTCAGAGGTCCGCATTGCCGCAGTCGAGGCCCTCTGCATGCTGGCCCAGTCCTCACCCTCTTTTGCAGAGAAGTGCCTCGATTTCCTGGTTGACATGTTCAACGACGAGATCGAGGAGGTGAGGCTCCAGTCGATCCATACCATGAGGAAGATCTCCAACAACATCACTCTCCGGGAGGACCAGCTGGACACCGTCCTCGGGGTCTTGGAGGCAAGTGTTCCCCCGCCCTTACCGACAGCTTTATTTGGTCCACTTTTTGAGTTGTTCTCTACCTTTACCTTTAGTAACTGCATGGGTTACTAAAGGTAAAGGACCCCTGATCATTAGGTCCAGTTGTGGCCGACTCTGGGGTTGCGGCGCTCATCTCGCTTTATTGGCCGAGGGAGCCGGTGTACAGCTTCCAGGTCATGTGGCCAACATGACAAAGCCGCTTCTGGTGAACCAGAAACGCCGTTTCCCTTCCCGCCGGAGCAGTATCTTTATCTACTTGCACCTTGATGTGCTTTCGAACTGCTAGGTTGGCAGGAGCAGGGACCGAGCAATGGGAGCTCACCCCGTCGCGGGGATTCGAACCGCCGACCTTCTGATCGACAAGTCCTAGGCTCTGTGGTTTAACCCACAGCGCCACCCGCGTCCCTTTTTGTTCTCTACCTAGCTGTGGGGTTTTTTCTCCCTCAGTTGCTCCTGGTTCATGTTTTTCCATCACTTGCTGATAGGTTCACAGAGGGGCAGCTTTCCTTCCCATAACTGTGGTATGAATTGGGAGCGAGACATGGGCTCACCCTTCGCTCTTCTCATGCGTCAGTTCTTCCCCCCTTCACTTATGGGTTGTCTGATTCTGCTGTCCTGCCAATTTGCGGCCAACCCTAACTTCCAAGTGCATGATTCCCAGTGACGTAGAAAGCTGCAAATTAGTTTCTGGGCCCAATTCAAACTGTTGGTTTTGACCTATAATACCTGAAAGTCTCAGGGCCACAATAACTCAAGGACCTCCTTTCCCATAATAATAATAATAATAATAATAATAATAATAATAATAATTGTTATTGTTGTTGTTGTTGTTGTTGTTGTTGTTGTTGTTATCTGGGTGGCTTCCAACACAATATTAAAATACAATAACTAACCTATTAAACATTAAAAGCTTCCCTAAACAAGGCTGCCTTCAGATGTCTTCTAAAAGTCTGGTACAGTGGTACCTCGGGTTACATATGCTTCAGGTTACATACGCTTTAGGTTACAGACTCCACTAACCCAGAAATAGTGCTTCAGGTTAAGAACTTTGCTTCAGGATAAGAACAGAAATTGTGCTCCGGCGGCGCAGCAGTAGCAGGAGGCCCCATTAGCTAAAGTGGTGCTTCAGGTTAAGAACAGTTTCAGATTAAGAACGGACCTCTGGAATGAATTAAGTACTTAACCCGAGGTACCACTGTAGTTGTTTTTCTCTTTGACATCTGGTGGGAGGGCGTTCCACAGGGAGGGCGCCACCACCGAGAAGGCCCTCTGCCTGGTTCCCTGTAACTTGGCTTCGCGCAGGGAGGGAACCGCCAGAAGGCCCTTGGCCCTGGACCTCAGTGTCCGGGCAGAATGATGGGGGTGGAGATGCTCCTTCAGGTATACAGGACCGAGGCCGTTTAGGGCTTTAAAGGTCAGCGCCAACACTTTGAATTGTGCTCAGAAACGTACTGGGAGCCAGCGTAGGTCTTTCAGGACTGGTGTTATATGGTTTCGGCGGCCGAACCACACTCTGCATTCATCATCTAAGGCCCTTTTCATGTGCCTCCTCTGTGTGAGGTCCAGAGGGTCGCATTACAAGAACGGGCCTTTTCTGTGGCAGCTCCCTGTTTGTAGAATGCTCTCCCAGGGAGGTTCACTTGGTGCCTTCATTATACTCCTTTAGGCGCCAGGCAAAACATTCCTCTTCAGCCAGGCCTTTTTGGATTCATTGTTTAAAACCTTTTAAATGTGTTTTTTTTTGGGGGGGCATTGTTTGTTTTGGTTTTAATGATTGCTTGTGTTTTAATCTTTTGTATTATTCTGTGAACCGCCCTGAGATCTTGAATGAAGGCCGGTATATAAAGTTAATAAACAAAATACAGTGGTACCTCTGGTTAAGAACTTAATTTGTTCTGGAGGACCGTTCTTAAGCTGAAACTATTCTTAACCTGAGGTACCACTTTAGCTAATGGGGCCTCCCGCTGCTGCACGATTTCTGTTCTCATCATGAAGCAAAGTTCTTATTCTGAGGTACTATTTCTGGGTTAGCGGAGTCTGTAACCTGAAGCGTCTGTAACCCGAGGTAAAAAGGTAAAGGGACCCCTGACCATTAGGTCCAGTCGTGACCGTCTCTGGGGTTGCGGCGCTCATCTCGCTTTATTGGCCGAGGGAGCTGGTGTACAGCTTCCGGGTCATGTGGCCAGCATGACTAAGCCGCTTCTGGTGAACCAGAGCAGCGCACGGAAATGCCGTTTACCTTCCCACCGGAGTGGTGCTTATTTATCTACTTGCACTTTGACGTGCTTTCGAACTGCTAGGTTGGCAGGAGCAGGGACCAAGCAATGGGAGCTCACCCCATTGCGGGGATTCGAACCGCTGACCTTCTGATCAGCAAGTCCTAGGCTCTGTGGTTTAACCCACAGCACCACCCGTGTCCGTAACCCAAGGTACCACTGTAATAAAAAAACCAAATCAGGCTTCTGGTCCACCTGGGCTCAGTACTGCCTGCCCAGACACGCAGTAGCTCTCCAGGGTTTTAGCACCTAAGATGCTCCCTTATACTCACTCAAAGCAGCCTGCCACTCTGGGTGTTATGCGCAGAACCCCCAAGCACGTGCCCCCAAGACCACCTGTAATATTCTGAGCCCTTTTGTGCTGCTTTTAGGATTCTTCCCGAGACATCCGGGAGGCTCTCCACGAGCTGCTGTGTTGCACCAACGTCTCGACGAAAGAAGGCATCCATCTTGCCCTGGTGGAGCTCCTGAAAAACCTCACAAAGTATCCTACCGATAGGGATTCCATCTGGAAGTAAGTGCCTCTTCCTTAGACCAGTGAACTCCCCTTCTGGTGTCCACATTCATTCATTCATTGAACTTGCTAGCCACTTTTTTCTTTTTTCTTTACAAAAAGGAGCTCAAAGCAACTTAGAAAAAACTGCACATGTACGCAGGTCCTGCTCATTATCCAAAAATTCACTTATCACTTATCCGAACACTTATCACGGCCTAGGACCCTCGTACCTACGGGACCGCCTCTCCCGATATGCCCCGCGGAGGACCTTAAGGTCCATAAATAGTAACACCCTAGAGGTCCCGGGCCCTAAGGAAGTCAGATTAGCCTCAACCAGAGCCAGGGCCTTTTCAACACTGGCCCCGGCCTGGTGGAACGCTCTGCCTCATGAGACCAGGGCCCTGCAGGATCTGATTTCTTTCCGCAGGGCCTGTAAGACAGAGTTGTTCCACCTGGCCTTTGGCTTGGAGTCAATTTGATTCCCTCCCCCCCCCTTTATTTTCCCCTTTCTCCTCCTGTGATGAGGCTGCATTTTAATGTTTCAGTGTTTTAATGTTGTATTTTAATCTTGTTTTTTAAGTTGTACTTCAATCAATTGTTTTATATCTGGTGTTAGCTGCCCTGACCCCGGCCTTGGCTGGGGAGGGCGGGGTATAAATAAAATTTATTTATTATTATTATTATTATAGAATTATAACCAAAGCTCACTACATGCGCAACTGATTCAGATACCCAAACAGCTGGAGTTTGCCCACTTCCTTACTTGTTTGTGCTTTGAGTATAGTTAATGCTGTTCGTTATTATTTATATGGCGGGTGTGCTGCTTTTGGTTTCCTCCCTATAAATGTTATGTTAGACAATATATTGATTGTATGACCCCCCCTTTTTTTCTTCCATCATGATAGTGTGTGTTTTTGTGTGTGTGTGTGTGTGTATCGCTCTAAGTCACTTGGGCACTGTGGTGATCACACAGGGTCCCCAGACGTTTAACGGTCTATTGATCCCTGTGCCACCACTGTGCTTGCTTCCCCGCTGCCACCAACCCGTTACTCTCTGGTAAAACACTGAGTCCAGACAGTTGTTAAAAGTGAACCAAATAAACAAGTTTATTTTACAAACACTAACAAGTTTATGGTTTCTCAGATAATATTCCTGTCAGTATCTTAACTTTGGTTTCTTTACCGGCCTATACCTTCCTAATACCTTCTGACTGATTATCTCAACTGTTTGACTCCTCTTAACAAATTCTCTCCCTCTCTCACATCAGACTAGCCCAACCCACAGACTTATCTCTTTTCTCTCTCTCTTCTAACTCCAGACTGTCTTCTCAACAACTCTAACTCTAACTCTCTAAAAAAACCCCTCTGTGCTTAAACCTTATACACAGTTAACTCTGCCCCTTGGGTTCCCATTGGTTAGTCATTTTACAATTAGTTAATCCTTTCCTTATGAACCCAGTATAATGTCACACCTTCTGGTGACAAGTGACTAGTAAGTTTCCTAAAAATTCTCAACCATCTTTGTGTTGGGGTTATTGTGAAAGGGAACCTCTGTATCTTTTAGATGTTCACCAGTTTGAATCTCTGTGTTATAGGTGCTTGAAGTTCCTGGGAGGCAGACATCCTACTTTGGTGCTTCCACTTGTTCCTGAACTTCTAGGGACACATCCTTTCTTTGACACCCCGGAGCCTGACATGGATGACCCAGCTTGTATCCTCTTTTTTTTTGCTACCCCCTCTCCTTCCCTCTGAATAATGCTTGGCTGACCAGACCACACCGAGCCGTTGTTAAAGAACCATGGTTGTCACTTGACTGACAAACCAGAACTGGAAACCGTGGCTTGAAATAGGCTTGTAAACCATGGTTTGTGCTATGCTTTGGTCTGAAATCTTAAAGTATAGTTTGGAATCTTGATTTTGGGGCACGGTATGGTTTGCTGCAAAAAAGAAACAGAAACTTGTTGTCTGCTGTCTTCACAGAGAAAGGAAGGAGCGTGAAACTCCAAGATTTGATACTGCTCATTCTCACAATGGCAAACCATGGTTAGCCATGAGATCAGAATTTGAATAACTTTTGATTGGGTTTTATAAACAGCGTCAAACAGCGACCTGTAGCTTCAGAACTCTTCAGAAGCTGGAGCATGCTCTAATCAGCAGAGTAATTAACTCTTTGTGATGGAAGGGCGGACAGAGGCATGTGTAAAGCATATTTACAAGCAGTTTATTCAGCATAGGTAAAGGTAAAGGGACCCCTGACCATTAGGTCCAGTTGTGACTGACTCTGGGGTTGTGGTGCTCATCTCGCTTTACTGGCCGAGGGAGCCGGCGTACAGCTTCCGGGTCATGTGGCCAGCATGACTAAGCCGCTTCTGGCAAACCAGAGCAGTGCACGGAAACGCCGTTTACCTTCCTGCCGGAGTGGTACCTATTTATCTACTTGCACTTTGACGTGCTTTCAAGCTGCTAGGTTGGCAGGAGCAGGGACTGAGCAATGGGAGCTCACCCTGTCGCAGGGATTCGAACCGCCGACCTTCTGATCGGCAAAGTCCTAGGCTCTGTGGTTTAACCCACAGCGCCACCTGCGTCCCTTATTCAGCATAGATCAAGACAAAGAAAACATGTCTGCTCTCCTTCATGTCTAAGAGCAGGAAGCAGGAAGCAAAAGCTATACACAAACGGAAGTTCCCAGCAAGCCGTGCTGGAATATAAACAGACATGTGACATGCAACAATCCACATATCTGTTCCTCTTAAGTGAAACGGAACATCAATATCCTAACACTGGATTGGTGGCTCTGGGCCCCTGCTGCTCGCCGCCCCGTGCTCCGCAAGCCTTGCTTCGTTACCTGTGAGCGTTCTGTTTGCAGCTTCTCTCCCAAGTCCCCCCCCCCCTTGTGCGTCCAGTTGCTTTGGAATCCTGCTTTTCCCTTAACCCGCGGTGCAAACAGACATTGCGGTCCTGGTTCTGATTTTCAACGCTGCCAAATCGTGCCCAACCATGCCGGCGCTGTTTTCGGATCACACCTTTAGGCACTACGCTTACCTTCGGGACAGTCTCTCTCACCTCGTCCCTCCCTTGCGGGTAAGCCGGTCAGTGGTGTTAATGCGCCTCCTGTTTTGTTCTGTTTTTTGTTTCTGTTCCGCTTTCGGAGAATTAACGCTCGTAGGAAGACAAAGCAGGCTGCCACTCCAGGTCCAGACAGCTATAATACGCGGTGTAGTAGAACATCTTCCATTGCCTGATGCCCTTCAAATGTTTTGAACTACAACTCCCACCAGCAGCCATGCTTTGAGCTTGCTGTTAGGCCTTACTCTGGGTTCATAGAGCGTTGGCCACCCTGGAGAGGCAGGGACTTTTGTGGTGTGGCAGGGACCTGCTTCCTGGGGGCAAGACCTATCGGAGATGAATTGCTGTGCTCATTTGGCCTGACACTCCCAGGCAGGTTATGTCCCCCCCCCCCCAAATAATATTTATTATTTTCAGTAGATAAACATAGTAAATAAAAAAAACAATAATAAAAACAAAGAAAAAAAGAAAAAAGATACATACAGCAAATTACCACTTAATTAATTAAAATTAAGTACCATCCATCTTCATAAACATAGTATTTGACTTCCTCAAATCTTTTCCATCCAAATTTCTTAGTAATTATATGTAGCAGTTTCCAATATTAGTGTTTCAAAAGACATATCACAGTCCTAATCATATTACATAACTTTCCTTATCGTACATTTTCTTATTTATAAATTTAATTCCAATTTAATCCTAGGCCTAATTGTTTCTTTCAAGTGGTTACATATCTTTAATATCACAATATTTATTCAAATAATCTTTAAATTTCTTCCAGGGCAGGTCATGTTTTTGCTAATAAAGAGTTAGCTCCAACTGGCTCGGTGTGGTTTGCTGCTGGCTCCCCTCCGACGCCACGATGGGTGAATTGTAAGATGCAGCTGTACAGCTGTGAGAGTCGTGAGATGGGGAGTGAACTGTACCACTGGAGGCTGCAGTCATAGAGCGGCATTCAGCTGTGTTTTACTCAGAGGAGACCTGTTGAAGTGAATGACTATGACTGCGTTAGGTCCGTTGATTTCAGTGTGTCTGAGTAAAACGTAGCTGAATACCTAGAGCAGTGATGAGAAAGGGCTTTTGCTTTCCTGGTGAGTTTGGGAAGCGCACTGGGCTGCATCATTCTTCTGCCAGTGATGGGGTAGGTAGATAGATAAACTTTATTTTAATGTTGTATTTTAATTTTGTTTTTAAGTTGTATTCATTCAACTTATTTTTATTATTGCTCGTTAGCCGCCCTGAGCCCTGCCTCAGCTGGGGAGGGCGGGGTATAAATAAAAATTATTATTATTATTATTATTATTATTATTATTATTATTATTATTATT
>JAXCMG010000038.1:4716194-4749604 GCA_034642415.1 Podarcis siculus
GTCTCTTCCAACTCTATGATTCTATGATTCTATTCTATGATTCTAAGCCTTAGGCTTTGTGGTTTAACCCACAACGCCACCCGTGTCCCTAGCATGACTCAAATTCACGAAGAACTCTCTGATAGTAAGAGCTGTTCTAACAGTAGAACTGTAGATGCTTTAGTTGAGATGCCCTTCATTGCAAGGGGCAAGATGACCCTTGGAGCCCTTCCAACTCTACAATTCTATGATGGCAGGATTCTAGGATCTCTGCTATGCTATTTGAATGACATAGGGATGCGGGTGGCACTGTGGTCTAAACCACTGAGCCTCTTGGGCTTGCCAATCGGAAGGTCGGCGGTTCGAATCCCTGCGACAGGGTGAGCTCCCGTTGCTCCGTCCCAGCTTCTGCCAACCTATTTATCTTTTTTTGTGTTTTTAATATTTTGTTGGAAGCTGCCCAGAGTGGCTGGGGCAACCCAGTCAGATGTGCAGCATATAAATAATAAAATAGTTGTTGTTCATTTCCAGAGTGGAACCTCTCTTTGGAATGTGTGAGAAGTTTTTGCAGGAGGTGGACTCTTTTCAGAGGTATGTTTTCTTGTTTAGGGGACTCAGGCTCTGCAGTGGTATCTCGAGTTAAGTACTTAATTCGTTCTGGAGGTCCGTTCTTAACCTGAAACTGTTCTTAACCTGAAGCACCACTTTAGCTAAAGGGCAAAGCTGTGCTGCCGGAGCACCATTTCTGTTCTCATCCTGAAGCAAAGTTCTTAACCCGAGGTACTATTTCTGGGTTAGCGGAGTCTGTAACCTGAAGCGTATGTAACCTGAAGCGTATGTAACCCGAGGTACCACTGTATACCTAGGCTCTATCATGTCAGACTGCAGGTGGGAACTCAAAAGGACTCCGTGCTCCTCTATAAAAAATAGATTAAAAGCCCCCTTTCAGCTCCTTATTGGCAGCTGCGGAGCCTTCATCCAAACAAGCATGGTTGCTTTTTTCCTGCAGCTGCACAGCAAGCAAAATCGAAGGCCAACCTTTTTCACCATGGGCTCTTTCCGAGTTTTTACTTTGAAAGGCCCAGGCAAACCGTATGGGATTGTCTTGTGGGTGAGACTAAGGTTGCCCCAGATATGAGGCTAGGGATTCCTTGGGGGGGGGGGTAATCCTCTCTGAGCAGAGGGTAGATCAGGATCTGCTTTCCCTGCACTCCCAAACTTTTCCCCACGCTCTCCCTTTTTCACAGATGTTTCATTTCTGAGCTCCCTCATATGCAAGATAGTTTTGTGGACAAACTCCTGGACCTGATGCCCAGACTAGTGACGTCAAAGCCTTCCGAAGTCGTCAAGATCCTGCAGGCAACGTTGCGACAGAGTTGCTTCCTTTGCCTTCCTCTCCCTGAGAATGTGAGTATCTGGTTGGCAGCTGGGCAGCCGACTCTTAATAATAATAATAATAATAATAATTTATTATTTATACCCTGCTCATCTGGGTTTCCCCAGCCACTCTGGGCAGCTTCCAACAAAACACTAAAATACAATAACCTGTTAAACATTAAAGGCTTCCCTAAACAACTACTTGAAGTAATTTTATAGCAGCTGTTTAATGGTATTTGCATGTTTCTTATATGAATCGCCATATAAGCGTACTTTATAAATTTATTCATAATGGATGCGATGGAATGACCCTCGGTTATGTACTTTCTGATGTGTCTTACTTATTTTTATGACTGCTTTGTTATGCTTGTAATTATATAAATCTTTTCATAGTGTCAGCTGCCTTGAGCATTGTTTTAACTATGGATGATCATATGTATTCCTAATACAGTGGTACCTTGGTTCTCAAACTTAATCCATTCCGGAAGTCTGTTCCAAAATCAAAGCGTTCCAAAACCAAGGCGCGATTTCACATAGAAAGTAATGCAAAATGGATTAATCCGTTTGAGGCTTTTAAAAACAACCTGTAAAACAGCAATTTAACATGAATTTTACTCTCTAACCATTGATCCATAAAATGAAAGCAATAAACAATGTACTGCAGTCACACAATCAGTCAATCAGTAGCTGAACTGGGTTCCACAGTCACAAAAACAAAACAGCAAAATAAATAGCAAAAACAGACAGACTTCAGCGTAACACTCAAAATGGAAGTGTGGCACTCAAAACAGACCATGTTTTGCTTCCGAAAAAAGTTCACAAACCGGAACACTTACTTCCGGGTTTGCAGTGTTTGGGTTCCAAGTTGTTTGAGTACCAAGGCGTTTGAGAACCAAGGTACCACTGTAAGCCAAAATATGAAAGTGGTGGTGGTGGTTTGCCTCTGCAGAACACCTCTTTCCTCCTTCCTTCCCAACTGAGCAATCAAACTAGGAAGGTTCTAACCATGGTTTCCTACTTCATCCAAACCGGGAAACCATGGTTCCCAGCTACAAAACAAAGCAAGATATTAAGATGTGCTTTGAAGTTGCAAAGAGTATCGTTTATGGAGGAAGGCTTGCTCATATCTCAGTATACTAAGCGGTGATAATGATCATTTGAACTACATTGTACTACATTTTTAGAGTCCATTGAAGAAGTTGATATTGTTTAGGGTCCTGGGCTCCTGCAGCTGTTTTGCTTTGGCCAACCGCATGCACGCTGCAGCTCCTTCGTTGTGGCCTCTGTAAATTGACAAACGACTGAATACATTTTTCCAAGCCCAAATAAAAAAGGGGAGGGGGTAACAAACAGGAATTTTGAGAAGTATGTGTGGCAGTGTGTATGTGTGATTTGGCATCTTCCTTCTGCAGATCCACCGAGCGACTGCCACCATCATTGAGCCGGCAGGAGAATCGGACAACCCCTTGCGCTTCACGTCGGGATTAGTGGTTGCGCTTGACGTCGATGCAACTCTGGAGCATGTGCAGGATCCTCAAGGCACTGTTAAAGTTCAAGTAAGGGGAATAAAAGCATTAATAAAAATAAAAAGCATTGATAACCGGGATCCGCCATTATGAGACAGACTAAATTGTGAGATTGATAGTCAGAGGGGGAGGTGACCCGTTGCTTTGTTATCATGTTTGGATTGTGTGTTTGAGTTAGCAAATCCTCCCCTGGAAAGACTGATTTATGGTGCAACTGGTCTGGGAAAATTAATGAACAGACGCTTAGACTTTATTACATCGGAACAGACTAAACTGGTGCCTGCCGTTCAAAGAGGACTGTTGGATCAGTGTGTTGTGATTTCAGGAGAGCCTGACAAAGTTCACACAGAAAAATAACAATGTTTGGTTTAACTCGCCTGCGGAAACAACTCAGAGGTTATTAAGAAGAAAAATGATAACAAGAAGAAGACTTGAAGATGGGATTTGTGAATATCAAAGCAGCAGAAATATGAGATGATTGGACCCTCACTGAGCTCGAAACAGGGTGCACACAGTTATGCCCTACATAATGCGAGTAAAGTTTGCATAGGGCTTCTGTATTCCTGACTCCCTGTGTCTCAGCATTGACAAATCCCTCTCTTCCCTTATAGGTTGTATACCCTGACGGGCAGGCACAGCTCATCCATCCTAAACCGGCAGACTTTCGAAACCCCGCTCCTGGAAGGCACCGGTTAATTACTCAGGTTTACCTCTCTCACACTGCCTGGACAGGTAAGGAGGATGCTGGATCCAGCGGATCTTTGGTTCTGCACGGGGAAGTCTTTACGGTGCAGGTTTCACTTGAGGACTTCCAGAACTTTAAGGGTTCTGTGGCTTCTTTCTACTGCTGGCGGCAGGCGGAAACCAATGCAGCAAGTTGCCAGAAAAGGCACAAGATATATGATGGGTTGAATTAACCGCCTGTCTCCCGGAAAATGCCCTACATGCAGTGCTAGAGAAAGATTTCAACGTGCTTCAAGCCATAGGAGCTCGCTCTTGTTGGTGCAACAAGTTATATAGAAGAATAGACAATTGCTTGTTAAAAAATAAACCAGACTAGGATAATTTAAAGTTTGTGATGCAGTACCGTAGTTTTCGCTCCATAATATACATTTTTTTCCTCCTAGAAAGTAAGGGGAAATGTCTGTGCGTGTTACGGAGTGAATGCTTCCCTCCTCAGTGGCTCGCTTTGAAACAGCAAAGCGGGAGAAGAGCCGCCGAGTGGGGAGGAGAGAGGGACAGAGAGCCTGCTTCTTTAAAGAAGCAAAGCGGGAGAGGAGAGGAGCCGCTTACACGAGTGTAAGCGGCTCCTGTCCGGTTGGCTCCTTTAAAGCAAGCAGGCTCTCTGTCCCTCCTCCCCACTCAGCTTGCTAAATAGCAGCAAAGTTTTTCAGCTCGCTAAGCCAGGGGAATGAGCCGGGGAGGAGGGAGAGAAGCAGAGCCTGCTTGTTTTAAAGGAGCAAAGAGGGAGAGGAGAGGAGCCTTCTCCCCTTAAACCCCTCTTCTGCATTATTAGCAGCATCCTTCTCCACCCACCCCACGCATGCTCCTTGTTCCTTGAGTGCTTTTCCTTCCCTCCCCACTTAAAACATGGTTACAAAGCACAGATCCACATGGATCCTCAGGATTTTTGCACTGGGTCACCCTAAATTCACCATCATATCACATAGCATGTCCATGGCTACAGTTTGCACCAAAAAAATCACGCACCCAGTGTTGCCTGGGGCCGCAGTGGTGCAAAAACGTGGTTACAAACATGGATCCACATGGATCCTCAGGATTTTTGCATTGGGCTACCCCAAACTCACCGTCAGATCACATGTCTGTGGCCACAGCATGAAGCACAAAAATCATACATCCACTGTTTCGTTTAGAATATTTTTTTTTTCTTGTTTTCCTCCTCTAAAAACTACCTGCGTGTTATGGTCGGGTGCGTGTTATAGAGCGAAAAATACGGTACTGCATGGATGGAGAAGCTACAGTCTTTCAGATATTATTGCACTCCCAGTTCCCAGAAGCCTCATACAGCATGGCCTAAACAGGAATGATGGGAGGTGGACAACAACAACAACAATTTATACCCTGCCCATCTGTCTGGGTTTCCCCAGCCACTCTGGGCGGCTCCCAACAGAATATTAAAAACATGATAAAAGATCAAATATGAAAAACTTCCCTAAACAGGGCTGCCTTCAGATGTCTTCTAAAAGTCAGGTATAGTGGTACCTCAGGTTACATGCACTTCAGGTTAAAGACTCCACTAACCCAGAAATAGTACCTCAGGTTAAGAGCTTTGCTTCAGGATGAGAACAGAAATCGCGTGGCAGCGGCGCAGCGGCAGCCGGAGGCCCCATTAGCTAAAGTGGTGCTTCAGGTTAAGAACAGTTTCAGGTTAAGAACCGACCTCTGGAACGAATTAAGTATGTAACCAGAGGTACCACTGTAGTTGTTTATTTCCTTGACATCTGAAGGGCGGGTGTTCCACAGGTCGGGCGCCACCACCAAGAAGGCCCTCTGCCTGGTTCCCTATAACCTCACTTCTCGCAGTCAGGGAACCGCCAGAAGGCCCTCGGCGCTGGACCTGAGTGGAACTGAACGATGGGGATGGAGACGCTTCTTCAGGTTCCACAGGTTCACCCACCCCTGCCATACTGCTTGTTGATCTCAATTTGTAGTTTAAGACAGGGATACCTAACTTTTGTTTTTGACCTTAAGTCTGCCTGCACTGGAGATCAGCTGCCAGAAACCACAGGAGGGGGAGAGCGCTGTTGCAACTAGTTAGCCACTGCGAAAGCAGGATGCCGGATTAGGTAGCCTAACCTGGCAGGACTCTACTTAGCTTCTTATAACATGCTCCCATTTTACATCCCCAGAGCCCTGTCAGATCGAAGTGCGGCTGTTGTTGGCGTATGGTTCGGATCGAAACAAAACATCCGCGAGGCTCTCGCGCACCACCTGGGGAGACAGTCTGGATCTGCCCCCCCAGGCTGAGAATGGCATCGAGGGAACCATCCCTTTCAGCAAGCCGGTCAAAGTTTACATCATGCCCAAGCCAGCCAGGCGGTGATGGCTGCCTTTGAAGGACCCTTTTTTAATTGATACGATTCCTGCAGGAGATCTGAGACCCTTCTAAGATCGGTTGGCGCATGCACACTGAAGATCAAGGTGGAACTGCGGTGCAAGGGCTGGAAATCACCCTTAAAATCGAGCGGTTTTGTCTTCGAAATGTTTCCTGGCTGGCAGAAATTGAGACACCCCCGGACTGAATCAACCACCAAACTGGCTTCCCATCTGACTGATCGTCAGAGCTGTTGCAAATACACAGAAGGCTTTCTGGGTGCCCCAGTGCTGCTAAGGGGTTCGTGAGAAGCGTCCTCAGCCATGCCAAGGACTCTTCCACACTTTCCAAAACTCACAGAGGCCACAGGCTGGCCCCCGATTGAGGAGGAAACACATGGCTGGCAGGATGTTGTGGGCAGTGATTCAGCAACAGCCAAGGGCTCCTGGCATCCTCCATTGAGAAAAGTCCCAGAGCCTATTATTTCTCTGTGCCTGCTGTATATATATATTAAATTGTGAAGGGGCATTTCTTTTCCTATGAGGTGATAACTGTCTACAGCAGTCGTCCTTGAGAACAACTCCCTTATCTTAAAAGTGTGGTTCATAGTCTCTCCTGCCATTGGGACCACCATTTATTTATTCAAGGCTCTCCGATTTTTTAACATGTGCCACTGTGCCTCGCAGTGTAGCTGGTGCCTGCTGGAAGCCACATCCCTTTGGTTAGCCGTGCAATTTTGGTTATTTTATAAATGCATTTAAGTAATAATAAACATCTGCACCCAGTTATCCAGGTACTAGCAGTTTAAATGGGGGGGGGGTCCTCTGGTCATGCAGGGACACGGGTGGCGCTGTGGGTTAAACCACAGAGCCTAGGACTTGCCGATCAGAAGGTCGGCGGTTCGAATCCCTGCGACGGGGTGAGCTCCTGTTGCTCGGTCCCTGCTCCTGCCAACCTAGCAGTTCAAAAGCACGTCAAAGTGTGCAAGTAGATAAATAGGTACCGCTCTGGCAGGAAGGTAAACGCCGTTTCCGTGCACTGCTCTGGTTCGCCAGAAGCGGCTTAGTCATGCTGGCCACATGACCCGGAAGCTGTACACCGGCTCCCTCGGCCAATAAAGCGAGATGAGCGCCGCAACCCCAGAGTCAGTCATGACTGGACCTAATGGTCAGGGGTCCCTTTACCTTTATTCTTTACTGGTCATGCAGGTTGACCTCGACATCTGAAGGCATAAATGGACATGTTATTCCCACATCCCCAGAGCAGACTCCCATTCTACCATTAACTTAAAATAGTGTTTCTCAAACTTGGGTCCCCAGATGCTGTTGGACTACAACTCCCATCATCCCTGACCACTGGTCTTGCCAGCTAGGGATGATGGGAGTTGGGTCTCCAGCTGTAGTTGGACTACAAGTTTGAGACAGACAGACTTAAAACTTCCCCTGCTGGTCAACTGCATGGGTTACTACACTGCGACAAAAAACATGTCCTTAAAACACTTGGAGCGAATGCGTGATGTTGCCTGAAGCCAAATATCCCCAATACTGCAATCCTGCACAGCTCTGCGTTAAAGAAACCTCACAATGGGCGGCCAAAGGCATCTTGCCTATGGCTTGATTAGCTTCCTGGTCTTGCCTGTCTGCCCAGAGCTGCAAGACTCTAGACCATTTTTCTAACAGGCGGAAATTCAGCAGGTGGGGAGGATGCGAATCGTTGAAATTAATGTCCATTGCTAAGTTAGATCCACAAACTTCATTGGGTGTCCTTTATGAGTTATGACCAGCATTGGAAACAGCCCATTGTAATGGATTGCTTTGAAGTCATTTCTGCACCAGGTAAAGCAAATTTTGGTGCCCCCCCCCAATCCTCCCCACCTGTCCCTTATTTTGCCAACCAAAGGTGGCAACGCCCTGTTTGCGGGTTTCTCCATGGGCATCTGGTTGGCCACCGTGAGAATGGGATGCTGGACTAGACGGGCCTTTGGCCTGATCCAGCAGGACTCTTTAATGTTCAGAAATCCTGAACTGAAATTGCAAGGCACTCTTGGCCGTGTGGCTTCACGACTGCTGCCCACTTTTAAACCTTTTGACTCCTAGGCTAGTGAAATTTCGGCATTTGTGGTTTCGTTTTGAACGCTTTCAAGACTTGGCACACAGCGACGCATACAGACTGCCTGCTGACCCAAAAGTGCTCTCTTTTATTCACATGAAGGCACAAGACGGTGGAAAGGGAGAGGTGGCTTCATCTCTCTAAGCAGGCTTTGCCAACCTGGTGCCCGCAGACAGCCTCACAGGGGCTCATGGGAGCTGGAACCCAAATCATCTGGGGGACACCAAGTTGGGGAAGTTTGCTCTAGCAGGTGGAATGGAAGACCCCACCCACTTTGGCCCCTTTGCTGGCCAAAGCGTTGTACTCTTTCACAGCTTTTTCCGTCTGCAGGACCAGCACATCGATCCCATGGCTCTTCAGGTAGTCCACGGTGGATGACGGCACCTTGAGAAATCGGGAAGAGAAAGGAGTCAGGGTGGAGTCTCTTCTTGCACACAAGCTGTAACTTCATTGCTAACATGCATGAAACCCAGTTAGCGGCTCTTTTTTATACTTTGAAATACACGCAGCGACCGTTTTGCGCTCATCCAATCGATTCACAACTGCCAATGTGCAAGTCCTTTTTAGGGCTGGGCAATATATCAATATATTGTCCCAAACCAGCCTGAAGTCCCTATTGTAATATCAGTTTCATAATTTTGGGCCTGGCAATATACAGTGGTACCTCTGGCTAAGAACTTAATTCGTTCTGGAGGTCTGTTCTTAACCTGAAACTGTTCTTAACCTGAAGCACCACTTTAGCTAATGGGGCCTCCCGCTACCGCCACGCCGCCGGAGCACGATTTCTGTTCTCATCCTGAAGCAAAGTTCTTAACCCGAGGTAATATTTCTAGGTTAGCGGAGTCTGTAACCTGAAGCGTATGTAACCCGAGGTACCACTGTATTGTGTATCATGATGTGTGTGTGTGCTATGCAAAAATCACAATGTGGGAAAAACTGTGAAGCCAAGCCGATGCTTCTCTCGATCCCTGCAGCCCCTGTGAACTGCCGACTCAGCTCTCCCCCTGCCTCCTGCAGGTAGCACGGATCACAAGAGCAGGTGTTGGCTGAAATCACGATGCAGGAAAAACCATGAAGCCAGCCAATGCCTCTGCATAGTGCCATCCTTATTTCAGACATCGTGATATACAGTCGTACCTTGGAAGTAAAACAGAATCAGTTCCAGAAGTCCGGTTGACTTCCAAAACATTAAAAAACCAAAGCGCGGCTTCTGATTGGCTGCAGGAAGCTCCTGCAGCCAATCGGAAACCCCGTCGGATGTTCTGCTTCCGAAAGAAGGTTCAAAAACTTGAACACTCACTTCCGGGTTTCGATCGTCCGGGAGCTGGAACGTTCGACTCCCAAGGCGTTCAGGATCCAAGGCAAGACTGTACGTACGGTGGTATCTCCGGTTGTGAACGGGATCCATTCCAGAGGCCCGGCTGGATCCCGAGGTTTTCACAACCTGAGGAGAAGCAGTAGACCGCTTCTGCGCATGCACATGTGGAGAAACACTTCCGTGTTATATCAGTATACCGAGATGTTTAGCTGATGATATATTGCGATTCTGAAAACCAGATAGCGCCCCAGTCCCTAGTCACTTTGGACCTGGAATGGGGCAGAACCCCCATCCACCGAAATGGTTGCCACCTGTATGCATAAATCACACATCACATAAATAAATGACGTTCAAGTCTAATGTTTCCAAAATTTGCAAAAAACCAACCACCCAACTTTCAACAGACTTTGTGCCATAAAACATGCCATTCCTCTTAGGAATCAAATCTGTCCAGTCTCTTGTCAGTTTCAGCTAGTTCAAGACATTCCCGTAACCATTCCCACATAGCTGGAACCTGGGCATCGTTTTGAACCCAGGCTAGCTGTCAGAGTTAGCTGCACCGGTATTAAGGTAAAAGGTAAAGGGACCCCTGACCATTAGGTCCAGTCGTGGCTGACTCTGGGGTTGCGGCGCTCATCTCACTTTATTGGCCGAGGGAGCCGGCGTACAGCTTCCAGGTCATGTGGCCGTTTACCTTCCCGCCGGAGTGGTACCTATTTATCTACTTGCACTTTCATGTGCTTTCAAACTGCTAGGTTGGCAGGAGCAGGGACCGAGCAACAGGAGCTCACCCCGTCACGGGGATTCGAACCGCTGACCTTCTGATCAGCAAGCCCAAGAGGCTCAGTGGTTTAACCCACAGCTCCACCCGCGTCCCTGCACCAGTATTAAACACCTCCTGAAAACTCTTAGTTTTATTTACCAATAAAAATTTTTTTATATACCACTGTATCATAAAAATATATTGCAGTGACTTACAACAATATTAAAGCATAAGACCAAACAATAAAATCATAAATCCTGCTGCCTGGTCTTCGTTGTGATCGGTAAGTCCTAGACTCTGATTTAGACCACAGTGCCACCCGAGACCCTAGAATAATACTCAGCTAGTATCAATTAGCTGGCAATAGAATGCTATGCAGGAGCTCCAATAATAGGTGCTGGAATGCCACCAGACCCCCCACTGGATTCTGAATTTTGCAACCAGACTCCCAGTCCCACCAAAAGTACCTGCAAGGCTTCGCTCATGCCACGGCCAATCACTAACGTCTCAGCGCCCTTCCGAACAACTTCTTCCACATCTGCGGGCTGCACGCCTGGAACATGCTGCATTTGGAAGTAAAGGGAAAGGCGTTAAATAATAAGGCTCTGTTCCGCCTTGGTTACACCCCACCTGGAGCCCTGTGTCTAGTTCTGGGCGGCACAATTTAAGAAGGATGCTGACAAGCTGGAACGTGTGCAGAGAAGGGCAACCAAGATGATCCAGGGTCTGGAAACCAAGCCTTGGGAGGAACAGTTGAAGGAGTTGGGTATGAAGAGTGGCGCATACTCTGGTTATCTCTCGCTTGGACTACTGCAATGTGCTCTGCGTGGGGCTACCTTTGAAGGTGACCTGGAAACTACAACTAATCCAGAATGCAGCAGCCAGACTGGTGATTGGGAGCGGCCGCCGAGACCACGTAACACCGGTCTTGAAAGACCTGGCACCCAGTACTTTTCCGAGCACAATTCAAAGTGTTGGTGCTGACCTTGAAAGCCCTAAACGGCCTCAGTCCAGTCTACCTGAAGGAGCGTCTCCACCCCCATTGTTCAGCCCAGACACTGAGGTCCAGCGCCAAGGGCCTTCTGGCAGTTACCTCCCTGTGAGAAGCCAAGTTACAGGGAACCAGGCAGAGGGCCTTCTCCGTAGTGGCACCCGCCCTGTGGAACGCCCTCCCACCAGATGTCAAAGAGAAAAACAACTACCAGACTGTTAGAAGATATATGAAGGCAGCCCTGTTTAGGGAAGCTTTTAATATTTAATAGATTATTGTATTTTAATATTCTGTTGGGAGTCGCCCAGAGTGGCTGGGGAAACCCAGCCAGTTGGGTGGGGTATAAATAATAATAATAATAATAATAATAGCTGTTATTGTTATTATTATTATGCTTAGCCTTCTTCAGATATCTAAAGAACTGTCACGTGGAAGATGGAGCAAGCTTATTTTCAGCCCTGGAGGGAAGTTATAAGAAAGGAGATTTTTTTACTCAACATTAAGAATTTTATGAGGGTAAGAGATGTTTTGGTATACTAAGGCAGACATTTGATCACTGCAGATGGTGACAGCAGTCACAAAATTACAAGACGCCTGCTTCTTGGGAGAAGCGATGACAAACCTAGACAGCATCTTAAAAAGGAGACATCACCTTGCCAACAAAGGTCCGTCTAGTTCAAGCCATGGTTTTCCCAGTAGTGATGTATGGAAGTGAGAGCTGGACCATAAAGAAGGCTGATCGCCGAAGAATGGATGCTTTTGAATTATGGTGCTGGAGGAGACTCTTGAGAGTCCCATGGACTGCAAGAAGATCAAACCTATCCATTCTTAAGGGAATCAGCCCTGAGTGCTCACTGGAAGGACAGATCCTGAAGCTGAGGCTCCAAGACTTTGGCCACCTCATGAGAAGAGAAGACTCCCTGGAAAAGACCCTGATGTTGGGAAAGATGGAGGGCACCAGGAGAAGGGGACGACAGAGGACGAGATGGTGGGACAGTGTTATTGAAGCTACCAGCATGAGTTTGACCAAACTGCGGGAGGCAGTGGAAGACAGGAGTGCCTGGCGTGCTCTGGTCCATGGGGTCACGAAGAGTCGGACACGACTAAACAACAACAACAACAAAGGCAGACAGACATGTCCTTTTCATTTCAGTTGTTACTTCTGATAAACTTGACGTTGCAATTCGTAACTTAAATCTGCATAATAAGTGGACGGCTGGCAGCCATCCACGGTCTGTGAAGTTTGCAGACAAGACGTTTGCGCACAATGCACAGCTGTTCCAAATAGACCTCCGAGCATTTGCCAGACTATTTTTAGCTTCCGACAGAAGCTTCGCAGCGTTTTTTGTTTTGTAACTGCCCCGCGGCCTAAGAACTTCTGGCTTTTGTCCAAATGGGCGGTTTCGCTCAAGGTACAGGTAAGCATCATTGACATTTTATCCGCCTCCCAGGTAAGGCCTTTTTGCGGTCAAGTATTTCCCCCTAAGGGACGTGGGTGGCGCTGTGGGTAAAAGCCTCAGCGCCTAGGGCTTGCCGATCGAAAGGTCGGCAGTTCGAATCCCCGCGGCGGGGTGCGCTCCCGTCGCTCGGTCCCAGCGCCTGCCAACCTAGCAGTTCGAAAGCACCCCCGGGTGCAAGTAGATAAATAGGGACCGCTTACTAGCGGGAAGGTAAACGGCGTTTCCGTGTGCTGCTCTGGTGCCGGTTTGCCGGAGCAGCTTCGTCACGCTGGCCACGTGACCCGGAAGTGTCTGCGGACAGCACTGGCTCCCGGCCTCTAGAGTGAGATGAGCGCACAGCCCTAGAGTCTGTCAAGACTGGCCCGTACGGGCAGGGGTACCTTTACCTTTACCTTTATTTTCCCCTAACCTGCTACGGCTAGACCACAGTTGTGAAAGCGGTAAATTCACTTGGTTTAACCTAGCTGGGGACAGATTATCTTTGCAATGGGCAACATGGAAGAAGAGAGGCATGCAGGATAATTCAAATTGTGATTTGCCTGGCAGACGGAAGGAGGGGGAGAGAGGTTTTTCTTCCCTGTAGTTTAAAGAAAAAAAAAGCCCAGCCCCAAACACTCTGGAACACTTTTAATGGTGGTCACATGACAACCCCAACAAAAGAAAAAGGAGGTCTGGGTTTACTGTAATTACAATAATTGGCTGGTTGAAAGGTTCTGCTGCCAGCAATGAGCGCTCTGGAAACAGCAGTGCCGTGAAAGAGGAAGAAAAAGAGGATTTTATTTCCAGGCAGCACAAGAGACCTGATGTTTGTGTGTATGTGGTGTGTGTGTGTGTGTGTGTGTAACATGTTTTAGCAAAACAGTATTTTTATTTTCTTCTACAGGGAGAAAGGGGGGGGGGAGAACCCAGATATCAGCCAAAGTCTTTTAGAAAATAGGATCTTGAGGTGAGCTGGGCACCCCAAGTTGGAACTGGTCAGTCTGAAGTGAAGAGGCAGAAGAAGATAATTGGGTTTATTAGAGCTGCGGCAGCTGAGGCTTCTTTTTAAAAAAATTATTTAAAGTAAAAAATAGTAGCTGCTGTGAAAACAGGGAGAAAATTCCCTTCCTCTATCCCTCCCACCCCAACCGCTGCAAAGGTCTATTCTATTGTTTTAGATAAAACCCACAGCACATTAGGGCGGTTCATAAAAAACTTTTAAAAAAATAATGCCTGCTCCAAAGGTCTTATCTTACTAAACTAGCAATTATATAGCTATATCTGAAATTTCATGCATATCAGTTAATATCTTAACCCTGCTCCACCGAATTGAAATTTCAGCCTTCACGACATAGGAAAACGGCCAAGTAAACAGCTATTTTCGCCTGGCTTTCAATTTGAACTTAGCCTGATCTTTTATTCCCCTTCCTTCCCTCCCCCTCCCCTTTTTATGAAGATCACCCACTCTGGGATCCCACAGCTAATTCTTCCCTGGTCTCCTCACTGGCCCAAATAGGACTAATTTAGCCAGCTAGCCCTGGTGATCATCTAATGCTTAGTGGATGGATTTCCCCCCTAAATTGATTTTTGAATTTTGAATTTATTGTTATTCACATTTTATACTGTATTTTAAGCTGTTTTTGTTGCATCAATTGTTTTAAATTTGTTCTAAGCCACCCTGAGCCCAGTTTTCTGAACCGGGAAGGGCGGGGTATAACATTTTTTAAAATTATATTATTATGATTTTCATGGAGGAGGGTCAAGATATTAACTGATATGCATGAAATTTCAGCTATAGCTATATAATCCCTAGTGTAGTAAGTTAAGACATTTGGAGAACGCATTTTCGGGAAAAAGGTTTTTTTAGGAACCACCCCACAGCACACAGCAGATTTCTTCGCTCCCAGCATGCAATATTCAATAGCTATGTAGGTCCCCGAGAATTAGAAAGGGAGATTATTGGGAGGAAGGAAACTGAGGCATGGGAGGCGGGAAATGAAATGAAGTAGAGCCCCCCCCCCCCGCCAAGTGAGACCGCCCCCCACTACTGAACAGCTCTTAATGTCTGAAAGTCATGCATCTGGTCTAATCCCCTTTTAAAGCCATCCAAGTTTGTGGCCACCGCTGCCTCCTGTGGAAGAGAGTTCCGCAGTCTAACAAGGTGCTGCACAAAGAAGAATTTTCTTTTCTCTATCCTGAATCTTCCAAAATTCAGCTTCATTGGATATTCACAATTTCTAGCACAAAGAGGGGGAAAACCTTCTCTTTCTACTTTCTCCGTGCCATGTTGCAATTTCATAAATTTCAGCCAGGTCGCCGAATACCTGCCTTTTCTCTAAACTCAAAGGCCCAAATGCCTCAACCTTTTCTCACAGGGGAGTCACTCCACCCGCTTCGATCACTTTGGGTGCCCTTTTCTGAACCTCTTCCAAAGACTTGGCTACATTAGCAAAAATAAAGCGTTATAAACGTGTTACAGCACTGTGACACCAGATGGCGCTGTAGAGCTGAAATTGGAATGCTATGAAAACGGGGTTTTTTTAGAGCGTTTTTTAATAGTTGTGTAGATGCAGCCCAAGTCTACAATACCCAAGTGGCCCCCAGATAATTAAGAAGAGGGTGAGCAAAGCACGTACGTCAGTTCCAGTCTCTCTCCAGTCCCAAGTCCGGCTGCCCCCAGGCCAGACTTTACAGTCCTTGTAAGTCGTGGAACAGCCTTTGACAGTCATCCGGCCCCAAGAGAGAGAAGCGATTTCAGGAGAGGACATCTTCAGATGGATTTTGACTGTCTGAAAGATAAGAGAGTGAACATGAGAACAGCCTAGTGCTCTGGTTTTAGGTATAAAAAGGTAAAGTAAAGGTACCCCTGCCCGTACGGGCCAGTCTTGACAGACTCTAGGGTTGTGCGCTCATCTCACTCTATAGGCCGGGAGCCAGCGCTGTCCGCAGACACTTCCGGGTCACGTGGCCAGCGTGACAAGCTGCATCTGGCGAGCCAGCGCAGCACACGGAAACGCCGTTTACCTTCCAGAGCCAGTGTGGTGTAGTGGTTAAGAGCGGTAGTCTCGTAATCTGGGGAACCGGGTTCGCGTCTCCGCTCCTCCACATGCAGCTGCTGGGTGACCTTGGGCCAGTCACACTTCTTTGAAGTCTCTCAGCCCCACTCACCTCACAGAGTGTTTGTTGTGGGTGAGGAAGGGAAAGGAGAATGTTAGCCGCTTTGAGACTCCTGAAGGGGAGTGAAAGGCGGGATATCAAATCCAAACTCTTCTTCTTCTTCTTCTTCTTCTTCTTCTTCCCGCTAGTAAGCAGTCCCTATTTATCTACTTGCACCTGGGGGTGCTTTCGAACTGCTAGGTTGGCAGGCGCTGGGACCAAGCAGCAGGAGTGCACCCCGCCACGGGGATTCGAACCGCCGACCTGATGATCGGCAAGTCCTAGGCGCTGAGGTTTTACCCACAGCGCCACCCGCGTCCCTAGGTTTTAGGTATATATATATATAAAATATGGGACGTGGGTGGTGCTGTGGGTTAAACCACAGAGCCTAGCACTTGCTGATCAGAAGGTTGGCGGTTCGAATCCCCGCGACGGGGTGAGCTCCCGTTGCTCGGTCTCTGCTCCTGCCAACCTAGCAGTTCGAAAGCACGCCAAAGTGCAAGTAGATAAATAGGTACCGCTCCGGTGGGAAGGTAAACGGCGTTTCCGTAAAGTATTCATTTTTACATCCTTAAGATATCTATGACTTCCCTTCTTTTCTTTCCATGGTTCATTTTGCATATCATAAATCCCTGCATATTTTACAAAAACGATACCATTCATTATTCCATTATTGCATCCATCATAACTTATTTACATTGTTGAATTTATCTTCATGCTGCCAGCATTTTCAGCTGTACACAATTATTTCCCATATATTCAACAAACGTTTCCCAATCTTCTCTGAATGTATGTTCTTCTTGTTCTCTTATTCTATATGTTAAGTCTGAGAGTTTGGCATATTCTGTCAACTTCAGTTGCTATTCTTCTTTTCTTGGGACCTCGTTCGTTTTCCACTTTGGGGCTAACAAAACATGGGCTGCAGTAGCGGCATACATAAATAACCTTTGTCGACACATGGGAATTTCTGTCTGAATTATCCCCGATCAGAAAGGACTGTTTTGAGGGGGAGAAAGTACTTTAACATTTTTTTTCAATTCATTACAGATCATTTCCCAATCTAACTGTGGTTTTAAAAGCCATCAAGAAAAGGTAGTAGACTCTTGTGAGGGTGTGTGAGCGAGGGAGCCATTCCCTATTGGAGGATCCCCATTTCTGGGTAAACCCCAAAATCATTATGGGATATTGTCTAATCCAGGGGTGGCCAACTTCCAAGAGACCGAGATCTACACACAGTGTTATAAACTGGCAGTAGTCGACCCCCTTTTGGGGGGTTCAGGTCAAAATTCTTGAGCTTTTTTTAGGGAAGAGGAAAGCCTGGCTGGACTGTGTCCTCAAACAATAGCTGTCAACTTGATTTGAAAATAAGGGATCAGCAGCCTCGAAAATAAGGGATCAGCAGCCTCACCTGTCCCGGAGACAGTCTACGGGATCTCTAACAATCCGGGATAGCAGCGGGAAGCAGCAGGAAATGGCGCTGGAATAAGGGGATTTCCCGCAAAAAAAGGGAAGGTTGACAGCTATGCCTCAAACTCCGATGAGGCTTCTCGCTTGCCAGGAGTGTGTGTTCCGAAACTAGCATCCTATGCAAAGGACAGGAGTATCCGCAAGAGTAAACTGCAAGATAAAATGATGAGGGGCAGGAGGGAGACGGTGAGTGTCGAAGCAATGATTCTTCAGCATCAACTTCATTGACTTGGTCATTAGTTCGGATGCCTGAGTATCGTCTTCCAAAGCAACTACTCTATTCCCAACTTAAGAATGGAAAGCGTAATGCCGGTGGACAACAAAAGAGGTTTAAAGACTCTCTCAAGGCAAATCTAAAGTAGCATAAACACCGACAGCTGAGACAGTGGCAGAGCTTTATGCTCCGGCACCGGGGGGCGGGGGCAGAGAGCAGGTGTAGGCGTGGCTGCCGTGCGTCCTGGGGGCGTGGCACAACACCTGTGGGGGCATGGCACCCAGTGTGGGTGGGTGGGGCAGCCGTGATGGCACCCCATCGGGATCGCGCTGTTGGGGGCGCAGCCTCCTCTTCTTCTACCAGTGAGCTGGGAAACACTGGCCTGCGAGCGCTCCAATTGGAGAACAGCCTGTACCAAAGGTGTCATGGGCTCTGAAGATGCTCAAAGTCATGACGATAGGGAGAAATGTGCCAAGAGGAAGGCACGCTTGGGAAACCCTCACCATGATCAACTCCCACCTGGAAACCTGTGTCCCCACTGTGGAAGGAAGTGTGGATCCAGACTTGGCCTACGCAGTCACCTACGGAGACACTGTTTAGACCATGCTCACGGAAGACAATCTTACTCGGCTAAGAGTGATTGCTAAAGAAAGAAGAATCTCACATATTGGAATTTTCTGTTTCTCTCACTCACACACCCCCTCTCTTGGGGTTGCAGGCCTCTGATACCCCTTCATTTTGTTCCTCCAAGTCTGACCAATAAGTATCCTACAACCTTAAATAGTCATGGCTTTCCCCAAAGAATTTTGAGAGATGTGGTTTGCTAAGGGGATGCTGGTGGCGCTGTGGTCTAAACCACTGAGCCTAGGGCTTGCCGATCAGAAGGTTGGTGGTTTGAATCCCTGTGACGGGGTGAGCTCCCGTTGCTCAGTCCCTGCTCTTGCCAACCTAGCATTTTGAAAGCACGTCAAGTGCAAGTAGAGAAATAGGTACCGCTCTGGCGGGAAGGTAAACAGCGTTTCCGTGAGCAGCTCTGGTTCACCAGAAGCGGCTTAGTCCTGCTGGCCACATGACCCGGAAGCTGTTTGGGGACAAACGCTGGCTCCAGCGGCCAGTAAAGCGAGATGAGCGCCGCAACCCCAGAGTCGTCCGCAACTGGACTTAATGGCCAGGGGTCCTTTACCTTTAAAGGGTGCTAAGAGACATCACCTTGCCAACAAAGGTCCGTATAGTTAAAGCTATGGTTTTCCCAGTAGTGATGTATGGAAGTGAGAGCTGGACCATAAAGAAGGCTGATCACCGAAGAATTGATGCTTTTGAATTATGGTGCTGGAGGAGACTCTTGAGAGTCCCATGGACTGCAAGAAGATCAAACCTCTCCATTCTGAAGGAAGTCAGCCCTGAGTGCTCACTGGAAGGACAGATCCTGAAGCTGAGGCTCCAAGACTTTGGCCACCTCATGAGAAGAGAAGACTCCCTGGAAAAGACCCTGATGTTGGGAAAGATGGAGGGCACAAAGAGAAGGGGATGACAGAGGACGAGATGGTTGGACAGTGTTCTCGAAGCTATGAACATGAGTTTGACCAAACTGCAGGAGGCAGTGGAAGACAGGAGTGCCTGGTGTGCTCTGGTCCAGGGGGTCACGAAGAGTCAGACACGACTAAGCGACTAAACAACAACAACAAGAGCTACAATTTCCAGAGTAGTTTGGGAAAACAGATTGATTGTTAAACCACTCGGGGAACTGTAGCTCTGTGAGGGGAACGGGGTCACCTTCGAACTCTCAGCATCCTTAAACTACAGTTCCCAGGATTCTTTGAGGGGAAGCCATTACTTTTAAAGTGCTTTAAGTGCAGATGGGGCCCAACTCTTCCAAGCGCGGCATAACTGTATGTGTAGTGCCTTGCCAATTTCTCTGGGACCGACTTCCGCTGAATGTTAGCAGTTGCTCGAAGCATCGCCACTTGCTCTTCCGCAATGCTTACATAAATAAAAGCGATTTCTATTCCACGCCAAGCGGCAGGAAAAGCAGCCAAACCCCACCGCTCAAAGCAGCTCGGTGCTCTTGCTTTGCTTTTGCTAAATCTGGAGTCTCAGTCCAAGATGCGTCTTACTACACACCCCTACGGTTCTTTAAAATGTTCAGGTTTTTCTCCCGATAAATCCTTTGCAAGGAGATCACTGCCGCCATTAAAAAAACAACAACTCACCTCCCTCTCTTCCTTCATATGTAAGTGAAGTCTTGGATTAACAGATATTTCCCCCCCCCCAGCAGGAATGCCTGCTGACAGGGGCACAAAGGATCAAATAACGCAAGGCTAACCTTTCAACCTCGCTCCCCGCCTTATTGCCAAGAGAAGACTCCAACACGCTGCTTCAAAATGCCAAGCCAAGAAGAATCAGCGCTAAGGGTCTGGACGCATCAAAGATTGTCTGCCCACCCAGCATGAGAAAAATGTATTTTCGCTCGCTCTTCCCCCCACGCTGCCAAATTAATGAGCAAGAACCACCAGTGCCCCCATTAGGGTGCATGCTTAATCCTGTGGACACAAAAGCAGAATGTAACAATCATTTTTTTTAAAAAAGACACGTGTTTGGTGGCAAAAGAGCAGGGATAACAGCTAAGCTTTAATTCAAAACAACGACAACACTCTTTTTTTTAGTAGAGGTGCAACTGGAAACTATGGTTTAGTACTGGAAAAGGTCCGGAAACTGCTGCTGGTTCAAACTAGGACTGGAAGAGTATTAAAAGTCCATTTCTTGACCCAGTTGAAAGGACTGCTTCTCAACCAGCCGTTTCAGAAGCAAAGCAAAATTTACATTCATTGCACCACCCACTTTAACCTCACTTTAACCTCTGCAAGGCTGCTCAGAAAGGAATGCAGCCCTCATTGCTGAAGGTTTCCTATTCACCCTGTAAGACCTTAAACGGCTCAGGACCAAGTTATCTGAAATGGTGCCTCTTTCTGCTTATGTCAACCCGAACCTTAAGATCCTCTTTGGAGGAATTGCTCCAAATGTTGCTCCTGTGTAATGAAGTGTGTTGCTATGAAGAAGGGGGCTTTTGGGTTCCAGCTCCGTTGGTGCACTCTTGATCACCTTTCTGGAGCCAGGTAAAGACTTTTAAATTCACGCAGGGTTTTTAAGTTGCTATTTTAACGTTCTGTTGTGGTTTAGTGTAGTAGTTTCCTGCTCTGTGAACAAGTCGTTTCAAGCCTAGGATCACGTGTTCCCCACTGCACAGCAGCAAGGAAGAGATTGAAGGTTTCTGCTTGCGATGTCAAACTAACCACAGTTCCCTGTGACATCCAAATTCAGGAAACTGTGGGTTGTTTACCAACCAAGATCTGAAAGCACCAATCAAATGTGTTTTCTTCTAACCAAATCAGCTTTATACAAAGCACAGTTTCCTGTGTTTGGGTGTCATGGGCAATTGTGATTTGATTAAAACCAGAATAGGGCATTTCTGGTCTCTCACATCCAATGTGCCAAAGAAGAGAAGGAGAATACAGTGGTACCTCGGGTTACAGACGCTTCAGGTTACAGACTCCGCTAACCCAGAAATAGTACCTTGTGTTAAGAACTTTGCTTCAGGATGAGAACAGAAATCGTGCTCCGGCAGCACGGCAGCAGCAGGAGGCCCCGATAGCTAAAGTGGTGCTTCAGGTTAAGAACAGTTTCAGGTTAAGAACGGCCTCCGGAACGAATTAAGTACTTAACTCGAGGTACCACTGTACAAGCACGCAAAAGCCCAAGGTTCATTGCGGGCCACTCACAAAGTAACAAACTGTCATTTCCTGTAGACTGAGAACGGGAAAACCATGTCCATAACCAAAAGATAGGATATAAATTAAAATAAGAAAGGCTGGCAAATAGACCACACCTTTGGCACCACTGCTGCACGCCCTTTGCACAGAGTATCAGAAGCAGTGCAAGAACATTCTACCCTCCTTTTAATCAAACAGACTGAAGGGGCCTTTCTTAAGGACCAGTTCTAGATAGATAAGATATTTATTTACATCAGAACATGCCATAGGAGCCAACTACAGGGGTCTGTGGATGCTTGGGCACCCAAAATAATATAATTGTGGGGGCTGGGCACCCACAGAGTCAATGAGACAAGCCAGCAGGCGGCAGCAGGACTGCCTCTGAGAGAGAAGCAATTCAGTTCCACCCTCTGCAGCCAGCCAGCGAAGCACCCTTTTCTGGGGTGTGTGGTTCACATGCAGAGGCAGTCTCTCGATGTTGCATGTCCGCATTGTGGCAGTGGGTACCCACAACCCTGAGGGCAAGATGGCACCCCTGAAACATGCATAAACACAACTACACGGATAAAACCACCAAATGCAATTAGAACATACACATTTTGTCGTACAATTGATACACAAAATATAAACATAAGAACTCCAATATCCCTATTGTTATTATCAATAATTACCCATCCTTCACCCTAAGGTTCCAGGTTGGGTTAAATAACTTACAATCATAAGAATTTATTTTTTATTTTATTTATTTATTAAATTTATATGCTGCCCTATAACCTGTAGAATAAGGTGGGTCCTTAAAAATATACACCTCAAGTGTCAAAAACGGTGCACCTCAGCATTCTCTGGAAGCTGCATTATGAAGGTGCCAGACACACCTCAATGGGGAGTTCCACAGCTTAGGGGCCACCACCTAGAAGGCCCTCACGCAGACCGCCATCTCCCAACACCTACGAGGGTAGAGGGACTACCAAGAGGGGCCCCTCTGCCGATTTCAGCACCCATGAGGGACTGTAGGGAAGGAGGTGGCCTTTTAATCATTTAGGGCTTGAGTCATTTGGGGCTTTAAACACAAACCTGAGCACCTTAAATTGGGCCCGGAAATGAATTAGCAACCAGTATAGCTGTTTTAAAACTGAGGTTACATGAGATCTAAACGGAACCCCAGCCAGTGATCTGGCTGCTGCATTTTGGACCAACTGAGGTTTCTGCGAGGTTTAGGGAGGGCAGCCCTGTTTAGGAAAGTTTTTAACGACTAATGCTTTAATGTATTTTTAACCTTCTGTTGGAAGCCACCCAGTGGCTGGGGAAACCCAGCCAGATGGGCTGGGTAGAAATAAATTATTATTATGATTATTATTAAACAGATAAAATTGCTGGACTCAAATTAGAGTTTTAAAATTAAATGAACGAAAGCTCACCTTTTTTCAGGTAGTCCAGTTCTATGGGCCGCTGAGATGTGAAAACCTTTTACAGATTAACCATTATGTGGTAGAAGCTTCGGATGCACAGAGTGCAGTTTACATATACGCACCTATCAAGGATGATGCTTCTATTGAAGTGGACTCTGGCCGGTGAAAGCTTATACCCCACAATAAAATGTGTTAACCTTTAAGAGGTGCCACAAAGCTTACTATGAAGACACATAGCGTAACCCTGAGTATGTTTACTCAGAAGTTCAGCAAGACTTACTCCATGGTTATCTATTTCCTGAAGTGTAGTTTGAAGTTTGTTAGTGATGCAAGCCTCCTTGCCATTTTCTGTTTCATGTATAACAGATGGCTTTGATCTATTGTGGAGGGGGGAAAGGGCCTTCTCTGTGGCTCCTCCCAGACTTTGGAGCTTCTTCCTTAGAGAAGATAAGACTGGCTCCCTCCTTGCTATACTTCTGCTAGCAGGTGGAGAATTTCTTGTCCCAAAAGGCTTTGGGGAACTGAGTGCTTTTAAAGAAAGGGCTTGTGCCATGCTGTTTTTGCTGTGATCGTTTGTATGGTTTTGATAGGTTTTTATGTGTATATATGGTTTTAGTCCTATCTAGTGATGTGAGAATATTCTCTGCTAGAAAATTCTCCGGAGAATATTCTCCACAAACTGTAAATTCTGTGTTGTCTACACAGCTGCTTTAAATGAACACACCTCATTAACCGAGAATATTCTCGAGAATTTAACATCGCTAGTCCTATCAATGTTAAGATTGTTTTTTCCCTACATTTCTGGCATTTCTTATTTTTGTCTGTAAGCCGCCTTGGTTCCTTGTTTTGGGGGGCGGAGAAAGGCAGTGTATAAATATTTATTTATCTAAATTTAAATTTATCTAAACAAATATTTGTTCATTCACAAAATGTATACACCACCTTTTAAAAAAACACCTTCAGAGTGGTTTACAAAAGAGAAAACTGACAAAATCAAGAAAAACTCGCAGAAAAATTCAAAATAATAATAATAATAATTGCAGCACTATATACTAACTCTGTTAAGTCTTATTCATGTTTGTCTCTGAGGTGCCACAAAGCACTTTACAAAGAATTAAGCGAAGTTATGAACTGAGAGGTTTCTCCACGCCCCGCCCCCCGCGAGATCTCAGGTAAATATCCCATTATATCCTCCCTACGAACACCAAAGGGGTGCATGGAAATGAGCCGTCCCATTTATCCTCCCGCAGAACCACTCTCACTGCAGCGCCAGCGGTAATTTCACCCCCCACCCTCCGCACACAGTGGTCCAGTCCGCTCCCCTCCAAACCTTACCTGCGCTGACCAACAACCTGCCTTTCCTCCCCTCCCCGCTTTAGCCTGGCGGGACGCGCCCCCTGCTGCCCGTCATTGGACGCAGCCGCTATACAGACACGGCCCGCGCCCACTGACAAGCTTCCTCACGCCCACTTCTCCCCTTCGGCCACGCCCCCTTTTCTGAGGAGCTACAGCCGCTTTCCCCCCCCCCCCCCTTTTATTATTATTATGGCCGCCACACACCTTTTCCAAGCCTCCGCCGCGATTGGCCGGGGCGGCGTTCTATCCCCGCCCCCGCTCCTCTCTCGCCCGCCCTCCCTCTCCAACCCCGGCAGCCCGCCCCCTCGGCAGCCTCGTTTTGGTTCCTGCGTTCCCTCAGCCACAGGGAAAACAACAAGCGCGGGGTTTCCTAGAAGGGGCCCGGGCCGCTCTTTCCCCCGGCGTCCTCCTTCTCTTGGAGCGCACCGTCTCGTCTCCTCCGCGCGGAGCATGCCGGGACGGCGCGCTCCGCCCGCAGCGCCCCCTGCCGGCCTCCCTCGCTCCTCCCCTCTCTCCGTCCCCCCTCCCTTCTCCTTCTCCATCCATCCTCTCAGGTTCCAAGATGGCGGCGGCGGCGGCGGCGGCGGCTCCCCCATCCCCTCCTCCTCCGCCTCCTCCTCCCCCTGCCGCCGCGCCGACGGAGGGCCCGTCCTGCCCCGGCTCGTGGCCCAACTTCGCCGTCGTGTGCTCCTTCCTGGAGAGATACGGAGCCCTCCTCGACCTGCCCGAGCTGCCCTTCCCGGAGCTGGAGCGGGTCCTGCAGGCGCCGCAGGAGCCCGGCGAGCAGGGTGAGGGCCTCCCCTTTCTCCTCGGGGCCGCGCCGCTGGGGGGGGGGGGGGGCCCCGCGGGGGACCCCGGGGGGGGGGGTTTCGAGTCCCTGTCCCCCCCCCTCAACAAACTGCCCCGAGAGGCCTTTATTTCCGCCCCCTCCTCTTCCACCACAAAGCAGGGCCCGACCCCGTCCATCCCCACAGCAGGGGGAGCCTTCCCCCCTTCCTTAGGGGACTCTACGAGAGGGCGGCCCCCTATCTTGGGGGGGGGGGGAGAGGCGGCCTCTCTCTTCTCCATTAACCCCCCACTCCTATTCCTAATCAGGCCCCTCCCACTCGCAATGGGAATCTCCTTTTCCTCCTCCCCCAATTTGGGATGTTATTTGGAGGGCAAGGGGGGGATAGGAGGGATACGGCCCCCCACCCCACTTCCCAGGTTTGCGTCATGTGTGTATTTGCGGTGGGAGGGGGGAGGCGGCCGCCCTTCGTATTCCTGCCCCTTTCCTCCCCTCTCGCGCGAGATTCGTTTGTGCAGCGCCGTGCATAAGCAGAAGCAAAAAAAAAGGGGAGGTCTCTGCCCGCGAGGGGCTTGCAGTTAAGATCCCTGCAGAGGGAATGTGGGGCAGGATGGAGGAGGGGGCGTGGGATGGAAGGGGGTGGGACGGTGAGGAGATGAAAAAGAGGGCGGGTTATTGGATTTGATCTTGTTTTTGTTATCTTTTTTATCTCGTATTTTTATGTTGCCTAGAGATCTGCAGGTGAAGGGCGGTATACATAGTAGTGGTAGTAGTATTGATCATATGTGTGTGCATGAGTGATGTGGGATAGGGTTCGTTTGGTTTGGGAAAAGAGAATAAAGGCCAATTTTCATTTGGATCTGGGAAAGGTGTTGTCTGATCTTATAGGGAGCCTTGCATGTTCTGTCCTGACCCTAGATAATTTGCAGAATAACCCCTGAATAACTTGATAGTGACAAGGCTAGGGACAAACTAGTCCTGAAATGGAAGTCACACATCACTACGGGTGAAGCTGTCCAGGAGAACTTACTGTGTGCTAAGTGAGAGAGAGAAATGACCAATACAGGAAGGGGTAAGTCTTTCAAACAGAGAGATGTTTTTTGAGAGATACTGGATGTTGCATGTGGGGAACTGTGGCCCACCCCCACCCCCATTTCCTGTCCTCAATATTTCTTCCTGGTTTCTTTGCCATCAGCTCCACCCTTTATCAGCCAGCCTTCAGTGGTCTAAAAAGGCTTGCTGGCTAGTAAGTTTGTGGACTTGTTTATAGGCTGATTTGCAGGGCACTGCTATTCTCAGCCAAGATTTTGCAGATAAGTTCTGCAAGATTGAAAATTCTTATTGGCCAGTTTCTTTGTCGATAATTCTTTTGGAATGGGTAATCAAAACAATTCAAATCTTATAGCAGCTCCTTTTTCCCCTGAATAAGTTGTCTGGAACACAGTTCTAATTTCCAGTAGCAGTGTAAATAGTTTTTCATTGCTTCTATAGTCTTCGTTATTAGTATTTCCTTATGTGGTTATGTATATTTTAAAAACATTTGTTTAAACAGTGAACACAAAATGGGTTTACATGATGGGCTGTGTATGTGTTGTCCATTAGATTTCTATTTAGTAGCTGGTTTTTTTTGAAAATTGTACATGCAGTTTTGTGTTAATTGTATAGCATCTTTGCTATTTACCTGAACCTTTATTTTGGAAAGGATCCTATTTCCTTTCTCTTCTTCCATTTGCACTTTGTTGTGGAGTTAAAAGTATTGTTTATTCCATTTTGCTTTGAAACATTTTTGTCAGGTGTCAGAAGCAAATGACTGTGTTACCCTGCTGTCTCTGTCCAAGTGGACATAAGTGATTTTTCTCCAGTATGCTAAGGATGTATTTACAGTACAGACTTTCATTGGTTTAATTGTCCACTCCTTCCTCTAGAGAATTCTGGAAACTGTAGTTTTGTGAGAGAGGCTAGAGTAGACAGACATGTATAATACAGAACTATGAGTACCTCACCAAACTACAGTTCCCAGGACTCTTTGGAGGAAGTCATTGCAGTTATATAAAAAAAATTAACTTGTCACTTAGGCTGCAGCCCTATGCACACTTCTGAAAAAGTCCTGTGGGAATATGTTGGACTGAGTTCATCTAAATGCTGATGGGACTATATATAACCACCTTGCAGGATTTTTGTGACAATATCATATCATTTATTCATTCCTTTATACAAAAAAAATCTAAAAAATAATAAGGCTATAAAATTTTGTGGAGTATTAGCATGTTAAACTGAACTCAGTTTTACTTTCGGGAGTAGAAGTGCTATCTATATTCTGTCTTCCAGTGGTGTGCCAAAATCTGAAGTGGAATATCTTTCAAGAAGCATAGTGGGATCATTCTCCTTTGGCTGTCATTTAGTGAAGGGTTAGGGTGCTGGAATGGATTACGTTCTAGAATGGGACCTAGGTGCTTTCCAGTTCAAATTTCATTTTAACAATGAACTCCTAAGTAGATGTCCACTCAGATCTTTCATTTAGATATTTCAGCCTATCTAATCTGAAAGTATGCAGTTGAGTCCAGTTTATTGCCCTTTGCGGATTTGGAAATGGATTGATTATTCTGTAATGAAAAGCAGGTTGCTTCTATAGATCAGGCATAGTGAAACTGGTCCTTCAAATGTTGGACTCCAGTTTCCTTCATCCCCATCAGTTTTGGCCAGTAGTAAGCAAAAATGATTGACCAGAAACATCTGGAAGGGGGGTGCGTGATTCCTTACCTCTGAGGTAGATATGTTTTACAAAGGATGGATGGGTTTCAATGTTGAGTCTCCAGATGTGGTTGGACTACAACTCTCATCATAAGAACATAAGAAGAGTCTGCTCGCTCAGGTCAATGGCCCATCTAGTCCAGCATCCTGTTCTCACAATGAAATGCCTGTGTGGAACCAGCAAGTAGGATACAAGCACAAGAGCAACTCTCCTCTCCTGTGGTTTCCAGAAGCTGGCATTCAGAAGCATTGCTGCCTCCAATTGTGGAGGTAGAGCACAGCCGCCATGGCTAGTTGCCATTGATAGCCCTCTCCTCCATGAATTTGTCTAATCCTCTTTTAAAGCCATCCAAGCCAGTGACCATCGCTGCCTTCTGTGGGAGCAAGTTCCACGGTCTAACAATGCGCTGCACAAAGAAGTACTTTCTTTTATCTCTTCTGAATCTTCTAACATTCAGCTTCTTTGAATATTCACAAGTTCTAGTGTAACGGCAGAGGGAGAAAAGCTTTTCTCTGTCTCCTTTCTCCATGCCGTGCAGATCTTTATAAGTTTCCCTTACCTTTTCTCTAAAAAGCCCCCAATGCTCCAGTCTTTCCTCATAGATTTTTAGAATTGTTCCATCCCTGTGATCATTTTGGCTGCCCTTTTCTGAACCATTCCCAATCCTAGAATAACTTTTTTGAGGTGATGTGAACAGAACTGTAGACAGTATTCCCATTGTGGTTTCACCATAGATTAGTAAAACAGCATTATTATAATAGCAAATTTATTTTCAATTCCTTTCCTAATGAGCCATGGCATGGAATTTGTCTTATTTCACAGCTGTCGCACACTGCGTCAACATACTCATCAAGCTGCACCCTATGACCCCAAGGTCTCTCTTCTAGTCAGTCACCACCAGTCCAGACCCCATGAGTGTATCTCTGAAATTATGAGTGGGTGTTTTTCTTTTTCTTTTTTAGCACAGCCATGCATCACTTTACATTTGTTTACATTGAATTGCTTTTACCATTTACCACCCATTCACTTAGTTTGGAAATATCCCTTCGGACCTCTCCACAATCTCATTTTGTTTCAACAACCCTGAACAATATTGTCACTGCTCACTCATAACTCTAGATCAGGGGGTCAGCAAACTTTTTCAGCAGGGGGCTGGTCCACTGTCCCTCAGACCTTGTGGGGGGGCCGGACAATATTTTTTGGGGGAGAAATGAATGAATTCCTATGCCCCACAAATAACCCAGAGATGCATTTTAAATAAAAGGACACATTCTACTCATGTGAAAACACCAAACAGGCCCCACAAATAACCCAGAGATGCATTTTAAATAAAGGGACACATTCTACTGGACCGTCTGCGGGCCGGATTTAGAAGGCAATTGGGCCGGATCCGGCCCGCAGGCCTTAGTTTGCCTACTCATGTTCTAGATCATTTATGGATAAGTTGAAAAGCACCTTTCTCATCTATAGCCAACTTTGCCAAGGGTGGTGGATTATGGGAGTTGTATTCCAACCACATCAGGGGTCCAAGATCGAAGAACATTGATCTACATAACAACACACTGGAAACTGCAGAAGTGTGTGAGAACGTATTAAAAATGATTGCCAGTTATTGCAGTAGTGAATGGCCACTGGACCTGCCATGTAAACATTTTGAGTTTTATATTGAAAGACCAAAGATATATACATATTGCACTTCAAGGCCTTTTGGACAAGTATTTCTTGACAGCTGTGTGTTTCTAAAACTTTACCAATTGTAGCCAGTATGTACACATCTGATGAAGTGGACTTTATTTCATGAAAGCATATGCTGTAATACTTTGTATTTATGGTGTTGTCCCAAGGCATTCTCATTCTCTCTCTCTCTCTCTGTGTGTGTGTGTGTGTTTTAAAAAATCATTGATAGTCAAATTTATTGCACTTGTGTAGTAGGATTTATTCCAGGCATAGGCAAACTTGGCCCTCCAGCTGTTTTGGGACTACAACTCCCATCATCACTCGCTAACAGGACCAGTGGTCAGGGATTATGGTAGTCCCAAAACATCTGGAGGGCCGAATTTGCCTATGCCTTGATTATTCTGTAGGATGGCTTTCTGAGCTCTTCACTAATGGAGGAAGTGTTGCAATTTCCCCAAGCCTTTCGTTCCACTGCTTGTGGTAATTCTGATGTGCTCCCCTGAGCAGGAAGAAATCTAGTGGGTGTTCTCTCCCCCCTCCCCCTTAATAACTTTTGTGTTTTAAGAACTAGCTAAGCCAGGAATCCAGAATGCAAATCACTGTATACGCCTTGCTTTTACTAAGTCAAGGGTGATAAGCACATTATCTATTAGCCACTGCACTCCTTTTGTGCCGGGGGTAGCCAATATACTGTTTTTGACCACAGCTCCTATTATCCCTGACCATTGGCCATGTTGCCTGAGGCTGTTGAGAGTTGTAGTTCAGAACATCTGGGTGGTGCTAGGTTGGCGACAGCTTGCATAGACCAGTGTTTCCCAACCTTGGGCCTCCAGCTGTTTTTGAACTACAATTCCCATCATCCCTGACCACTGGTCTTGCTAGCTAGGGATGATGGGAGTTGTAGTCCAAAAACAGCTGGAGGCCCAAGGTTGGGAAACACTGGCAAAGACAATACTGAGCTAGATGGACCAGTCTCTGTATAGGACAGCTTTCTATGTTCTGTTTTCTAGCCCATTAACACATGCACACCTCCTGAAGTGCATCACTTTGGCTATCCTTTCTTCATGGCTGCCTACTTTTCACTGTTTTTGCTAACAGCATACAAGGTTTACACACACACACAGTATTTGCTGCAAGTGGTCCATGCTGAGTGGATGGATAGTTGCAGCAGACTGGAAAAACTGGTGCCAACTTTGCCATATGCCTCAAAACCCAAAGAGAAGCTGCAATTACACACTCACTTTTATTTTATTAAATTGGTTATCCCACCCTCTCTCCTATGAGTCCTGGGGCATATGTGAATCTCCCCCATTTTGATCTTCACAACAATCCAGTGAAGTGGTTCAAAACAATGGTTTTGTTGCCCCGGAAAGTTTATGACTGAGTGAGCATTGAACTCAGGCCTTTTAGCTCGTCATCTGACATGCCATGCAAATGATTTTGCCATACTGGCCTTTAATTGTTCCCACCAAGAAGGGGTTGCAAATGGTTATTGGGAATTTACCCAGATGATTGCAAACAGGCAGGGATTGGACCACAGTTAACCTGCAGTCCTTACACTGTGCAGACCTAGTCTAAGTACATTTTATAAACGGTGGCATATACATAATTTTAAATTAATAAAAGTATTTTTTTAAAAAGCTCTGAGAGGCAAAAGTGTCTAAGTGGCATTTTTTGTACTGTGACAGTTCTGTAATTGTTGCTTATGTGATTTCGTTTGCAAACTATGCATAATACAGTCATACCCCGGGTTGCGAACATGATCCGTGCAGGAGGCACGTTCGCAACTCGCAGCATTCGCAGCCTGAAGCACCGCGTCTTCGCTTCTGTGCATGCGTGTGATGTTATTTTGTGCTGCAGCGCATGCGCGAGTGCCAAAACCCAGAAGTAACCCGTTCCGGTACTTCCGGGTTTGGCGTGGTCCGCAACCCGAAAACGTGCAACCCACAGAGTTCGTAACCCAAGGTATGACTGTAGTAAATATTTGTTTCTGCAGTCTGTGGATAAGGCAATCCTGATTGTGCTGTGACCTTCTCTAGTGGCACCTACCATGTGGATTGTTCTTTCTGTCGAGATCAGGCAGGAATGAACTATGGGGTATTTGTACCAGCAGTTGAATACACCATTTCTGCTAGTTCCGATTTTTCTTGGATGATATTTTACTCTTGATTTTATTGTTGATTGTTTACATTGGATAGGATATTGTTATGGCTTTTTTTAAATTGTGGGGCATTTCTTTTGGTAACCAAAAAGCTGTTCTAAATCTTTTTAATGAATAAATAAAATAAATAAGCCAACCTAAATATATGAAAATGCTCACGTTTGTGGATTAATATAAATGATGAATGCAATTACATTGTATTTTTCTGTGTTCGCATACAAAAGTTGAAGCTGTGAAGTAAAACCCTATGGGCCCCAATCACTTGCTGAATAGAAAGTGTGTGTTGTGATAATACTGGTAATCTGTTACAGACCTATTCCTCCATACCTCCCAAAAGGTGATCAGGCCTGTGAGATCAGGCCTTGTTGTGTGGTGGTGTGCCCAGATTGTATAGAAGTGGCGCTCACACAGAACATAGCCTCAGAAGTGCTTCTCTTTATACTGACCCCTGTGCCTCAAGGCCTTCCTGAAAGGGGTGGTTCTGTTCATTTGTTCTTGGTACTCTCTGTCTGTGTTGGTTGTTGAGTGTATAGGCTCTAGACCATGGGTAGGCAAACTAAGGGCCGGGGGCGGGATCCGGCCCAATCGCCTTCTAAATCCGGCCCGTGGACAGTCAGCGTGTTTTTACCTGAGTAGAATGTGTCCCTTTATTTAAAATGCATCTCTGGGTTATTTGTGGGGCATAGGAATTCGTCCGTCCCCCCCAGTATAGTCCGGCCCCCCACAAAGTCTGAGGTACAGTGGACCGGCCCCCTGCTGAAAAAGTTTGCTGACCCCCTGCTCTAGGCACAAGGCACACTTTAGGGAGGGTGTCCCAAAGCCAGGGCCCACCTCTGAAAAAGCCCTCTCCTTTGTAGCTGCACAGTTATACAGTGGTACCTCGGGTTACATACGCTTCAGGTCACATACTCTTCAGGTTACAGACTCTGCTAACCCAGAAATAGTACCTCGGGTTAAGAACTTTGCTTCAGGATGAGAGCAGAAATCGCACAGTGACAGTGCGGCAGCAGCAGGAGGCCCCATTTGGTAAAGTGGTGTCTCATGTTAAGAACAGTTTCAGGTTAAGAACGGACCTCTGGAACAAATTAAGTTCTTAACCCGAGGTACCACTGTACTATGGAACTAGCTCCCACCGAAGGCAGCGATGGTCACCGGCTTGGATGGCTTTAAAAGAGTATTGTCGAAATTCATGGAGGATTGGGCTGCCGGAAGCCACAGGACGGGAGAGTAGCTCTTGCGCTCGAATCCTGCATGCTGGTTTCCCAGGGGCAACTGTTCAGCCACTGTGAGAATAGAAAGCTGGACTAGGTGGGCCCATTGGCCTGACCTAGCGGGCTGTTCTTAACGTTCTTACATGCGATTCTTCTAATGTGGAAGGCACTTGATGCAGGGCCTTGACAGAAGATCTTAGGACATGGACGGGCTTGAACGGGAAGAGACACTCCTTCAGATTTGTTACTATCTGGCACCTTGAGTGCTGGTAAAGGCATCTCACAATTTTAATAATGATACATTTGTGTTGCGAGTAGTGGAATGCTGTGGAAATTTTCACAATGGCCATATTGTAGGCTCAGCTGGATTTTTAGTATTTTACTATTGTACCGTTTTCTGATTTGAACAAACCAAGGTGCTCCTGTTGCTGCTACTAGGAGACCTATTTCCACAAATATCTCTTTTCAGCTGGAGATTGTAACCTTCATTCACTATCAGCCCAATATATTTTGCTGCTTGAGGTCAAGAATAAATGATGTATTTCCCCCTTGCAGCAAGGACCAACACTTTAAAAAGCCTTGCAGCCCCATTCAGATACTTTATCCCCTGTTTGTGGTGTCATCCTGCCGCATGGCCAGCCTGTCTCTCTGTTCAGTGTTAGAAACTCAGATATATAAGCTAATCGCGAAATGACTCCTTATACCTGGGTTACAGTCGCCATGACAGAATGTCTAGGCACCTTTTTGCGGTGGAATTTATTATCATTATCATTATTATTATTATTTACAGTGGTACCTCGCAAGACGAACGCCTCGCAAGACGGAAAACCCGCTAGACGAAAGGGTTTTCCGTTTTGGAGGCGCTTCGCAAGACGAATTTCCCTATGGGCTTGCTT
>JAXCMG010000038.1:4754604-4817750 GCA_034642415.1 Podarcis siculus
TTTTTAATTCCTTCCAATTATCCTCTTAAATAGGGCTCCCTAAACATAGTGAACCCAATATCCCCCCTTCCTCACCTATTTGGTCCGTGTCCCCCCCATTTTTCTTGCTCTTATTATTCTCTGAAGCCAGCTATTTGACCACTTTCCCCAAATGCCTCCCTTTCTTCCCTCCTCCCAATTGTCTAACTGGCTGCTGTTACCTGCATTCCCACCCTCTCTGACAAGTAAATACAAGATCAACTAAACCACTAGCTTACTGAAACACCAGCAAAGAACGTATTTTGACTAGTGTGCAGCATTCCAGGCTGTTCTTTGGTTGGCTTTCTAAGCAAAGACTTCCAAGCTAATAATAATAATAATAATTGGCTGGTTTCCCCAGCCAATCTGGGCAGCTTCCAACAAAATATTAAAAACAATACAGTGTCAGACTTTAAAAACTTCCCTAAACAGGGCCGCCTTCAGTTGCCTTTTAAAAGTAAAATAGTTGTTTATTGCCTTGACATCTGCTGGGAGGGCATTGCACAGGGCAGGTGCCGCTACCAAGAAGGCCCTCTGCCTGGTTCCCTGTAACCTCACTTCTCGCAGCGAGGGAATCGCCAGAAGGCCCTTGGGGCTGGACCTCAGTGTCCGGGCTGGATGATGGGGTGGAGACGCTCCTTCAGCTATACAGGACCGAGGCCGTTTAGGGCTTTCAAGGTCAGCACCAACACTCTGAATTGTGCTCAGAAACGTACTGGGAGCCAATAAAGATCTTTCAGGACCAGTGTTATATGGTCTTGGCGGCTGCTCCCAGTCACCAGTCTAGCTGTCGCATTATGGATTAATTGCAGTTTCCGAGTCACCTTCAAAGGTAGCCCCACGTAGAGCGCATTGCAGTAGTCCAAAGAATTTTGGTTGCTCCAGCACAAATTTCATGAAGCAATGTGTGAACCTCTTTAAGATTATAGAATCTTAGAGGTGGAAGGGACCCAAGGGAGTCCAGCCCCCTGCAATGCAGGAATCCCAGCTAAAGCATCCATGACAGATGGCCTTCCAACCTCTGCTTAAAAACCTCCAAGGAAGGAGAGCCCACCACCTCTCGTGTCAGTCTGTTCTACTGCTGAACAACTCTTATTATCAGAAAGTTTTGCCGAATGTTTAGTCGGAATCTCCTTTCTTGTAACTTGAAGCCATTGCCTCGAGTCCTACTCTCCAGGGTGGGAGAAAACAAGTGTGTAGCATTCTAGTTTGAAAGCAGTTCTAAAGCGTTATAAAAATGCTTATGCCGTTTTTCGAAAGTTAAAACATGAGGGATAAATAGCTCCTGTGCAAGGCTGGCTTCCCAAAGGATAGGGCAGCTGTGATATTTTTCCAGGTCTGTATCAAGCTGTCCATCTCAGCACCTTTTCAGATCTGCCTGTGTGGATGTTGCTCCGTTCTGCCACTAGGTGCCGCTGTAGTTTGCTCCTGGTTCATATGCTAATTGACAGAGAGAGAGAGAGAGAGACTCTATGAACAAAGGAAAAGATGCTAAGTTCTTTTATAAATCCTTAATAATTAACCCCACCTAAGGTGTAAAATCACATTTTAGCATATGTCTGATTTTAGTGCTGGAAGGTTGAGCTACCTAGATTCTAAGGTAGATGAGAACTTGCGCGGTCTTCTTTTTCTAGAATCTACCTGGTCCAGCAGTGCAAATGGAGAAATAGTAAGATTGCCTCTTAATAGTTAAGGCATAAGTAATCTTTGTTAAGATTTTCCAAGTAAGAATATAACAAACACCTTGATAAGAAGTGCCTTGATGCATCAACTCACCTGGTTTCACATTCTTTGTAAGAATCCTAGCCACCCTGCAGGTGCAAGGTGATTGACAGGAAATTGGTTGGTAGTCCACTGTTGGGATTATAGTATGGCTTTTGTTACACCCTGATCTATAACGCTGTTCAGACCATGCAGTTTTCCCTGTATGTATGAGCGTGAGCATCCTGTTTTAATATTTTGGCTCTCTGTGGATTAGGTAAAGGTAAAGGTACCGCTGCCCGTATGGGCCAGTCGTGTCCCACCCTGGGGTTGTGCGCCCATCTCGCTTAAGAGGCCGGGGGCCAGCGCTGTCCGGAGACACTTCCGGGTCACGTGGCCAGCGTGACGAAGCTGCTCTGGCGAGCCTGCACCAGCGCAGCACACGGAAACGCCGTTTACCTTCCCACGATAAAGCGGTACCTATTTATCTACTTGCACTTAAGAGTGCTTTCAAACTGCTAGGTGGGCAGGAGCTGGGACCGAACAACGGGAGCTCACCCCGCCGCGGGGATTCGAACCGCTGACCATACGATTGGCAAGTCCTAGGCGCTGAGGTTTTACCCACAGCGCCACCCACGTCTGTGGATTAGTTAACACTTAACTTTCGTCTTTCTCTTGAATTTGCGCTTACGTCTAGCATTTAGAACCTAGTTGCTTATTTGTTTTTAAACTCCCTCCCCTTCTTGTTTGTAGTTCCCAGAGAGTTGGTAGAACTTCACCTGAAACTGATGAGGAAGATCGGAAAATCCGTCACAGCAGATCGCTGGGAAAAATACTTGATCAAGGTAAGTTGTTCTTACATTGAATGCTTTGAAACTCTACTACTGGGTGATATATGATGTTGGGAATCCCCAATACCATGGCCAGAAATAGGAGGTGTCTGTGCCAATTTTTGTATTGTTTAATATTAGATATAGTGTGCAGATGTAATCACTACCATCCAGAAATAATTTTAAGGAATTTCCAGAGCACACAAAAATCAACGTCCTTCTAATACAATTCATTTAAATGATTGTTATGAAAGGCTTCTGGGTCTTCCAGTTTTTCATATTTGGTCTCTGGGGCAGCATGTTTTTGTTCCCACCCCTGCCCGTGCCTGGTGGTAAAGCCTATCAGGCAGGTGGGAAACTTTAATAGGGCCTTCTTGGTGGCGGCCCCGCAATTATGGTAGTCAGTTCTTTCTAAGGTTGGGCAGGTCTCATCCATCACATCCTTTAAATGGGACTAAGCACAGGTTGGATGACCATCTGTCAAGGATTCTTTAGTTGTGATTCCGGTATTACAGCGGGTTGAACTCGGTGAGCCTTGGGGTCCCTTCCAGTTTACAGTACTATGATTCCATGACAGATATTTCCTCTGATTAAGAGGGCTCTTGCTGTCTGTATCCAGCTGAATTTTATTGTTTCTGTTTCATCTCTGTACTGGCATTTAGATTTTAGTATTGTTTCTGAATGGATTCTAAAGTGTTTTTTGTGTGTTTGAATTTGTATTTTTATATATGTTGTGAACCCGTGTTTGAGCGCGTGTTCTCAAAAACAGACTGTAAGTCAAATAAATAAATACCCATCCTAGGTCCCCATGTTGTTAGTTTAACAGCAATCCACATCCCTCTGCTTTTTCCAGTTCCTGTTTTATTCCTACAAAAACTGAAACTTTTGGTAACACTTCATTGAGTATGGGTGCCATGATGGGAGATCACTTCGTACTTAATTTAAACCATTTCCCTTTCAGATGTGTCAAGAATTCAACAGCACCTGGGCATGGGAAATGGAGAAAAAAGGATACTTTGAAATGAGCATGGAATGCAAGTTGGGAATATTGAAGGTACTATTGTCTTCAACTCATGTGATAGTTTTCTGGAATATCTGATTATCCTCCAAACACCATTTATAGCATTATGAGTTTATCATGGGCTTATGCATCCTCCACCTTCCCAATTCCCTTGCATTTTCCAATTTCCTGCACTGTTTCTGGGTTGACCTACCTCCAAACCATGGCTACATGGTGGATGAGTGTCATTCATTTAAAAAGCTACCTTTATACGCTGCTCCAGACCTACAGAAGATGCAGTGGTGGATTCAAAACGTCCCTTTTAAAAAGAGATGGTGAGGCGGAACCACTGAAAACCACTTGCTTTGGTACCTACTTCGTAGCAGGTCTCCAAAGTCTCAAGCACAAGCCTTTCTCAACCCTCTCTCATTTATAGCAATGCTAGAGATTAAACCTGAGTCCTTCTTAATACAGAGCAAGGGCCCTGCCATCTGAGCTATAGCTCCTCCCCAACAATTTCTTAAATCAAGCCCTTCAATTACTGTTTTTACAAATTAGTCTCTTGCTGGTGCATCAGCAGAGAGTGTTCCTTTGGTGTTTCCAACATTAGTTTGATGTGCTCTTTCTCTCCCCCCCCTTTCTTTAGTACCTTTGTGAGTGCCAGTTTGATGACAATCTGAAATTTAAGAATATCATTAATGAGGAAGATGCAGATGCTATGCGCCTTCAGCCCATTGGCAGAGACAAAGATGGGCTGACCTACTGGTACCAGCTGGATCAAGATCACAATGTGAGGGTGTATGTTGAAGAGCAAGATGATCAAGATGGGTCTTCGTGGAAGTGCATTGTCAGGTATTGTTCTTTTTACCCTCGGTTTTCCAGACTTTAGACTTTAGAAGAAACGCCTCTCTCAGGTTCATTTATTGGATAGGATTTTTTAAATGTTCTCTCTGACTCACTGTGCATAAGGAAATATTTACAGCTACATGTACATCTTTGCGAAGGTTTAGTGCTGCACCTGAAACAAAGCCAAACGCTTACAAAGTGGTGGTTCAGAAAAGGGCCGCCAAAATGATCCAAGAGATTGGAGCAATTTCCCTATGAAGAAAAGTTGCCGTGCTTGCGATTTTTAGTTTAGAGAAAAAGCTGGAACTTATTATGATCATATTATAACATTTTGGCAGCGGACAGAGTTGTATGATTTTTTTAAATATTCTGTTTGAAATATGTTGCTATGATTTGTTTTAATTAATAAAAAGGGGGGGAGAAGAGGCGAGTAAGATGTAATATTATAAAGGTAAAGGGACCCCTGACCATTAGGTCCAGTCGTGACCAACTCTGGGGTTGCAGCGCTCATCTCGCTTTATTGGCCGAGGGAGCCGGTGTACAGCTTCCAGGTCATGTGGCCAGCATGACTAAGCCGCTTCTGGCGAACCAGAGCAGTGCATGGAAATGCCGTTTACCTTCCCGCCGGAGCGGTACCTATTTATCTACTTGCGCTGGCATGCTTTCAAACTGCTAGGTTGGCAGGAGCAGGGACTGAACAACGGGAGCTCAGCCCGTTGCGGGGATTCGAACCGCCGACCTTCTGATCGGCAAGTCCTAGGCTCTGTGGTTTAACCCACAGCGCCACCCGCGTCCCTTATGCAACATTATAGAAGTTTATAAAATTATGCATGGCATAACATAACATTAGAGCTCTCTCATAACATTGGAACTCATGGGCACCCAGTGAGGATGAATGTTAGGACAGATAAAAGAAAGTACTTCTTTATGCAGCATGTTGTCAAACATGGAACTGCTCCCCCAGGAGGCAGCGATGGCCATCAACTTGGGAGACTTTAAAAAAAGGATTAGGAAATTGACAGCTGCCAGCCAAGATGGCTGTGCTCTACTTCCACAGGCAGTAATGCTTCCTAATATAAGTTGCTGGAAACTGCTAGAGGGGATAGGGCTCTTGTGCTCTTGTTCTGCTCCCTGGTTTCCCGCAGGCATCTATTTAGCCACTGTGAGAACAGGATGCTGGACTAGCTAAGTGAGCCTTTGGCCTGATCTAGCAGACTATTCTCAGGTTTGGAGATCTGGCCCTGAATATGGGCTGTGGTGAATATGTGCTTTAGTGCTGGCCATTGCTCCTTTTTGTATGTTCCTTTTGTTCCAGGCTTGCTATGTGTGGCTATTCCTTGGTTCCGCTATGCATGCAGGTAGGTGTGAGAGGAGGGTGGGAACTGGTTGTACTGACTGCTGAGAGTACGAAACTGCAAGTGGTTCCGTATAGCAGTGATAGGTGTCTGTGAAATTCCTTAGGGGGAAGGGGCAGTTGTGGGGGCTGCACCCATGGTTTCCCGGACATAGTCCTTTACCGTTTACTTACTCTTCATTTTCCTGCTGGTGCTGGCAAAGCAGAATGCGTGCAGTTTGGTTTGCACAAGTGTGGGATATTACACAAGGCTGGCAAGGTTATGGGGCTTGATGCGCTTTTGTTTTTTGTTTATCCAGAAGCCGAAATGAGCTGGCTGAAACTCTGGAACTCCTCAAAGCACAAATTGATCCCGAACTATTAAAAAAACAGCAGCAGGATAATTCGTCACGGGAGAGCCCTAGTATTGAAGGTGAAGAGGCCAAAAAGGGCGAAGAAACATCAACCCAAGGTTTTGCTGCTATTCTTACCTTGCAAGGGATATTTTGCATTAATCATGCTCAGTGTTGATTATTTTGAGGGATTTATGCACTGCAAATGTGGGTGTGATTCAAAATTGGAAGCCATTTAACCTAAAAAAAGCTTGAGAAGATTTTTTTAAAAGTATTGCTGCTATTAAAGTGACATTAGGATGGGTACCAGGCAAGCCTCTCTGGGGAAAGCATTCCTCTGAGGAGGTGCCACCATTGGACTTGCAAGCCTTTTGGCCCTTCCTAGCTCTCTTCTGCAGACTTCAAATAGTAAAGCAATCATTCACTCTTCCTGGAGGGCCTTGAGAATTGTAATTCCATACAGGGGAAGTGAGCTAGTAATGGAGATTTCTCAGAATAGCACAAAACTATAGTTTTCAGGGTTTCCTTGAGGGGATAGCCAGGACAGTTAAATTGGAATGAAACCAGCATATATTTGTTACATAGATTTGCCCAGTGATTTTTTGCTGTACTGAAACGTTCACTCAGAGTAAAGTACCATTGGAACTGTTTTTCTTTGGACATGAGCTGATATTTAGCATTCATGTGTTCAGTGCTTGGAAAAACTAAATACTTCAAAAGTTGTGTAGTACTGAGGGTGAGGAGAATCATTTGGCTTACGATGATTGTAACATTGCTTTGCTTTGCTCTTTTTTCTTTTAAATGAAACAGAAAGTGACTTGAAGGTCAAAGAAGAAAAAGAAGAGATAAAAGAGGAGCTGCCAAAACAGTTGGAAAGCCTTCCACCTCCAGCAGTTTCGGAAGAGGAAAACAAGATAAAATTAGAAAAAGTGCAAGAGAGGGAAATCATAAAGCTGCCAGTTATAGTGAAGTTAGATAAACCTTTGGAAAACAATGGGGAAATGCAGATTACCAAAGAAGAAAGGGACTCTTTTAAAGAAAACGTCAAGCCCGTGAAAGTGGAGGTGAAGGAAAATAAGCTAGAGCCAAAAGACTTGAAAGATGTAAATAGCAATGCAGAGGCAACTGTTCACGAGCCCGAAAGGATAGAGTTCTGTGTCAATGTCAAAGCTCCCCAGGAAGTGGTGGAGCGAAGTGTGGAAGAAAGCGAGAAACTAAAAAACGACCAGCAGGCAAAGATTCCACTGAAAAAGCGAGAGATTAAGCTGACTGATGATTATGACAGCCCGTTAAAAGGGCCCTTGCGAAAATGTATTACCCCAACGAAGGATGTCTTGAAGGAGGAAGGGAAACAAGAGGAAGAGACTTTTAAGAGAGTCCCTACAATCACCGATGGGAAATGTCTTGTTAATGGGGAGGTTAGTAGCGAGAAAATCATGCCAAATAACAAGCTGGAACGTTCCCCAGGCACAAAGGAAGACGCCTCCAGCCTGCCTAAGGAGGAAAATGGTGTAAGCGGCGAGAAAATAGTGGAGACCGTTAGCACGATAGTAAGAACAGCTGATGTTGAAAGAAATCTTTTTCATACAGGGAAGGAGGTAGCTAGTGTGGTAGCCGAGGTTTCTCATCAGAAAGTGCCTTTAAAGGAGGAGACCAGCCCGAAAGGAAAAGAAAACTTGCTTGACAGTAAGGTTTCAGAGTCTGTCGTAGAAGCACCTTCAAAAACGGATGATTGTCTCAAGAAGTCAGTGGAACCTGTGAAATCAAAAGATGGCCCGGCACCTCCCAAGGAATGTCCAGATAAACCCTTAACTGCATCTTCCCCAAAGGAGCAGGTAACTCCAGCAGTTGAAGAGGATCTGAAAAGTAAGGGTCAAGCCGGGGAGAAGGCAGAGTCGCTAAGAGCAGCTGTGACTCCACCGCCTGCTCCAGCCCTTCCCTCGGAGAAATCGGTTGCGGAGAAGGAGGAATCTGTCTCTAAAAGCACACTTCCTGATAAATGCAAAGTACAGGCAGGGCAGGATTCTAAGCCGCAGAAGGACTCTGAAGCGGAAGGGAAAGAAACGCCCAAATTAGGCAATGCCCAAAGTTCTGCCGAGGAACCTCCTGAGGCTAAAAAAGAGCCCGTGAAAAGCAAGTGTAAATACAAGCTGATTTCTGAAGACGCAGGTTCTCTAACGGAGAATAGGGAAATCACCTCCGAGAGGCAGAAAGATGGGATCAAGCTCACAATCAGGATCTCGAGTAGAAAGAAAACCGACCCTCCTCCCAAGACTCAGAATGCAGCCTCTGAAAAGGAGGAGGAGGCGGCTGTTGGTGTCGGTCGCATTTTAAGGAGGTCTCCCCGGATATCTAAGCCCACTCCCAAAATAGCGGAGACCCGAGATCAGAAGCCCGAGAAAAAACGGAGTGAGGAGGAGGAAGAAAAACCAGCTGCGGTGCAAAAGCCGGAGAAGAAAGAGGACTCAAAAAAGCAAGAGAAGGAAATAAATTCTAAGGCTAGCAAGGTAACATATTCACAATTAGAGCTGTGTGCCTTGAGTCTTCTGAATTTTGCTGGCCACTAACGTTGTTTAGAAACCCAAACCTATGCTAAGACATTTTGGTTTCTACCCATCTACCCCCAGCCCCATTATACTAATCTGTACAGTTTGGAACAGTTTTGCTCAATTGACAGACCTTGCTCTTCACCCAGTATTCTAATTTTTACTCTGTTTTGACATTTTTAGCACAAGGCATTATGCCTGGAAGCAGGAGTGATAGAACACATTATAGAGAGCTTCTGCTTGCCTGTCAGGGTCCCACTAAAGCAGTGGAACTGTTCCCTTTTCTCTTCTCCCCTGTGCACCCTCAAAATCTGCACCTTGAGGGATTCTCTGGAGTAGATTTTTGGGGGCACACAAGAGGAGAGGAAGCGGGAGTCCCAATTGTGTGAGCATTGGATAGAGCTCCCTGTCTCCTGAAAAATGATGGCCACAGAGAAGGTGTGATCATGTGATCCACACAGTTACTAGCTGGCTCAGAAGTAGGGTGTAGATAGTTCAATAGCTTTGCAAAAAATTAAATGATGCAGGAAACTGTTTACGTTATGTTACACTGATGTAGCAGAAGCTATTGGTGAATGGAAGAAAGCTTGATGTAAGGCCGCAGCATTTAGATGTTTAATCGATTCAGTGAATCAGTTGAAAAGTTTTTGGTAGGCTAAAACGATATCTTGTGCTTTAGCAGTTATTACTAGCTAGTGTTTTCTACACTGGCTATACGGTGTGCATTTAGTTACAGTGATTATTGCTTGGGAAACATTTGCCCTTCTGCAAAGTTAAGAGTAGTTGAGGGTCACATGTTTGATGATACCTGGAAACGGTACAGAAAACGAGTCTAGAATATATTTTTGTGTGTGGAAGAAAAGGAATAGGATGTTGCAGAGTTAATACAAGAGTCATCAGGGATGCCAGTAAGACAACTGGAAGGAGCACTTCTGTTTGAGAATGGCAAGAATAATGTTCTGGCTGCTACGTCACCACAAGGTCAAAATCTATGGCCAAGAGAGTAAAATACATCATGATCCCAGTGGTTTACTGTGAGTGGGGAACACCTGGTGAGGGCTGGGAGCTTCAGGGAAAGAGGAAGATTTTGAGACAGGCAGTGTCTTCGTCCTCCTTCAGCTAAGACTTGGTTGGGTTACATGTCCTCTGGCTGGGCACTCTCAGGGGATTCCTGGTGCCCTCACTTGCCTCATTATCCCTATTTGATTTGAAAGAAGAGAGTCATAGACAGAGGTACTGCTTTCTACTTTGATGTTTCCCTATGTGTGGTTATAGGATTGTGCCAGAGAGATACTGTCGTTACTCTGCACAATTTAGTGGTCCAGTCCTGTGTGAACAATCTGCCCACAAGGTGCAAAATTGTTTTCAGAAGAGAGCCCAGCCTCCAGCTAAATCTGAGGTATCCCTCATTCTGAAAGCCAAGTCTTTCTCCTGTCTCCACAGTGAACTATCACGAGAATTCCCAGTTTGGTCTCATCAGCTGCATCAATCCTGAGGGAAGGTTTTCCCTTGTTTGAAGGCCAGACTGAAAAAGAAAGATTTCATATGCAAGGACAGAACTTGTTCTCTTTCTCTTCAAACGCAGTGTTTGTATCATTAGATCCTAATTTGCAGCAGCAGGCCATATGATCAGATTGCAGCTCATTTGTGTGTGGAACAGATGATGGGTGCTGGTATAAAGTAGTGTAACTTCAGAAGGGAAGGAAATAAATGAGTTGGGTTTTTGTTTTTTAAGAGTGATATTGGCCTTGTTCAGAAATAACACTAAATCATTGGTTGACATTATGACAACAAGCGTTGGTGAGCCTTGGACTCATGTGCTCCTCTTTGTCCTCCGGTATAGGCTTAAGGAGAAGTTTGGAAGCTTTCCTTACAATTTTAGATTAAATGCAGCTTGTTGTCTAGACAAATTGGATAATCTTAACCAGGGGCCAGCAGGGTTTATCTTGCCTGGGCCGGATCGGTCCCACGGAGATCCCTCCGTGGGCTGGATCGTGCGCATGTGTGAGCGCCTGCGCCCGCCCACGATTTTTGGTGTCTGCGCAGATGCGCCAGTTTAGTGCAACGCGAGGGCGGGCACCTTGGTTCGGGGGTGGGCCGGTCAAATGACCTCCGCGGGCTGCTTTTGGCCCATGGGCCTTAGGTTGCTGACCCCTGATCTTAACTATGGTTAATCTTAACAATGGTTTGTTTCTTTAAAAAAAGAACATAGTTAAGATCAAGCACTGTTTAGGGTTATGGGGGCATGGTAAACAGTGACTAATCTAAAATAGAAGCAACTGTTTCCTTGGAGCTGCACTGGAGGAGAGGGGGGCGTTTGAACCTGAGGCTCCCTGCGGCTTGTTCTTATACTGCTAAACCATTTAGCATTGAATCCCAGTACAACTGTTGTCATGTCCAGAAGACATTGTATAATCTGCGCATGGCTGTTTTTTATTTGATGCAATGTAAACTGGGGGAATGTATGATTCAGCATGGAACTGTAACAAGGTGCCGAGACAATGAGGTTTCCCTTGTCACTGGGTTTCTAGGCCTCACAGCGAAGCAAAGTTCGGTGGGCTGGTACTCGAACTCGTGGTAGGTGGAGATATTCGAGCAATGATGAGAGCGATGATTCAGAGAGTGAAGAAGACTCTGAGGACCAGGAGGAAGAGGAGGAGGAAGAGGAAGAACCTGCGCCTGCCGATGACGATGAGCCGTGCAAGAAATGCGGCCTCCCCAATCACCCAGAGCTAGTAGGTTCTTGTCTTCAAGAGCAGTGAAACTTAGAAAAGCCATTCTTAAGCATTCGACAGATATACTGGCTCAGTTCAGACATCATACCAAACCTATGGTTAAAGGAAGTTTAGGTATGACTTGGCATGCTGTCTGAATTGGCAGTGCATGGTTCGTGTTTCGCCAGTAAAGTAGGTTTGGGTGTGCAAATCATGTTTTAGTGTGATGTCTAAATTGACCAGCCACCTCTGCAGGCTGCTGCATCTTAAAGGCAGAATGAATTTAAGCGGTGGGGTGCTTTGAAGATGGGAAACGAAAGCAGACAAGCCATTCTAAGTCATGTTGTGCATTTGGAAGTTCAGACCTGGGAGCGGATTCTAAACTATTATGTGTTATGTGCCCCATAACACACACTATTATGTGCCCCATAAATATGGGGCAATAACACTGACAAAAAATAGGTACCTTAAATTATTCTTGTGCGTGTACATGTGTTCTTTAAAAAATCACTCTGCTTGCACTGTCCCTTTTCTGTGGATGAGATCAAAATTCCAATCACAGTGGCACTCCATGCAGCAGTTGCATTTGGGATCACAGCTTTACTGCAAAATTCAGTTGGTTTAATTGCAGTGGCTTTTGTCCCAGGAACACTTGCAATCTGTAGTTTGGCGGGAAGGCTGGGTACTCAACAGAAACCTTGGAGTCCTTGCAAAACCACAGGACTGTTTGGAGAAGCAGTGACAACCAGAGGCCCATTTGGTCTTTTCTATCTTCTCTCCCTAGTAGGATTTAACAGAAAAATTATCCTCTCTGAGGATCATATACATTTATGAACTGGAATGTCTTCATATCAAAATAGGCTGTACTGCAGTGTAGTCCTGACATAGCCAGTTCCCCTAAGAATTGCCCATATTGTGTTTAAAGAGAATAACAACTTCGCATTTGAGTCTACAGCTGCACCAGAAGAGAAGAGACGGAGCATGTTTTTGCCTCTACTTTATGACAACAGCGAATTCAGGTTTAATCTAGGAATGTTAGTATACCTGGAGCCTGATCTGGTTAACCCCTTTAATATCCTATCCATGTCAGTGAGAGAATTAATACCTTCCATTGAAGTCAGTGGGACTTAAAAGAGTTTAATGAATATTGCCCCTGGGCTTTCCAGCAAAAGCAACAGTTTATCTGCTTATGGATCTATTGGCCATTTCAGTTTCGGAATATTTATGCCAGCCTTCCTCAATCTGGCCCCCCTCCGAATACCGTCGGACAACAGCTCACATCATCCCTGACCATTGGCCATGCTGGCTGGAACCGATGGGAGTTGTAGTCCACAACGTCTGGAGTTGCACCGGTTGGCGAAGGCTGATTTATGCAAACATAGGAAAGCAAGGTGCGCCTTGATGTGCTTCACAGTGCAAGTGCAAGGTCCGACTGATTCCTTGGTTCATTTCTACAGATTCTCTTGTGCGACTCTTGTGACAGCGGCTACCATACAGCCTGCCTTCGACCCCCACTGATGATCATTCCTGATGGAGAATGGTTCTGCCCACCTTGCCAACACGTAGGCTTTGTCTTCTTTGCCTTTGTTTTGTTTTCTGCTTCCTCGCATGCCAATCCTGAGTTACGGTGTGGCTATGGAAAGGAGCCTTCCCTTGATGTTTCCTCCATTCCTTTTGGGTCTGTTCCCTTTGCCTTTGGTACCCATTATTGTAACAAGACCTGTAAGATGTGGTAATAGGTGGGTGTGAATGTGTAACAAGGGTATTACGTAGTCCCATGAGAATAGCATTCAGCGCACTGCAAACAAATTGCACCATAAAGATATTTGTTTGCAGTCACGTGTAATTTACTTTCTGCAACTTGCCGTAAATGAACATATTACCGTATTTTTTGCTCTATAAGACTCACTTTTTCCCTCCTAAAAAGTAAGGGGAAATGTGTGTGCGTCTTATGGAGCGAATGCAGGCTGCACAGCTATCACAGAAGCCAGAACAGCAAGAGGGATTGCTGCTTTCACCGTGCATTGATCCCTCTTGTTGTTCTGGCTTCTGAGATTCAGAATATTTTTTTTTCTTGTTTTCCTCCTCCAAAAACTAGGTGCGTCTTGTGGTCTGGTGCGTCTTATAGAGCGACAAATACGGTAGTTCATAACTGTAAATGAAATGCAATCCACCCATTGTTTGTTTCCATCATCTGATAATATACTTGAGTAACATCAATCTTATTTTTCACAATTCCTTTTAACGTTTCTATTATGCTCAGCTATATATTCTTCTAGTACTATTTGGGGTTTGGGTATTTTAGCATTTGCACAAAAAACAAAGCATGCGCTTCTTCTGTACACACAATTCAACATTTATAAGGGACTTAAAGTTTTCTGTACTATACCTGCATTTGTCTCTTTTTGTGTGGCGTTTGCCATTTTCACATCATATAGGCCCTGTGCAGATGTAATATTCCTGATTGCTTACTCGTCGTAAAGCAAATGGGGGAAATTGCTGGCATTTTCTCAGCACCCCTGCATTCTGGAGTGCAAGTTTCCTCCACAGAAGCATTGATCGTTGCTCAAGATATACTTAATTCCCTTCTAAACCAGAGGTCCAGTCTGATTTAAAGTCTATTGTTGCTGAAAACACGTTATCTTAGTTAAGAGTATGAGGAATTTGCTCTGCTGAAAATGTTTTGGGAGAAGGGGAAGATGAATTAAAGCCTTTATATTGTTAAGCATTAGCAAGCAAGTTCAGGTGGAGCCAGTCCCCTTGATGGAGGCTTCTTCCACCCCCTCCCCGCAAAAAACCCAATCCCCCGTGACTTAGTGACATTCTCATCCATGTATTGTGAATTGTTTGGTTCTGCCGGTCTACTTTGACTTGCCCATGGACTAGGTGGCATTTCTGTGTGCTTCAACTGCAAGAGCAGATTTAGGAATAAATTTGAACTCTATTCAGTGGAAAGATTGAAATGTACCCTTGAGATTGTCACCCACCGTTTCCAAAGTAATTTGCTTTTCCTTATTCTTTCGGGAAATCCTTCTCTTACCGCCTGATGTTTCGACCACTGTTAGGTACTTGCTGGCGGTGACGGCTTTCACACCGACAAGGAATGCTTGGGAAGGAGCCTGTTAAGAAATTAGCTGCACGGAGATGTTTGTGCAGCAGGGTAACGCTTTGTTTTTTTGTTTATTCCCATAGAAATTGCTCTGTGAGAAGTTGGAAGAACAACTGCAGGACCTGGATGTTGTCTTGAAAAAGAAAGAGCGTGCAGAACGAAGGTACCGAAACATTGACCAATGGCTTAGCAACCCCTGTAACCCCACATAACAAATCACACACAGCAAGTGAGTCAGTACTTTACTCTAGCCTTCCCCAACCTCGTACCCTCCAGCTTGACTACAGTGCCCCCATCAGCCTTAGCCAGTACAATCCCCAGTAGCCATCACCTGTTCTGGTGTTTTTATTAACCAGGTTTAGTACTACGCCAGCATGCAAAACCACTTATGACTGTGACTGCAAATTGAAATTTGGAGCTGGCTGTGGGTGCAGCTAGGGAAGGGTATGGCATTAATGCAAACAGGTGAAATACAGTATAGGACAAATTTAAGCAGTTGCTGTGAAGAAATGTCAGCTTTTTGTTTTGTTTTTTCTCCCTAAGGAAAGAGCGCCTTGTGTATGTGGGCATTAGTATTGAGAATATCATTCCTCCACGAGTAAGTGAAATGAACCCCTTGATATCTCCTTTTCTTTCTTTTGGCATAGAGTCAGACCTGTGTGTTCTTTGCGCTGTAAACACTAAAAATTCTGCCTTAAGAAAAGCTGAGTCTGCAGTAACCATAGATTGCCTTAATCAAGCAAATTTGCATGCATCTGCTCATTTTGCCTGATAAATTCTGCTCCTGCTGCTGATAAGAGTCAAGGAGCTATGCAGGGCACTAAACATGTATCCCGGACCGCTAGAAACCCAATGCACTCCCTGTGTCTTCTTTCTCTACTGCCTGTGACACATGCATATTACAGCCATGTGGTCTAGAAACTTGCCATTGTTTGAATCTCCATCTTGGCACGTACTGTTAGATCAATCCCATCCTGTCATTTGAAAACTTCGGAGGTATGCATGGTTTAATAATTGCTACGGGTTGTAGCCAATGCTGATGCTATTCTGAGTAGACTCATTGAAGTTAATGAACATGGCTGACGTGTGTTTATTAATCCTCTCAGAGTAGAACTTAGTTGGAAACAACCCTAGGTACTCTGAACAAGAGGAACTGTGTGGCTGTTTGTGCAGCAGATTGTTTCTCATGGAAAAGGCGACAAATTAAGGCTGAGTTTGTACACCCTCTATGATTGGCTGCAGCTATTTCTGTGCTTAATAATTGTCTGCTTTTAAACCAGGAGCCTGAAATACCTGAAGTCGTCGATGAAAAGAAGAAAGATTCCAAAAAATCAAAGGCGAAGCTGCTTGAAAGGAGGTCGACTAGGCAACGGAAGTGCATCAGTTATAGGCAAGCAACTTCTTTGCTCCTTTTTGAATGGATGTAATAAAAGAAGCTGTGTTTCCAGTTCACAGTGGAAACATGCAAAAAAAGAAGAAGAAGAAGAAGAAGAAGAAAAAGAAGGGAGGGCTGTCTGAGCAATAGGGAAAGGGGTTTTTAGCGCCAATTCGTTTTGAGGGCAAAATTGCTTGCACCCACTGGAATCTTGACTCTGCTGTTACAGCAGATGACTCTCAAGGGGTGTCTAGAGCACTGTCTTAATCCTGTTGTGTTGGATGAGTTTCAACTAGTAAGGTTTGAGGATGTAGACAAAGTGCTTGGATCGGTCAGGGCAATTACCTGGGCCTTCTTGGCTGATAAAAATGAGCAGGGAGGGACATCTGGCTGGGCCAGGGAGGTGGTCAATGCCTCCTTGTGAGAAGGGTCCATGCTTGCTTGAGGGAAGCAGTGGTAAAACCACTCCTCAAGAAACACTCCCTGGATTCTGAAAATCTTAAGTAACCAACTACCCAGTTGCCAATCTTTCCTTCTTGGGCAGACCAGATCCAGGTAGTCTAGGAGGAAACTGATTGTGTAGACCCTAAACCGGGTTTAGGCCCAGTTTGGATAGTATACCTTTTTTATTTTATTTCGTTCAATTAAACTGTTCTTTTAAAATAATAATAATGATAATGACTTCAGCAACATAGCAAGTGAGCGTTTAAATTTCCTCTTACATTGACTAGCTGTACATTACATGCCAAAACACAGAACAAAGCTCCAGGGTTGTCTCTTCAATAATGGCTTAGTTCTCTACTACAGGATTGGTGCTGGGCAACCAACTTGGAAGGCTTTGAATGGAGGGTGGACAAAATCAAGGAGGGCAAGGCTGTCAGTGGCTACTGGCCATGATGGCTATGTACTTCTTCTTTGGCGATTACTTGTAGCTGAGTAAGAATGTCTTCCATAAACAGGGTTTTAAAAGTGAGTCCATAAGTGACTGTGGAGGCCAATTCTGGATCCACACATCCTTCCCCAGTGGGGACATAGGTTTCTGGGCGGGAGTTGATCACGGTGAGGGTTTGCCAAGTGTGCCTTCCTCTTAGCACATTTCTCCCTTTTGTCCTGAGTTTGAACTTCTTCATAGCCCATGACACCTTTGGTAAAGGCTGTTCTCCAATTGGAGCGCTCACAGGCCATTGTTTCCCAGTTGTCGATGTTTATACTACATTTTTTTAAGATTTGCCTTGAGAGCGTGTTTAAACCTCTTGTGTACTATCTCTATGTTGTAGACAGCATGCTGGGAATCACGAGTGGGGAGAGTGCTTTTGGGCTCATGTCCTCCTTGTTGGCGCCCCATAGGCATCTAGATCCTAGATGAGCTAGATGCTGGACTAGATGAGCCTTTGGTTGCATCCTGAGGGGTCGTCTTATGATATTAAAAAACAGGTTCCTGGGGCCGTGATTCCCAGCAGCGGAGGCGCAGTGCTCACCCTCATAAGTTGCCCCATCTAGAACCCTGGGTGGGGTGAAGGGTGCTTGTGGGTGCAGCTCTGATTGTAAAAAGCCGTCATTGGCAAAAGGGTTAAGTGTGCTTGCCCTGCTTCTCTTTCACACAGAATCACTGGCTCCTTAGGCTGCCTTTCATTAAAAAGGGAGCTGTGGGGTTTCCTCTCATACATTTGTATTCACCGTTGCAGTGGCTGTTGTCTACAATCAATAAAAATCTGGCCCAACTGCATGATACTGAAATGTGCCTCTCAATTTCCTGGGCTGCTTTAATAATTGCCTCTTAAGGGCACACGCAAACATCATACTGGTGATGTGTATGCCAGTGCCCCACACATCCAATCCAAGTCAAAGCAAACCCAGGCTGTTTCTATGATGCTACACGGGACCGTCATTAACTCCAGACACCGCATTAAGCTAGAAAGCCCCACCTCGTGTGGTTAGTAAGAAGGAGGCAGGCTGTACTCTGGGCTTCCTAGATGGAATTGTCACATCCCTGACAGATGAGGCAAACTGATGACCCAGCAGAACCCCCCCTCCCTCGCCCCAGGTTATCCGACTGTCCTCCAGGGGGATTAAGCCGTTCTGCAAGCATGGCAGTTTGAGCGGGTCATCGCTCGTCAGTGGAAATCGCACGCGAAATGTATTATGCTCAACAGCAGGACTGTGAAATGCACTGCCTTTGCAGCTTCTGCCTTTGTGCTCCTGCCTAGTTGGTTTCAGCCGCTTCTAAGTGAAGAGGATTGAGCTATAAAACTTGCAAGACCCTTGATCTTTCCCTCCACCCTTCTCAACTATAATCCCCCCTCCCATTTTTGCATTGCTTTAGAGACTGCAGATTGCTGCTGCAGCATCCGAAAAGCAGTAACAGCTGGTTTTCCTTTTGCAAATGGTAAAGGGAGGAGGGAACATCTTGGTTTAACTATGTAGTAACATTTCAGATACTTTTGCATAAAACCACTTACAAAAACTGTCATGCAAAATTAAGAGGAAAACAAGAGTTCCTGGTGTTATGCTTAACTTTCAGAAGGTCAGAATGCTTGTGTGTATTATAAACTGTTCAGACATTTGGAGCCTGATATTGAATTTCAGGAAGGACCACTACAGGGTATCTCTCTCTCTTTCTTAAATATATAGGGTTGAGTATTTGAAGGAAGTCTAAGAACTTTAATTAGGAATTTATTTGTCCGTTCTGTGGGCAGCCTCTCCAACAGAGTGAGATACGTACAAATTGATCTCCTTTCCCCCTCACATATTTGGACTCTTCAGTTACTACAAACTTGCCAGTTTATTCCTTAAAATATAATTGAACCCCGCTCTGACATCAGCACATTTTTGTCTTCTCTAGGTTTGATGAGTTTGACGAAGCCATTGACGAAGCCATAGAGGATGACATAAAGGAGGCTGATGGAGGAGGTGTGTCTTATTGGACAATGTTAACGGGGAGGAACATATGGATGACTTCAGTAGTGGATGGCAATCCTGGTTTTTGGTACAGCAAGCACTAAATTTATACCGAGGGACTTGGGTGCTCTCCTGCCACTTCCTGCAAGTGCATGAAAACCACATCTGCTACAAACAACAGAAATCTTTCTCCCTCTTGTCAGACTTCTCAGCTGGCTGGGATGTGTCCAAAGACTATTTGGACGTAGATCCCTGCTCTGCTAAGTTAGTTGCTTGTGCTATTCACTATCACTCAGCCTGACCTTACTCACAGGGGTGTTGTGGATAAAGGTGGTGGTGAAGGGGCCCATGTATGCTCTTGGAGGGGGAAGGTAAAACAAATAAATGTCTCATTCTTGTATCCCCAGCCTTGTTTAAGCTTTCAACTTTTCCACAGGGGAGATAAGACATGATCCTCCCTCACCTCATCTGTCTGCAAACATGGGGATTTTCAGTCCTGGTTTGGGTGCTTTTTATGGAGGGAAGGTTGAGGCTAGCAGCAAGTGAATAAGTGGATTCACAGTCACCGTGGTCCTGGTCTCCCGTCTGTAGGTGGTGGAAGAGGGAAAGACATGGCTAACATCACGGGGCATCGTGGCAAGGATATTTCCACCATCCTGGAGGAAGAAAGGAAGGAAACCAAGCGACCTCCGAGGGCTGTTGCAGTTCGCCGGAAGAAACGGCGGCGACTGAACGACCTGGACAGTGACAGCAACCTGGATGAAGAAGAAAGTGAGGATGAGTTCAGAATCAGTGACGGGTAAGGCCTGCTCCAAATTTCGGGTGTGCTCTGTCCCAAGTTGAGCACTCTTATTTCAGCAGATTTCAATTTGAGCTAAGCACGTACAGTGGTACCTCTGGTTACGTACTTAACTCGTTCCGGAGGTCCGTTCTTAACCTGAAACTATTCTTAACCTGAAGCACCACTTTAGCTAATGGGGCCTGCCACTGCAGCCGCCACTGCACGATTTCTGTTCTCATCCTGAAGCAAAGTTCTTAACCCGAGGTACTATTTCTGGATTAGCGGAGTCTGTAACCTGAAGTGTATGTAACCCGAGGTACCACTGTACTAGCCTCAGATTGAAAGTGTGGGGTAGTAAAACGGGTTCAGCTTTGGATCCCAGAAGCACTCTTGAGCTGCAATCTTGCCAAACACTGATACTCAGAACTACCACTTGGAACGACCCTCCCTGAGCTTCTGATTGCAGGTGGAAGATCACTGGTTTGAACGCTTGCCCTGCTTTTGCCTTTGGAAATCTAGGGTGGAATTTGGTGTCGCTCTGTGATGAATGTTCCATCTTCACAAGCATATCAGCTTGCCAAGTGGAACGATTCCCTCCTCTAGGGGTTCTCCTGACCAACCAAGCCAATTTGGGGAGAGAATGGAAAGCCCCATTGTGCAAGCAAGGAACCCTTGTGCAGGGTTTCTGCTGACACCGTTTGTTAGGTAAATCACACCCCTGGTGGTGGTGGTAGTAGTAGTAATAATAATAATAATTATTATTATTTATTATTCTTATTATTATTTCTACCCCGCCCATCTGGCTGGGTTTCCCCAGCCACTCTAGGCGGCTTCTAACAAAAGATTAAAAATACGTTAAAATGTTGGAGAGAAATGCTCTAGCCTGTTCCTCTTACATGGCATGGTAGGAAATATGCCATCTCATACCTGGATTCTGAAGTGGAGCTCTGCCAGAAGAAGAAGGAAGAGTTTGGATTTGATATCCCGCCTTTCACTCCCTTTAAGGAGTCTCAAAGCGGCTAACATTCTCCTTTCCCTTCCTCCCCCACAACAAACACTCTGTGAGGTGAGTGAGGCTGAGAGACTTCAGAGAGAAGTGTGACTGGCCCAAGGTCACCCAGCAGCTGCATGTGGAGGAGCGGAAACGCGAACCCGGTTCCCCAGATTACGAGACTACCGCTCTTAACCACTACACTACACTGGCTCACACTGGCATCACAGTGCCAGGAGCACTGTAGTACCTGGTAGTTCTGGGCCCTCTCTTTTGGGACTTGGAACTAGAATGTATGTTTGTACTGTTTCGGTCCCGTGAAATGCAGGTGGTGGGGAACCTTAACAGAATCTCAAGATGCTGTTAAGACTTCCATCAGCCCCAGCCAGCATAGCTGATGGTCATGGACAATGGGATTAGTAGACCAACAACATCTGGAGGGCCACAGGTTCCCCCACCTCTGGCTTTTAAAGGATGCTGTCAGAAGCCTTTCTGGTGGGTAAAGCTCTGCCTCTGAGGTGTGAGCTTCTCGCAGAGAAAGTTTCAATCAGGCCAGGCCCCAGATGAATTTTTGAGGTTACAGTTGTGTGAGGACTTACTGCATCAGAAATAGCATATTTGAACTGACCTCAAGGGCCTGTCGCTTGAACACACATCCATTTGAGCAGAGAGATTGAATCGTTTTCCACTGGAGCAATGAAAACCACCTTAGCTAAACCTTTCTTACATCTACAGTTTCTCAGTTAAAATGCAGGTCTCGAAGTCGAGCGGGCTTTATTCCTTTGGCATCGTTTCAAAGATCTTTCCAGCTAATCTCTCTCCCCCGCCCCCTTTAGATCTCAGGATGAGTTCGTTGTCTCGGACGAGAACTTAGACGAAAGCGAAGAGGATCAGCCGTCGAATGACGACAGCGATGCGGAGTTTTCGAAGCGCAGGCTCAGGCGGCACCACTCCAGGCCGATGAGGCAAAGCAGGCGGCTACGGAGAAAAATAGCCAAGAAAAGATACTCTGAAGATGACGAAGACGAAGATGAGGACTCTGAGGAGAACGTAAGCGGCGAATCTGGTAAGTTGGACTCTTTTGCTCTTCGTAGCTTGGCGGTTGGCTCAAAGGACTGAGTGTTGGGAAACTAGGCCAGCAACCAGTTTTCCTGGAGGGTCGACCTTCTTGAGAACTGGATGAGCTGGCTTACCTCACCTTGGCCTGCTGTGGTGGCCTGCCAGGAAGTCCCGTTGCCACGGAAGCCATCGTTTTCTTCTTAGCTGGCAGCTGAAGAGCCAGCGGCACTCCTCTGGGCTGGATTTGCCCTGTGAAACACACACACACATATCCAGCCGCTTCGCCTCCGATCTAAATTGAACGCCGATCCAACGACGACCTCCTCATTTGGCGTTTCCTTTTGGATTGCGTTACACGTAAACGGCTTTGCCACCAACAACTGTTCGGAAGCTTCAGCTGCTACGGAAATGCCACAGCTGGATTGTGGGCTGAGATTGGGCACCCAGGCTATACCTTGAATATAATACACTGGCTTCTTGTCCACTTCTGAGTACAATTCAAAGTGCTGCTTTTGATATCTATGCGCTAAATGGCTTGGGACCAATGCACCTCAACAGCCACTGGCTCCCAGACCATTGGATCTTAAGAGGCCTTTCTCCACCCACCCCCCACTGTCTTTGGTGAGGCGGGCGGTGGCCAGAGAGAGGGCATTCTCTTTGGCAGTACCCCGTCATTGGAATTTGCTTACCAGTGAGACTTGCACAGCACTGGGTTTGTTGTCATGTTAGCGCTGGCCTTTCTGTTCTCCCCAGGCTTTTCGGTTGTTAAATGGTGAGGTATCGCAACAAAGTGCTTCCACTTGCGCAAGAGCTTTGGGCTGCGCAGTGGAACTTCCCCCACAGCCCCGTTTGCTTGTGCGACCCCTAAATCTGTCCCCCATCGCTCAGCAGGGGGAGCTGTGTGCAGGGAGAGGAGAGGGAGGAGAAATTCCATTGTTGCAAGTGGGAATCCTTGCGCTAGTCGGATCCAGCTAAGTTGGATATTGCCTTTTGCCTGTTTTGTGTTTCACTCTCCTGCCTCTTGGTTTATGTGTCTTGTTAAGGACTTTCTCTGCTTTAAATCTTCCATTGTTTTATATTTTAATATTGATGACTGTCTTTTTAATTGTTAAGAGAACCCTTTGGGGCTGAAAGGGGAGGGTGCATGTTAATTAAATATACATTCAGTTTTTGTGTCAGCAATAAAACAAAGCTAATGTCTGTAGTTACAATTTCTAAATATATATATATTTTTCCTGAACAAGCATGAGCAACAACCAGTTGCTGTAGCAGTTAAAATGTACTGCTTTGCAACTAAATTTAAATTATGGTAAGCCTCTCTTAAGAAATAAAAGAGCAAATAAAATTGAACTGTTTTAAAAGGAAATCTGAGTTTAATACAGACATATGGACCAAAGTCCACACTTACTAAAACTGAATTATAATCCCCAAACCTTGAGTTTGATGGTCATAATTCAACACTTTTATTTATGCAAGAATGAGAACAGTGTGGAAAGAGTGTGCCCCCTGCTGCCCAAGAAGAACTTTGCAACAGAGTGAGGACCGGCTAGTCCCATCTATCAGCCAAGAAGGAGCAGCTGCAGGGAAATTTGCTTTGCCACCACGAAGAACAAACAACTCCCAACCGCTGGTTGCCCTAAGGTGAAGGCAAGCATGCTCTGGCCTGTGCCGGGAAGCAAAGAGCCGCTTGGAGGTTGCATCCCCTGCCTTCTAGGAACGACAACATGGCAAGGCAAGGAGAAGACCTTTCTGGCCCCATCCATCAGCCCGCGAAGGAGCAACAGAAGCAGCAGCTGCAGCAGAGAGCTCACTTCTCCCTTCCCTGCTGGAAAGAATTCTCAGCTATGGTTGCCTTGAGATATCCCTTGGCCCAAGAGAGGCTGCTGGGTTTTGTGTATGTGTGTGTATTATTTGTTTGCATTATTGCAGTGTGCTGTAAACGGCCTTGAAGATACTTCCACCGAAAGGAGGAATATAAATCATAATAAATGAATAAACAGATCTGGACTCCCAAAGGTTCATGTTATTTCATAACTTTCTTCTAAGGCAGGGGTGTCAAACTCAAATTCATCGGGGGCCGCATCAGCAGTTTGGTCACCCTCAAAGGGCCGGTTGTATCTGTAGGACTATGTATGTAGTCATATGTACTTACAGTACAGGAGAGAAGGGTTCAGGCAGCCGTTGGATCTGTCACATCACAGGATGGCATTCGCTCAATATAAAAACAAGTGGAGGTTTCCTGAATGCATGTAAAGTGGAGGTTTCCTGTGTAGAATGGCCGGCGCCGCTAGAGGGCAGACGTTCTCTGGCTTGCAGGCTGCCGTGCATGCGCTGAAGACGCGGCTTTCTTGTGGTAAAAAAAAAAAAAAGCGAGAATAAAAGGTGAAGGCTGGCGGCCGGCAGCGGCTACACGGGCCACATGACAAGGTCCGGCGGGCCCGATTCGGCCCGCGGACCTTGTGTTTGACACCCGTGTTCTAAGGCGTTCTCAGCATCAGCCACCATAGGTGGCACAAAGGCAAGGGGGCGAGTGCCCCTTTAAGACAGTACACACACACACACAAACACAAACAACCACACACCCCAATATCTCTTTATTCCTTTGAGAAATATAGCATGTTGTTTAAAGATCTCATGAAAAGGTGTACATCAGAACAGGACTGCTCAGACTGGACTGGACCGCTCTAGTGGAACAGTGAGGGTTTTGGTCTGGTTTGTTAGAGTCTGCAATCTCAGTCTGCCCTCAGCCCCCACCTGCATGCCTCATTACTTACAAGGGAGTGACGGTTGCTGTCGCCTTCCTCCTCTTCCTCCTGGTTGCTTTCAAAGAACTCAACAGGGGAGGAAACTAGGATGAGCTGGCTCTGCCTGCCATTGCTTTGGCGCCACCTGCTGTTGGGCTCCCTGCCCTTCCACCGTCCACGTCTCACATGCACTTACCACCTCTTAACAAGATTTTTTTTTTAATACCCCGCCCATCTGGCTGGGTTTCCCCAGCCACTCTGGGCAGCTTCCAACAAAATATTAAAAACACAATAAAACATAAAAACTTCCCTAAACAGGGCTGCCTTCAGATGTCTTCTAAAAGTCAGATAGTAGCTTATTTCCTTGACATCTGATGGGAGGGCGTTCCACAGGGTGGGTGCCACCACCGATAAGACCCTCTGCCTGGTTCCCTGTAACTTCGCTTCTCGCAGTGAGGGAACCGCCAGAAGGCCCTCGGAGCTGGACCTCAGTGTCCGGGCTGAACAATGCGGGTGGAGACTCTCCTTCAGGTCTACTGGGCCGAGGCTGTTTAGGGCTTTCAAGGTCAGCACCAACACTTTGAATTGAATTGAACTCGGAAACGTACTGGGAGCCAATGTAGGTCTTTCAGGACCGTTGTTATATGGTCTCAGCAGCCACTCCCAGTCGCCAGTCTAGCTGCAGCATTCTGGATTAGTTGCAGTTTCTGGGTCACCTTCAAAGGTAGCCACACATAGAGTGCATTGCAATAGTCCAAGTGGGAGATAACTAGAACATGCAACACTCTGGAAATGCCTTGTGGATCAATTACTTCGGACCTGTTGAACCTCTGGGTGGGATGCAGCACGAGACTTGTTCTGCAATCTTCCAGAACATTCTTGCAACCCTACCTGTTTCAAATGGACATTCAGTCCTCTCTGTTTGGTGTTACATTTGGAGTCATAAAATCAGATTGCAAAGGAGAGACCTGTTAGGTGGGTACCACTAGAGACAAATCAACATATAATATATATGGATTCATATCCTGTTTTCCCCTCCTTGCCAACCTAGCGGTTCAAAAGCACGAAGTGCAAGTAGATAAATAGATACCACTCCGACGGGAAGGTAAACTGCGTTTACGTGCGCTGCTCTGGTTCTCCAGAAGCGGCTTAGTCATGCTGGCCACATGACCCGGAAGCTGTACGCCGGCTCCCTCGGCCAGTAAAGCGAGATGAGTGCCGCAACCCCAGAGTCGTCCATGACTGGACCTAATGGTCAGGGGTCCCTTTACCTTTACCTTTTACCCTGTTACCCAGCATGACTCCCCAAATGTCAACCTGTCAGTCTGAAGAAGGTTGCCCTCTACAAGCCCTTCTGACTTCCATGGGAAGGATGCAGAAACTAAATTTCCCTGGGAATCATCATCATCATCATCATCATCTTGGAATGCAGCTCCCATTTGCCAAATTGAGTCACCTGCCTGCCAGTTGCTGTTGCCTATTGGAAAGCTTCTTAAAGAGCATTTTAAGATGGGAATCAAATGGGAAGACTGGAGCTGTCCTGAAGCATTTCACTTTCTGGTTTTTTTCCCAAGTGAATTTTTATTGTTTTCCTTACATATTCTTTTCCAACAAATTGTAATAACACCATACATTCCCTTTGACTCTGCCGAGTCGTGACCCCCCTCCCTCCCCACAACTGGTATATTTACCCTCTTTCCATCGCGCACATTATTCTCATATTAGTACTATTACACATTGGAGGTATTATGTCAATCCTGCTAGTGTCTTGACCTCTTTACAATTCTTCTTTAAATATTCAATAAATTTACTCCAGTTATTTTGGTATCTTTGATCTCCCTGGTCCTGGATCCTCCCTGACAGTTTGGCAAGTTCTGCATATTCTGTCAACTTTGCCTGCCACTCCTGAATAGTTGGTATATCTTGTACTTTCCATCTTTGGGCCATTTCACTTTCTGGGAAAACCAGACGTGTTGTGAATATGACAGGATGTTGCGGTTCGCAGACTAAATTTGCACGGTTCCTTTTCTCCTTCAACCCCCACGCCCCCTCCCTTGCACAGAAACAGAGGCTTCTTCAGAATACAGCGACGAAGACTACCTGGAAACGCGGCGGAGGAGATCTCGGCGCAATCAGAAGAGGCAAGTCAACTACAAAGAGGATTCTGAAAGCGACGGCTCTCAGAAGACCTTCCGATACGGGAAAGAGCTCAGAAGGATTCACAAGCGCAGGCTTTCCAGTTCGGACAGCGAAGGTAAAATAAAAGGGTTGCCTTGTAGTGCAAATTTAGTAGAGCTTTTTACCCCCGCAGAGAGGGAGAGAGCTGAGCCCAAAGGCCAGGTTGAAGAGGAATGTTTTCGCTGGGTGCCTAAAGGTGTATAATGAAGGTGCCAGGTGAACATCCCTGGGGAGAGCATTCCAGAGACAGGGAGCCACTGCAGAGAAGGCCCTGTTCTTGTGTTGCCACCCTCTGGACCTCTCGTGGAGGAGGCACACGAAGAAGGGCCTCAGAAGGTGATCTCTGGGTCTGGTTAGGTTCCTATGGAGAGAAACAGTGCTTGAGGTATTCTTCAGAAGGGCTTCCTTCTGAATAAGCAAGCTTAGGATCGTGTTTTCATGTGGCCTTAGTAGCCAAAATAATGATCCAGGTGTTTGATGTGGGCCCTTCAGACGTGTCAAGATGAGGAAGAGCTTAAGAGTTTTGAACTTCTGAGTATAGCAAAGATTCAGAACTAGTAAAGTCTCTAGCCAATGTTTTGGGCTACAACTCCCATCAGCTGCAGCCAGCACTGAAACCATGGATTGGTCGATCCTACGTATTCATACAAAACACCGCCTTTGTAAATAACGAATGTATTGAGTCTCATTTTCAAAGGAGATTTGAGAGAGCTACAGAAGCGAGATTTGGGGGCAGGTTTTAAGGGAAAGGGGCATGGGGTGTATGATAAAAGTATCAGTGCTCCCCCATCACATGGATGCCATGGAAACACATGGAGGGTGGTTTAACTATTATACTGCACCGTTGATAGGTGCCCACCAGTCTTCTGTGTTGCAGTTTTTATTTTCTGGTGGAAGCCCGCCTCCCTCCGGTTCAAGAGGCTGTGTTCTGTATAAACACAGGAGAGCGATGATAGCTGTTGCATGCCTTCAGATTTTGCTAATGGCTTTAAGTCTGATGCTTGTTCCAGAGAGCTACGTGTCTAAGAACTCTGAAGACGATAAACCCACCCAGGTGTCAAAGAGATCCCTTCGGAAGCGCAGCCACAGCACGGACGAGTACTCGGAGGACGAGGACGGGGACAAGGAGGAGCGGCCCGTCCGGAAGCGGCTGAATCGCATTGAGACAGACGACGACGACAACTGCAGCAGTGCCAGCGAGGAGGCAAGCAAGCCCGTGCCTGCCGCCAGGCCTTCGGCAACCCACGGCCCGCAAGACGTCACCAAGAAACCCTACCGGATAGAAAGCGATGACGAGGATGACTTTGAGAACGTCGGGAAGGTCGAAAGCCCGTTGGACTACAGCCTGGTGGACTTGCCGTCCACCAACGGACAGAGTCCTGGGAAAACCATCGAGAACTTGATTGGCAAGCCCAGCGAGAAAGCTCCCGCCCCCAAGGACAGCACAGCCAATGCCACCTTGGCACCCAACGGGACGAGTGGCGGCCAGGAGGCAGGAGGACCAGAAGAAGACGAGGACGAACTTTTGCGAGTGACTGACCTTGTTGATTACGTCTGTAACAGTGAACAGTTATAAGACTTCCATTTTTGTGCTAATTTATTCCACGGTAGCTCATACCAGTGGGCCAGTTATTAAAAGGTGTTTTATTTTTCCTAGAAAACTCTCCACTACAGTATCACTTTTTAGCAGTCAAAAAATTTCACCAGTCCTGCAGTTCGGGGTTATTTTTTCTCTCCCCATTCCACCCCCTTCAACCCTATTCTGATTTGCTGCCTCCTCCACCTTTCCCCCACTCCCGCAGTCCAGGTTAACTTCATCCACATGCAGACCTTGTAGTAAATGAGAGATTTGTATATTTTTGACTTTATATTTACTGAGTGCACACAGATTGGGGGGGACGGGGGGCAGGGAGGCTGAAAGCAAGCATTCCAAGTTGGTCAGGGCCCAAAATCTGAACTGTGGTGGGATGGAGGGGGTGGGATCCGGAGGGGGGAATGTCGGAGGTACAGAAGCACTTGTACTCAAACTTTTTCATAGGAGATATATATTCTATTTAAATGTTCACGACTTAGATTTCAATTTAACATGCAGCTTTAAGGGGGGGGGGGGAATCTTTACTGTTGCATTTTGTGACTTGTGGGTTAACTTGCCATAGTTCCTTTTAGTAAATCACTTTCCCGAAAAGCAACCTTGGTTAGAGAGAGAGGTCGAGGAAGAAAAAGCCCTCACATAATCATTTGATTCAAAGCTTCCCCAACCCATCATAATTTAACTTTTTAAAGTGTTTTGTACAGTAAAAAGTGTAAAGCTATATAATGAGCTTTTGACAATTTGGAGCCATGCTAGCAGTGAGTTGATAACGAGGCTCTTCTTTTTAATGCGTTAAATCTGCCTGATAGGATAACCTCTTGGGAGGAGATGCAGTTTTTGCTGTGAACAGATGATGGGGCTCCTGTAAAGAGATAACTGGCCGCTTTTAAAAACCCTTTCTGTGCTCTTAGAATCTACTTCAAATTGAAGTACGCAAATGAAGCAGTTTTCCTTCTGGGAGGCTGTGTGTGTGTGTGTGTGTGTGTGTGTGTGTGTGTGTAAGATTAATTTTACTTATCAGTCTGGATGTTCTAGCAGATTTTGACAGTAGTTAACCGGCCGATAGGCTCCTTCGTGTTTTTAATATGCATTTTAATAGTTGCCGTGTGACCAACTGATTTCTAAAGCAGGACATTTCTGGGGGAAATGCATGACCCCCCCCTTCCCTGCAAGAAACTCCTGCTGTTGGAACTTGGGCAACATAACTCTGGGTGTGAGTGCTTGCTCTCTACTTCAAGAAGAAGTTTCTCTGCCCATTTTATAGCCAGTCAAACAAGAATACGGCTGGCCATGGTGTTTGCCACTTCATTTTTTCAGATGTGTTTCAGGCTCTGTTACGTTCTCTTGTCTTGTGTTTCTTTTTCTTTCTACACGATTTTTCACACAGATGGTTGGAAGAATACTCTGCAGAGCTTTGAAATCCAAAACGGCCATTTTACTCTGGTTTTCTTTTTCCCTCCTCCCCCTCAAAACAGGGTTTTGTACTTTATTCTGGTGCTGGGTCCATTGCTGGCAATGGCTGCACCAGTCTTGCTGTGGGCATTGAGTTGACAGCTCTCCTTCCATTGCCTGTCTTGAATTTTATTTTTTAGGCGTTCGTCTGTAGCTGAGCACTTCCGTGTTGTTTGTTTGTCTGTTCCATTGTGATTTTAACCGTGGCATTAGGCCTGTATAAAATACCTCGCACGAAAACCTTGGCTTCCCCAATTTTATTTTATTTTTACGGCCTTTAATTCATCTTTGGTTCCCTCTTTTCTCTCCCCTCCCCCTGCTCCCGATATCCGCTCTCTGTACATGATAGCCACTCCACCAATTGTATTCTAGCAATGTGTATCTTCCACCTTTAGAATTCTAGAGCCCTCGGACCTTAAAAGAAAAATACTAGCTTCCCCAAGCGGTGTTTTCTGTAGTTAACAAAGCAAAGCCTCCCAGGTTGTATCGCGTTACTTTGTTAGCAGCCATCTATTTGAATAAGAGAATAAAGTTAAAAAGCCGCACAAACGCTGAAATCGTTCTTTAAACTGGTCCGTTGTCGTTTCCTTCTGCTTGAGCGCAGCACCTTTTCGCTCTCTGGGTTTGCAGCAGAGCAGCCCGCAGTCGTTAAAATTCCTCAGCTAATGCAATTTCATGTATTATTATTTTTTAAAATAATTTTAGAAGATGCAGGACCTTGAAAATGCCTTCTCTTTCCCAAGAAGCAAGCAAATACTCTGTACCTGCACTCAGAAAAATCAAAATGTACATTCCCAGTTCTGGTTGGCGATTAAATTTTTAGATGCCATATCTTGGAACTCTAGATGATGGCTGGGAAGATCACCAGCATTTAACTGCCCGTTGACTGGCTCACACATGACTCAAGATGCAGGCAGAGGGTAGCTTGAACCTCCTTTTTCACTAGTGTGAACTGGCTATGTGAGATCTCCTCTCCTCACTCCCAATTGCCTGACGTTTGCCTTGCTATTAGGAGTGAGGACATTATGTAAGGAGACGTCTCTGGAAGAGCATTTGTAACTGTTCACACTGGGGAGTGGGAAAGAGAATATTGGATCCCCTTTTTTTGCAGGATAAAACTTCTGAGGTGCGCAAGGGTACTTGACCCCGGGGCCATCTGAGAAGTCTGTGGGGGCAGGATGAAGCTCTGGCCTACCCATTCCCAATTGCACATGTGTCTTTTCTCAGAAAAGGACGTCTGCTATCCTTCCTACCTTGCAATTTTCACTGACCTTTAAGAGTGTCATGTGTGTACCTTCAACTTCTTGAAAACAGAAGCCTCCTCAAGGAGCTCCTTCATCTTCTACTTGCACTGTGGTTCCCTAGTTCTTGTCTAACCAAGCCAGAGACATCATTTGGGTGCTTGGCACCATCACCTCTCCAGCCCTGGTGGGTATTAAGTGCTTGGCCAGTAATGCGTAATGGACATTTGTGGCATAGAGGCAACTTTGAGCTGTTTAGCAGTCAAATAGGACGAAGGGAACTAGCTGAAAGCTTGGCTTGTGATGGCTTTGCCAAATGGACTTCAGGATTTGTGTTTGAGAGAGTTGTTCAGAACTCCACCAGGAACCCCTGGAAACAAGAGCATCGGTTATTGATTTAAGTTTGCAGTGTTAGTGCTTCTGATGTTGGCAATAGTTGGAGGTATCAAACTAGAAAGGCATGCAGAGGGCTTGCAAGTAGGACAGTAGAATTGCCCTGGAAGAAAGGAGAGTGTTGGATATGTACTGTTTGTGTTGTATAAGGCACATTTGATGCCTCATGCACAAATAAATTCTGGTAGAGTCTCTTGAAAAGGACTTCTGCTTGTTGGCTATTAATTTAGGAAGTTATTCTAGTGCTAGAGCTAATCTTGGTGATCGCATTGACTTGCGTCTGATGCCCTCCAGTGAAAATCAGGGCCAAGTAGACTTGGTCTTCTTTGAGCCAATCAGAGCATAGACTCGTTCCCTCTTCTGTTTCTATTTTTCAGATGCTTGCCAAAAGCAAAGTGACAACTCCCCTCCCCATCTGTCTCGTTTTAGGGAACAGCTCTTGGCTGGAGTCATAGGATGGCAGTCAGTTGAGTTTTACTTGGAGTAGACCAGTTGAAATGAGTGAACATGACTAACTTGGGCCCATCAGTTTCGATAGGTCTGCTGGTTGAATGCCATCCATAGTCTTTTCTGTCGCCTGGCCTCGTCTGGTTGTCAGAACGTGCTCATGGCTTTTGAGTAGAAGACGGCCTCTCTCTTTCCACGCAGCTGAGCTGTTGGAAGACTTGATCAGCCCTCTTGAGGCAAGCAGTGAATTGAGAATGAATGACGCCCCATGGACATAGATTGAACCATAGAAAGGCGCAGAATTTGAAGAGAGGAAGCCAACGAGAAACTGTTGAAAAGGGCTGCTTCTTCTCAAGGTGGGTTCTGCAGCATTGTGAGTTTTTAGTAAGAGGGCCGGAGAGCAAGCCCCATGCATCTTTGTGTAGCAATGAGGGTACGGTAAAATACTCATTTGACTTCCACACCAACAAAGGTAAACATTTTTATAGTGACTAATGTGGCCGGCAATGGTGCATGGCTGCAGGTATGTGTTCCCTAAGATGCTAGGAAGGCCACCTTGTTATGCTTTTTGTAATTTTATCTCGGCTAAGTTTCGTTTCTTGGACTGCCATTGGTGGACGATCAGCTATCCAATTTATCTCTCCAGCTTAGTGTGAAAAGCTGAAATACAGATCTTAGAGGCATATTTGTCCAAAGTCTGGTTCATTATTTTTTTTAAAGAATTAATCATTCAAGTAACAATGGTCACTGGAAGGCCACTAATTTGAAAGGAAAAGTCCTGCTACTCTGTTTAGGAGATATTTTGTGTTACTGTCTTGCATTAACACTATTCACTATGCACAGATGTGTGTGTTACTGTGTTAACAGTAATGTTATACGTGAAACACCCTTCGTATGTTTTGCTAATTCTTTAGGAAGTGGTTCATTCTAGTTGAATTTGGAAAAGGCAGTCCTGGTAGTGTCGTCCCCCACCCAAACTGAAGATCAGAAATATTTCCTCACAAATAAATTCACTTCGAATTGACAGGGATGCACATATCCTGTATGTGTGCATGTTTTCTTGGAAGCGAGACCCACTGAGTTAAAGTGGGACTTAATCACAAATCAGTGTGCATAGGATTGCAAAATAACTTAATGGTAAATAATCATTATCTATTTAAGATCTGTTTCATTTACCTTTTCAACGGGATGTGCAAAGCAAGAATGGGAACTTTCTCCCAGTATATTGATTGAAACCCTTCTTAAACTCCTAAACTTATGCTTCCCTTTGGGAAGAGACCAGAAGATTCAAAATGTTTGGAAAGCTCTTCAGAGTTTACATTATGCCACACCTCACAGCTGATGCATTAAGTTCTGTAGCTTGTTGAGCAGATTTTGATGGTCTCCCTTTAAGGTTTGCCTTTTCGTCCGGCCGTTTGTGAGCTCATTTTTACATTTGGGTGGACGTTCCTCCCTCTCAAATTAGCGTGCAATCTCACTTCCTCCGTGGAGACATGCAGGGGGGATGTCCAGCACCATAAGCTCTCTCTATTCTGCACTCGCAGTTTCCATCCCAGTTTTATCCCTTCTACTTGAATAGACTGAACCTGTAGTCCATAAGTACCGGGGGGGTGGCGGCGAAGAGAGAATGGTAGGGAGCCCCAATTCCAGCCCCTTAAACCTGTTGCCCCCAGATCATTGCTTGCTGAACCAGTATCCCAAGTCCTGTTTGATCTAATGCACAATGTAAATGATGGAGCCGTTCCCACTTGTAATCATGGAACCATAAATACGTTTTGTTTTGCATTGTAAGCACGGCAGCGGGAGGAGGAAGCAGAGGTTTGCAAAGGCCAGGGAACTTGGTGTGTGTGTCTCAGCGTTGAATCGCTGCCCATTGAATCGCTGCCCATTGAATGCTGGCCCATTGAATGCTGCTATATCCATTGACTGGGATTTGATTGGGGATGCCTGGCAGAAATAATATTCTAGCCTTGTGATGGTGGCAGACTTGTTTCAAATACATTCAAATACATGGTGTGCAGGTGTTACGCTTGGGAAATGCTTCTGAGACTTTAAAATGGGGATGACTCTATGCTTGGGTGTGTGTGTGTTTATATAGATATATATACACATACAGATGTGCGTGCACACACAAAGAAAGGGCAGCAGACACACAGCCCCAATTAAACGGAAGCCACTGATCCAGATATTGCAGGGCTTTTCCCTGCCTCCCAGCTAAAACTATGAATGTTACCAAACAGTAGACATGTCGTATTGCTACCCTGCGTAAAGTGTTGCCCTGCAAACCGTATTGTTAAACTGAACATCAGAAATCTGCAGTGTGTGTGATTTTCAGGTACTATATGTGTGTCTTTTAAATTGTTGCACGCCTGTGAGTGTCACAGTTTTAATATCTATGTGGGCACATTTGATTGAATACATGTTCAGGTGTCAGTGAGGTTTCAATGCTTAGCCAGAGTTTCTTGGAAAAACCTAGAATTGGTTGTTTTGATTCCCCCCCCCCCCACTTTAAAAATCATGTCTGGGGTGCAGCTCTGCTACTCCGAAGCAAGCAGAGTTGAATCCTTTAAACATGTGCATTGAAGGAAGCTACCCAAAGGAATATTGGCTTGGGTCCGTCCCTAAAGTGATGCAGAAGGAGGTGACAGAAACCTGGACTTGGACCACTTGAGAGATGGCATGCAAGTGAGATGATTTTTAAAGGTTTTCCTACATAACAAGCACCCTCTGCAGAGTAAATGTGCATCCCTGCACATTCTTGTTTTTAGGATGAAGGAACATTCCCATCGCATGCAGTCTGAAGTGGTGCAGTCCAGAATTCTGCCAGCTTAATTCTGCATAATTTCAGAACATCTCTTGACTTCTTCCAAATCTACGCGGTCGGTTAAAAAACATTTTAAAGGATCTGAGTCTCCCCTCCACCAGTCCTCAATGTGTTAAAGGCATCCTGACAATTGGATGCCTTTAATAAACTAATTTAGTATTGCGTGGTGGGAAAATGTCTGCCTCTATAGGAGTAATTTTCTTTCTCTTTCTTTCTTTCTTTCTTTCATTCATTCATTCTTTCTTCTCCCACCTTAAAACTTTGGGACCTATCCAGCATAAATGGCGTGCTCTATCCTCTTTCGATTTCAACGGGAGTGTGTTCAGGACGGATGTAACTATCACATTGAACTTTCGCTTGGCTTGATTATGTCAGCCCTCCAAACAAAATAGCCAGTAAACAGCTGCCTTTAGTCTAAACATAAAATAGCACTGTTTGGAATGTTTCTTAAATTGCATACAATTGAAACAGGGCTTTGGGTGGAGAGAAGGAGAGCAGCCGAGGTTTGGGATTTCTGCAATGCCGTGTGTATGTGAAAGATTTAAAGGCCTAATTAAAGCTGTGCAACAAGAGAAGATCTTAGCAGTTCCTTGATTTGCGAAATCCAAGCTAGCAATTCTGGGCGAATTCTACATGGGTTTTCTTCCTTGTTAGATTGAAATTTCTCTCTTTTGAGCAACTGCTGTTGGGATAACGGGTTTTGTTCATGTGCTGTGGCGAGGGGGCCTTTAGCAACACAACCATTGCCCTATATTAAAGAGCAAACCTGCATTTCCTAGCCAGAAACTTGTTGTTTTGTCTGCTGTATATTTGTGCCTGTTGTTGATGCAGTCAGAACAGAAATGGTCAAGCATTTAACTGTCTCTCTCTCTCCCACCCACACTGCCCAGCATTGTGAGCAAGAGTTAATTTTCATACCCCTTCTTAGTTACAGCCAGAGAAATATTTCCCCATGCTTGTGTAGGTGTTGCCCAGATTTGTGCACTTGCCCAATGTTCCCATTCTTCCTCCTGTTCCTAGAATTTAAGTTCACTTTTTACAAAAATGAAATCATCTTGTCTGGAATTACGTTCTATCTTGATAGTCAATATATGCTGAAATATTATTTGGTCAGTCCGTAACCCTTACATCAAGTTTCGTGATGCTGCACTCCTCCAGTGCGCAGTCTCCTTCTCTCCTCTAATCACCCAGCCCAATTGAATCAACTAGTGAGCCATTTCATTTAAGTCAGTTGACAGTCAGGGTAGGGGAGCCTGTGCTGTTTTGTCGGCTGCTCCAGGGACTTCAGCAGTGGTGACGAAATGCAAAATTCCTGAGAGAGATCAAGCTAGGAACAAAGGTAGCACGCACCTGCAAGGATATCTCATGCTTGGCTCCCATGGTGAATTCAGGTATATACCATGAGCTGGGTTCTGCCTGCCTGCCTTTGCCCGCTTGTGTACGTGTTTGCGTGTACTTTATCGCACTTCCTGCATTGTTAGGTTTCACAGAGGAGAGGAAGGGATGCATCTTGCAGACTGATTTTAGTTCTCAAATGACAGCGTCCCCGTCTGTAGCTTAACATTTCATCCTCTGTTACCATAAGACAATTGCATTCATTTTTGTGGATCCTCTCCCCCAGCAAGATTATTGGGTACGTATTCTGGCCGAAAGGGCAGTGAGGCAGCATTGGTGGGGCCTCACTCTGGCACACTTTGGCAGACTAACTTCACCACCAATGTGTTCTAAGGGAGTGAAGTTTCTCCCTTAGACAGGGGACAGTAAGCCTTTGCTGTTGGCTTGTGGTGAAACAGTGAGAGGCAGATACTTGTCTTCCTAACCAGGACTAAAGTTTTGACATGATAGCAAAGCCAAGCCCCCATAGAAAAGCTCTGCCTTTTTTTGTTTCCCCTTTTGCTACTGTACACCAACTTTGCAAATCTTGCCCGGCATGTAATGCAACGTCAATTAAAGCGTTGCATCTTTCCCTTGCATAGATATGACTTTCGTTTCAGGGGGCGGGCAGCGAGCCGTCGACCCGTTTCTTAGCTCTGCTCTACAGAAATTTGCTGTTTTGTTCCACGAGGAAAAACCATGTCAGGTGGCTGGTTGGTGGCATAGCTTTCACCTGCTGCTCATTGTCTTGTACATGATTCAGTAGATCTTGTGCAGATATCTGCTAGGCCAGGGGTGGAGAACATCTTGTTGGACACAAATTCCCATCTTTGTTTTTCAGCCAGCATGGCCAGTGGTCAAGGATTATGGGAGCTGTAGTCTAGTTGTCTCTGCAGGGCCACCGGTTCCCCATTATTGCGGTAGTGAACTGTTGTTTCAATACTCTTTATCTTTTGGGGGGAAATAAAATTAAAAACTAGGTGACGTTTTTCAGACAAGTCTTGCAAACTGCTGTATATTATTTCTGCTCTGTCTGTACCTCAGGGGACGGCGTCTCATACTTCCCATGCCTGTACCTTTTCCTTGTGGGGAAAGGAATGTGCACCTTTGTACAGTGGAGGAGGTTCAATTTATGCAGTCCCTTGTCGTCTTTTGTTGCACTTCTGCAAATGTTACAAGGTGTGTGTGGTGGTGCAGCTCACAGGTCTGGCTTGGAGCCATGCGTCCACTGATCAGCCTGGCAAAGTAATTTTCTAGCGAAGTGCCGTTTCATTGTATTTTAAAATTGGAGCTTTCTAAATCTTGACCTTCGCCATTGAATCGGAGCCTCTTTCTTCTTTGCACCCGCCCAGCCCAAATGCTTACATCTTGGGTTAAATGCAATCTGCCAAGGCTCCTCTCTGATGTCTCCCTTAATTTAGCAGAGCTGCACTGAAGCTGAGCAATGGAGACAGCATCCTTTGGGAGCAGAGAGCAACTCTAGCACTACTGCATGACCAGAATTTTTTCACCTTTTTCCTTCCCATACCCCATTCACTATAAAAGTAATATTGGTAAATCTGGGGGGGGGGGGACCTGCTTTGGCCAGTCTGCTAAAACAAATTATTGTACACAGTGTTTAGTAAGAAAGAAAAATCATGAATTGCTTGCATTTTGAAAGGACACCGGGGTTTTTATGTGTGGCCTGTGCATTTTAAGGCTGTTTCATTAAAAGCCTGCGTTCTTGCTGCAGAAGTTGACGCCTCTTTGTTTGGTCTGAGAAGACAGATCAGGAAGCACATTTTCCAGCCCAGTGCATTATTGGCAGAATCTGCACTGCGCTTGAGAAGTGATGGTGCCCATGTATTTTCCCTTGCGAAGATCATTTCCATGCTTTTTGTTCCTTTAAAGAATGTTGCATTTGAAGTGGCCATTTAGAGGGGGAAGTGAATACCTTGGGGAAAGAACTGGAAGTGTCTTCATTGTTGTACATAAATCCTGGGTTGCTTTCTCTCTTTCCTCTTTCCGTTTCCCAACTCCCCCCCCTAAAAAAAAACCCCCAGTAAACTCACTTGCATGGAAAACTTAACTTGAAATGGAGAGTCCCCCGTGCCCTCAACGCTCAAAAGTGGTTAACTGCAGTTGACTAACAGCTGGTGTTTTTAGCTTTGCAGTACATGACTGTTTAAATACTGTATTCCTTGTAAATGAAGTTTAAAAAAAAATGTTACGGCTGGTGCCAATATTTTTGTTATTGAAATGTTCAATGTCGTCTCACTACGGTCTGGTCAGAGCTCTTTGTGTATAAGCCGGGCCTGCAGCCTTTTTCTAGCTCTGAGGCCTAATTGTGTAACTTTTTTTTCTTTCATAATGTTTTTGTTTTGTTTATAATATCTACTGTCATTTCTTTCATATAAATATGACATGTAAATTGTCATAATAAAAAAAACCATTTAAATAAGTTGACGTACAGAGAAAGTGTCATGGCATCGTGGAAGATGGCAGGTACCACGAGAATAACCGTTAAATCAGATTCACTAATTTTACTCCAGACGGACAGATTGATAAATGGCTTTTGAAAATCGAAATCAAGAGAGCTGAACAGAGATCGACAGAAAGACGTCAAAAAAGGGAAATGTAAAGAATGTAATGTGTTGGTAAGAACTAAAATGTGGAGAGATCCAGACGAGGAGTTGGGGGGCTTCCAATGGATTTTAAAGTTATATAAACCAGTGTTCGTTTATTGAAGGCAACCCTGCAGAGGGAAGTTTTTTTTAAATGTTTTATTATGTTTTTATATATGTTTTATTTGTAAGCCAGGTGGAGGTACTGCAGTTTTACCCAATTTTAATTTAGCTGCAGTCAGAAGTATGAGAACCTGAAATGAATACTATTTTCTTTAAAAAGAGAGAGAACTGGTAATGTAGGAGAGGTCTAGATTAGGTCCCCAGAAGTGTTGGCAGGAATATCTATTTTGTTTTTCACTTATTATTATTATTTTATTTATTACTAATTTTGTTGCAACTTATACTGGGATGTCCTGTGCCTTGAATCGGCTTTCGAAAAGCCCAGCTTCCTTGAGCCCCTATGTTATCTGGCACCCCAAACCGCCCTACACCGCAAGGTCGGTTTGCAGCAGGCAGCGCATGCTCCCTTCCGGCGAAATAACTCTGCATCAACCCCACACAATTCAGCCTCCACGATTCCCAGTGGCCATAACCCTTCAGGCCAGGCATCCCCAAACTCTGCCCTCCAGATGTTTTGAGACTACAAGTCCCATCATCCTTGACCACTGCCCCTGTTAGCTAGGGATGATGGGAGCTGTAGTCCCAAAACACCTGGAGGGCCGTTTGGGGAATGCCGGCTTCAGGTGCGGCGGGACTACAGTTCCCGTCATCCCTGGCGGCCGGCCGCGCTCGCTGAGGATGACGGGAGTCGGAGTCCAACGCCGCTCCCGGGAGGCCCCGCCCAGGTGCGGCCTTCCCTCAGTTCTCAGCCTGGGAGGGCGGCCAGTCCCTTAAGCATCGACGGGAGGCAAATGGGGACGGGCCTTTCCCCCCCCCCTTTCGTTACTGTGTGGTTTATTTATCCGCCGTCGCGCCTTTTAAAAAATATATTTTCTGAGGTGTTTATTGGATTCCAACATGGCGCCCGCCGCCTCCTCCCCGCGTGAGGCGAGGTCACGTGACGGCAACCATAGAGACGCGGAGGCGGGGCTTCGCGTCTCTATGGTGACGGGGCGGTTGAGAGCGCTTCCGGGTCGATTCGGGGGCTTCCTGTTTCGTTGCTCCCCCTTCGCTTTCTAGACGCGGTAAGCGCGAAGAGGCGTCGGGAGGATCTCCGCCCTGACGCCGCCGCCGCCCCCGTTGCCATGAGCTTCCTGCAGCCTCTCGCGGCGCCTACCGAGGGGGTCCGGCTTCGGCAGCCCGACACGGAGGCCGTGCTGGGGGGACGAGGCATGGGCACCGGGAGCCTCTACATCGCCGAGAGGTGAGTGAGAGGCCGCTGCGGGGAGGCTTCAGGGGCTTCGCCTGCGGAACTCCCTGCCACAGGGCGCGGGGGTAACAGAGAAAGGCGGCTGGAGAAATTCACGGGGGCGGGCGAGAGAGGCCCGTTATTCTGGACGGAGCCTCCCCGCTCAGAAACAGTCTACCTTCGAGGTCCTGCCGTGACGGGCAAGCTTTCATGCTCTGGGGTTGCTGTCTTTTTTGAGCCTTCCTGGATTTAGCTGGCCCGGGAACGTGGACCAAATGCACTCTTTGGCCTGTCGGGGCTCTTTATTACGCCGAGGGCGCTTGCTTACATGTAGGAATATCGTTGAGATTAATGCATGTGGTTCTTTATACCCCGCCTTTTTCCCTGACGGGGAGTCAGGGCTGCTTACAGACGAAAATAAGAACAGCTAAAAGAAGTGGGGGTGGAGGAGCAACAGTAATAATGCCACAAACAGACGTCAATAGAAATAAAATTATATAGAAATACAATTATAGAAATAAAATTATATATAAATACAAAATATCTATTACAAACAATGGTTTTTGGAAACACACCGTGTGGAGGGAAAGGGTTCAAAATAGCTGGACAATATATACCAGATAATGAGACACAAACAATAAGAGATGAGTGCCCTTCATGCCTCGGTTTTGAATCTCCTAGTTCCCCACCTTGGTTTGGTCCAGTAGGGCTCATCCTTCAATAATGGTGCAGAGTTAAAAATATCCTGATACCCATGCCTAGGATTTGGCAGGTCCAAGGAGGCTGGGAATATTGGATGCTAGATCGCAGGGCATACATGGTCTGGGGTACTTGATGCCACATCCTTGGCTGACACAAAATTAGTTTGTTCCTGTTGGGGTTTGGGTGGGCAATGGCCTTGGAACCCAATGAATACTGCTATTTTCACCTTAACCAACCTGGTGCCCTTCAGAAGGTTTGGACTACAGCTCCCATCGGCCCCAGCCAGTGCAGCTGAGATATTATCAGTGTTAGAGACAACAGCTGGGGGTGTGCAACAGAATGTCTTCTCCATCCTATCCTCCTTAAACCTTTACCTGTTGTGCTCTTTTGGGATGGCAGTGGGTTTCATCTCTGAACCCGAGTGTTCATTGCTAGTGTATGGGAGAGGGAATAGTATGGGGTAGGTTTATTAACCAGGATACCATAAACTGTCAGACACATGCTGTGACCTTTTTCCTTCACTAACACTTTCAACATTTTATAGTTCGCCTCCCCCCAGTCTGCAGTAGGCTGAATTTCAGGACTTTGACCATCTTCCTGACTTCTGATTCCTTAAGCCCTCCCTTCTGCACCCAGGTGGGAGCTGCTCGTATAGGACAATGGAGAAATCCAGGATTTTAGGACAGCTGTGATTGGGCAGCAATGATATCTTACACATCCCTTTGTCCTCCACCCTGGCAAGGAATAGACCTTATCAGTGTTCAAGGACTCAGTCCTGACAGCAAGAAGACTTGGGTGGCAAAGCGCAGGCAGTGTGGGGTGTGGTCTGGGGAGAACTCCAAGGGCCAGAGAGAGAGATGATTTGGCCCTTGTGGCTGAGGTTCCCCACCCCTACTTAATTCCTCATTCTCCTAGGACACTTGTGGTCCATAGTAGGGACCTGGCTTGGAAGAAGGATGGAGCTCCTCTATGACATAACTAACATTACTTTCGTTTTCTTTGGGTTTCCTCCCCCACCAGCCGCCTGTCATGGATAGAGACTTCAGGCCTCGGGTTCTCCTTGGACTATCCCATCATAAGCTTGCATGCCATCTCCAGGGATCTGAATGCCTATCCATGGGAGCATTTGTACGTCATGGTAAATGCAAAGTTTGAAGGTACGGAAGAGAAGCGGTCTAGTGAAGTGGCCGAGGCATTGCGTTCAAATCTGTGCTGCATCATGAAGTTTGCTGGGTGGCCGTGGGCAAGCCATGAGGTTTCAGCCTAGCTTACCTTGCAAGGTTGTTGTGAGAGTAAAATGGCACCATGTCTTCCTTTGATGCAAGCAGCTTGATGGCAGATAAAAACATAACTAAAAGGAAGGAAAGTAAGTAGCGTAGGCCTTAACATTTATTAGTTTATTAGCAAAATCTGTATACCACTTGATTGTAGTAAACTAAGCTAAACTGTTTACAAGCATCCAGCTATTCCAGGTTTTTCTTGGCTTAGTGTTAAAAGGTCTTAATCTTTTTTTAAAGCAGCGCTGTACACGAGGAAATAACCCATGAAAGACAACATCCCCCCCTCCCCTTGTGAATGTTCAATAGTATCTCCTCCGGTGCTTATGACAACTCTTAGAAAATTCACTCACTTCCCATTCTGCAGCTCAGAAGTAGAGGATGCTTAGCATGGAGTGTGGCATTTGCTTCAGAATTCAGTTTCCTGGGGTGAATTAGTTTCTATTTTTTAAAAAAAACAAGTTTCTAGACCTCATGGTTCTTGTCATGTTTGCAGTGCCTTGTGAAATCTCACAAGCCCAGGGCTGCTAAATCATGTTTCCAGTGTTCTTTGTCAAGAATTTCATAGTTCTATGTTCTTCACGGTAACCAGCAGAAAGAAGCAGGCTGCGCAAATTTCCATGCCTGTACAGCTGATGTTTATACTCTGATGAACTGTTTTCAAATGTTTAAAACGATATGGATCATTCTTCAGTTAGCGTTATTTCAAATAACTTGATAACACAACTGTGTTTGAATTCCTTAGCAGAAGAATCAAAAGAAGATGGCATGGGAGAAAAAGAGGAGGAGGAGGAGGAGGAGGATGGCAGCAACGATGATCTTGAGCCCATTTCAGAATTCAGATTTGTACCCAGCGACAAATCAGCTTGTAAGTAAGAGGAACAGCACAGCTCAGCACAGCTTCCATGGCTAGAATAATGGTGACCAGGTTGCTGTTGTGAAGTGGGATTGCCTCTGCACTCAGGATGGTGGATCAGGACCTGGGATTACCAATTTACTTCCAGAGGAAACCTTGCTCTGCACAGGAAATGTTGGAATGTGGCACCTTTGGATGTGAGCACCATCCCTCATTCCAGCTTAACTTGCTCCTGTCAGGAGTATCTCAACAGAAGCTGAGTCCAGCCAGAGGGCTACGTATAACATCCGTCGTTGACTTGTGGGTGCAGCCAGCTGAATAAATCTCAAGTAGTTCCTTCAGATTGTTTGCTAGCTGTTCTATTTTGCTTGTGCTTGCAAAGTTCTGCCTACGAGCTTCGCATTGAGGCATGTGGTTGGCCACTGTGAGAGCAGAATGCTGGACAAAATAATAATAATAATAATAATATAATAATTATTTATACCCCGCCCTCCCCAGCCAAGACCGGGCTCAGGGTGGCTAACAACCAATAATAAAAACATGTTGATTAAAATACAATTTAAAAAACAAGATTAAAATGCAACATTAAAACATTAGGATGCAGCCTCTTCACAGGAGGAGAAAGGAAAAAGAAAGAGGGGGAGGGAATCAAAGTGGCCAGGTGGAACAACTCTGTCTTACAGGCCCTGCGGAAAGAAATCAGATCCCGCAGGGCCATGGTCTCATGAGACAGAGCCTTCCACCAGGCCGGAGCCAGTGCTGAAAAGGCCCTGGCTCTGGTTGAGGCTAATCTAACTTCCTTAGGGCCCGGGACCTCTATGGTGTTGCTATTTATGGACCTTAAGGTCCTCCGTGGGGCATACCAGGAGAGGGGGTCCCATAGGTACGAGGGTCCTAGGCCGTGAAGGGCTTTAAAGGTGGGTCATTGGTCTGATCCAGCAGGGCTCTTATGTTCTTATTTGTCCATGTCCATTTTATTTGATTGCCAATGAACAAATTGTGCATTTCTCTGTGTGTGCTTTCCCCCAGTGGAAGCCATGTTCTCTGCCATGTGTGAATGCCAAGCCTTGCACCCTGATCCTGAAGACGAAGACTCTGACAACGATTACGAGGGTGAGGAATACGACGTAGAAGCCCACGGTAAGAGGGCTGTGCTGGGTTCCCTTAATTTTCAGAGAACGTCCAAATGGCATAGAATAGGCCACAATGCCAACAAAGGTCCGTATAGTAAAAGCTCTGTTTTTCCCAGTAATGATGTATGGAAGTGAAAGCTGGACCATAAAGAAGACTGATCGCCGAAGAATTGATGCTTTTGAATTATGGTGCTGGAGGAGACTCTTGAGAGTCCCATGGACTGCAAGAAGATCATTCTGAAGGAAATCAGCCCTGAATGCTCACTGGAAGGACAGATCGTGAAGCTGAGGCTCCATTACTTTGGCCACCTCATGAGAAGAGAAGACTCCCTGGAAAAGACCCTGATGTTGGGAAAGATGGAGGGCACAAGGAGAAGGGGACGACGGAGGACGAGATGGTGGGACAGTGTTCTCGAAGCTACCAGCATGAGTTTGACCAAACTGCGGGAGGCCGTGGAAGACAGGAGTGCCTGGTGTGCTCTGGTCCATGGGGTCACGAAGAGTCGGACATGACTAAACGACTAAACAACAACAGGCCACAATTTTGGTCAGCTTTGTGTGCCTCCAAAGATAAAAAATTAGGCAAAACTAGCTTTGAACCAGTAGACTTATATACTGCTGGACTCCCTACAGCACAAAGTGGTTTATAACAGTTGCAGAAATAATTTAGCATGAGGAATGGGAATTTCAGTAAATACGCATACATAATGCAAACAGTTGGACATTTGACACTTAGCATTAATTATACTGAAGTAGCTGTTGGGAAGATTTTTTCTCCAAGATAAATTAATGGCAGCTATATCTTATGCACCTATCTTTTCTACTGTTAGCTAGCAATTTGGGTTTTATTTGTTTGTTGCAGAAATTGGCCAAGGTGACATCCCATCCTTCTACACTTACGAAGAAGGCCTGTCACGTTTAACTGCTGAGGGTCAGGCTACCCTGGAGAGACTGGAGGGCATGCTGGCACAATCTATAAGCACTCAGTACCACATGGCTGGGGTACGGACAGAAGATTCCATCAGAGACTTCGAAGGTGAGTTTTAATCGTCCGCTGCTCTGTGAACACTCAGTTGGATGTGCAGCTTATTCCTCTCCCTGCAGCCTGGTATTATTACAAGGTAAAGTAAGCTCCTTATAACCACATTGGAGCCAGTGGGTTGAATTTTGCCATATTTTGCCTCGGTCCAGTGTCGAGGGCCTTCTGGTGGTTCCCTCACTGTGAGAAGTGAGGTTACAGGGAACCAGGCAGAGGGCCATCTTGGTAGTGGAATGCCCTGCCAACAGATGTCAAGGCAATAAGCAACTATCTTACTTTTAGAAGACATCTGAAGGCAGCCCTGTTTAGGGAAGTTTTTTTAATGTTTAATGCTGTATTGTGTTTTTAATATTCGGTTGGAAGCTGCCCAGAGTGGCCTAGCCATATGGGTGGGTTATAAATAATACATTATTGTTATCATTTATTTATTTATTTGAAAGGAGCTTGTTGAGGCTTGAGCTCAGAGTTGGCTAAGCTGTCCGTGCACCATGGCTGTGTAGAGGGTCTGTTGCCTGTATCTGCTCCAGTTAAAGGACTGGCTGCCTTCAGGTTTTGCTGCATCCCAGGCTGCCTCTGCTAGCATTTTTAAAAGCACAGAGTCTGAATCCCACCTGTTCATCCTTCATCCTCCCGCACACAGACTTATTTGGAAAAACACTCTTAGGTAATCCTTTCAAGACTGGACATGACAATAGTGTGTGAGATTTATGGTGTATTACAAAGAATCTCCTTTTTTAAATGACACTAAGCACTTTCTTTATCCAATTGGGTATGTTCGCTTGTTTGTAGTATTTTTGTAAGTTTTTAAAATAAAGAAATGGTTACTTTGAGCTCCCGGGGACTGGATCCGATCACGCTTTAGAGGAGTGAAGTCTCTTATGTAGGTACTTTGTAGTTTCTCCTCTCTCTTGCTTTTATTGATTGTTTTGATCTGTGGTCCGGTGCTGTGCCAAGGTGGTGGAGGGCAGGCATGGACAATATCCTTTCTGGTTCTTCCTTCGATTTTATGATGCTCAAGCCAGCCTTGTCTTTGCAGAAGAGGACACTAGTTGCTTTATAGTCCCCCTTCATGTCTCCAAAGGTTTCAGTCCATTTCTTCCTTTGCTTCTAGATGGCATGGAGGTGGATGCATCCCCAGCAGTTGCTGGGCAATTTGAAGACGCAGATGTTGATCACTGAGGAGGGTGTGGGCTGCTGTAAGTTTTGCCATCTTAATTTCCTCTCCCTTCCATATAAGGCAGTTTGGTTTTCCTGATCCTTCTAATTCATTAACTTGCTGAAAAATACCCAGCTTGCTTAGATTTCGCCCCACCAGTTCACCCTATGCTCAAACAGCATATAAAGCAGACTTAATTTTTTAAAAACCTCCTTTTAACTAATAAAAGTTTTCATGTGTTAAATGCTACATTATAAGGGTATGGTGACTTTTGAGCTAATTCTATCTGTGCAATATCTGAGATACCCGGTCTCGGAATTTAGATGCCTGAGGATGGTTTGTTGGTTTTATCTAGGTGATGTGTACCCCACATCATCACAAAACTATCACAGGTTACAGTGCAAAAGTAAAAACCATAATAAAGCAAAAATGTGCCATGAAGCTCAACAGGTGACCTTGGGCTGGTTGTTGTCTCTCTGCCTCGCCTATCTCACAGGGAGGTTCACAACAAATGTATGAGGACAAAACAAGGAAGGTGAAACTTTTATATACAGTACTGTATTTCTCCACGTAATCGTCACAGATTTTATGCCAAGTGCACTTTTCCAAAAAGTGGGGTGTGACTATTATGTGAAGCCCGCGCCAGACCGCCGGCTTTCCAAGAGGGGTTTGGGGGCTGCATGAGTGGCTCAGCCTCCTGTCCTGTCGAGGCCCCCGTCCCAGGCCACGTGCCCTCTGCTGGGGCGGAGATGGAGGAAGGGGTCGTTCTCAGCCACTGCCTCCATTAACTTGGCTGAGCCAGGGCTGCCTGTTGCTGCCGCTGGACGCTGAGAGTGGAGGGACTGACTTCTTCTGCTTCCAGCATCAGGCAGCCGCAACTCCACAAGGTGCACGGTGCAAGCCACCCCATAAGTGCCTTGCAAAGTGGGGCCGCCTGATGCTGCTGCAGAGCACTGGGCCCGGCAGCAGCATCAGGCAGCCTTGGCACTGCTCTGTGCCTGTTGGCAATGGCGGACCGTTCGCCGCGAGTTGGCCAAGCCCAGGGAAGAGGCCAAGACAGCCTGGGAGCTCATGGCCAAGTTTGCGAGGGGAGCAGGAGTGCCTGTGGCTGGAAGAGGAAAGGAAGGGGGGGCCTGTGTCCTAGCGGAGCCTCAAAATGTTCCATGTGACAATTATGCGATGAAAGATAATTTTTGGGTGCGACTACTATGCGATGGCGATGATTGTGTGGTGAAAGACGTTAACGCCAACTCATAAAATATCATTTATGGCATTGTTTCTCCCACTCCGGCTGTGTTCCATTGTCTTCCCCGCCCTGTGCTACACCCATATACCTTTGTTACTGCTTTTTGTCCCCCTGCTACTCCCTGCCAAGTCTATATAGCCAGTTAAAATAAACACTGGCCATCACATAGCCTAGTATTCAAAGTTCTCTTTGTACGTAATTGTGGGTTTTCCAGTGCTCACCAGAACAGCTCTGGCATAAAACCATGCCAAGAGGTTCCTGGTGTGTTGTAGCAGCTTTGCTCTCTGCGCTATGCTTCCTTCTTTCTGTAAACCAAAAAGAAGTCCCCACTGCTGAACCCATTCATGTCTTGTCTGTTTTCCAGATTCTTCTCTCAGCATTTTCAGAACAGGCTCTCCAAGCTTGAAGATGTTATATCAGGAATTGCCCTTTCGGTATTATTGACCTAAATATGGGTATTTAGGTCTGTAAATGCTTTTATAGATGTGCTGATATAAAACAGGATTTGACACTGTGGGGCTGGCTTTTTTAAAAAAAACATAAGAACTTGAGAAAAGTATAATACCTTGGGTTTGAAAGGAGGGATTAATCATGGGTTATATCTGGAAAGCCTTTACAGAAATGATAGAGATTAAAGAATAAAGTTGTACTTAGAACAGAATTCTAGATTGTCCTAGAATTTCCCCCATATTTTTGTGCCTGTTTATCCGCAGCTGACGATGTCTGACATGAGCGTTAACTTTGGTTTAGCTAAAGAGGCAAGAGGTACGGTGGGGCTGCAGAAACAAACAAATTGTAAAAACCCATCAAGGGATTGGCTCATTCCATTGGACGCTCTTGCTTTCTCATGGTTTTAGTGGCCCAGTTTGGCGTCGGGATGGCATCTGTATTGCCCCCAGATGGTAAACTTCTTACGTTTTTGTTATAAATAAAATGGTTCAATAAATATAATTTTTGTATCTTACAGACTACCTTTTTGTACATTCTTTCTGTGTCACAGGAAACTTTCTTTTCATATTCAAGGTTTGGCTAGTTCTCCTTTCTAGTGCTTCATGTGTCTTCCTGGGCTCAAGGGTTTCGTTCTGTTGCAGAAGAAGACAAGCAGACATGATATAGGTATATAAAATGATGCACAGTGTGGAGAATTTGGGGCCAGCCAATGAAGCTGAATGTTTGAAGACGCAGCACAGACAAAAGGAAGTACTGCTTCACACAGCACATAGCTGAACTGTTGAATTTGCTTCCACAAGGTGTAGGGTAGATTAGACTAATTCCTAGAAGATGACACTTGGTTCGGCTTCCATTTGCAGAGTTACTGTGCCCCTAAATGCCAGCTGCTGCAAATCACAAATAAAGAGTGTTCTTCTACTCAGATCCTGAGTACGGGTTTCCCATTGGCGCATCTGGTTGGTCACTGCAAGGACAGGATGCTGGACTAGATAGGCCTTTGCACTGATCTAGTAAGGCTCCTCTTACGTTGTACTTAGCCCTCCTGATACACACATCTGCCTGGGGGTTTGCAAATGTGCTCTATTGCCTAATTTATACTTCTTGAATTGTGTGGTGTACAGTTCACACATATTGGACTCTATCTGAGTTATCCTATATGCACATGTGGAGTTCCTCATATGAATGACGGGCAGGCATGGGGAGTGGCAATTTTAATTCTCTAACACACTAGTCTTCAATTGGAGGATCGGGATCCACTAGACTAGAAGATCACAGCCTGATCCCAAGTGGGTAACAACAGGAGCACCACCACAAGGCATATATATGGTAAAAGATTAAGAAGTGGGTTCCCAAATGCATGTTGGGTTAAAAGTGGAAAGTGGAAAATACCTGCATGAGAATTTGAATGTCAGCACAGGGCTTTTGGTTATTAGTGTCCTCTTGGTTTCTGACAGCTTACTTGCATTTCATATTGGCTCTGTCTCTCATGATTTGACACTGAGTTTCAAGAACTAGAACAGTTTCTTCATTTTTTTAAAAAAAGTTTCACTTCGCTATAATGATGGTTGAGCTCCCCAACTTCAGAGCAGTCCTTTTTGAACTGCATAGAAAATGTTTCTTAACTCTGTTTCTCCTGGAGCAGTAGTTAGAAATGCCTTCGAAATAAGATTCGCTTTTGATTTGGAAAGAAGGAAAACAGGATTATGAAGTTTGCTCTAAATTATGGAATTAATACTATGATGTTTAAAGGCTCGGAAAAAGAAACATACAACAGGGGAAAGACTAAAAGGCTTTTCTTTTATTGTGAAGAAAATATACCCATTTCCTAAAATTTCAAAAAGATGTCAACATTTTGTCCTTAAGTAGCAGCTACTTAATTAGGCTCCAGTTATTTTCCAGGCAGCATTTCCATGGTGCCCAAATTCCATTCAATACGGTTGTGTAACTCAAATGAGTTCAGTGGACTGAGATTCAGGGTCACAGGTTCTGAGCCAACTAATGTAGGGCTTAGAACTGAAGACACTGAGATCTTTTGTATTTCTTTTGCCATAGAGGCAACTTGGTACCTTATTTCCACAGTTTGTTTCTACAGCACAGCTGTTAAACAGTGTCAGTTTCAGAAGTTTTTGCAGAACAGGGAGGTTTAATACTTTACATGAAAAACGGATAAATACCAAATCTGTAAAGGTTTGACACATGAACTCCGCCATTCTTCCTAAGGCTTCACCTTACATCATCGCAAAGCTTTCGTTTGAGATTAGAGATCAGCTCATTTCAGCATAAAAGTGGACCCTCCAGAATAACAGTCCCTCCCACCAAACATTGTTAGACTTAATTTTTTAAAAGGGTATTCCTCATAGCTGTCATTTCAGATGAGTTTGGGATTTTTAGAGCATGCTTCTGTGAGCTGAGAATAGGTCAGTACTGTAGTGTTTATTGACATAAGTCCTTCAAGATTCCTAAGAACCGGATGGTGGGGAAAGGCTGTCATGGGTAAGGGGAAACATGGATCTTGATTGTAGGCAAAACAGCAGCATACAGCAAAAGTTGGCTGCTGAAATGGTTTTTTTAAAAACGTTGGATGTGAATTAATATAGCAGATTTGTGTTGCTATTCAAAAACCTAGTGTTCGCTACCTTCAGTTCTGTTCCAGAATTTTATGCAAATTCCTCATTAAAGGTTTTTACTGAAGCGCAAAATCCTGGCTACATTTGTGAAACCAATTAAGTGATAAAATGTCTGGATGTCTTTTGTGATGCATAGCCACCTTCAGAGATGCACTACATTAATTTCCAAATAACTTCATTCTTAAAAAATGGAAATATAAAGAGATCACCAAGAGATGTAAACTTTCTGCCCTCGGCCTGCTTTCTGCGTTTTTGGTCCTTGCCTGCTGAGTCTGTGCCATTAGAACAATTAATTCTGTTAGTGTGGCACACAAGATGCCTTAAACGTACAGAGGTCTAAATGGCTTTTGTAAACAGGTATCAGTGAATGCTGGCTAGGGTTAGCATTGCTTGCTTCCTAACAGACATCTTAAAATTGTAGCAAAATAAATTATTTGTCTGGCACATACAGGAATTTCCCTGTTACAGATCCAGAACTACTTGACATGAGCCTTAGTAAAACATTTTGTACTGTGTCCACCTCTCCCTTTTGCACACTTACCTTGCCTTAATATTGAAAGTGTGTCAACTTTTGGATACTGTTTCCCCCCTCCTTCCCTTAAAGTGCACTTCTGTGGCTGTAGATGCAGGCTTGAATTGGAATGGAGGCTGGATAATAAAAGGTGCAGGGTAAGTCACCTGAGGCAGGTTCAAGTGAGGTGAATTTTTGTAAAAGAAGCTTGCCTAAATTACACAAGTAGTAGTGAAGCAGGCATCCGGTTACCAGAAGTGTTCTCTATTTTTCTTACAACTATTTTGATGCAGAAGACTTTTTTAAAAAAAAACAACATTACATTAACAAATTCTTCCAGTTTTGAAATACATGGCTCTGCTTTTGACAATTCAGATAAATACTGTGTTGTAGAGTCCTGTAATGATACTCCCCAAAGAATCACGTGAAAGTTGCCAAAGTGATTCTAATGTCCAGTCTCTTCACATCCATTTTTAACAGAATCTTTTGAACATCACCTTGCTTTACCATTTTACCGTTGTCTGTGTAGCAAAGGAAGGATTTCATCCCACACCAAAAACACCAACACGGACCCTGAAATGATGAAAACATAAACATGCTTTAGGGTAGTGTCTGAAGGCTGCATGAGGGAAGAGGGCAAACTGGAAAGCATGCAGTGGAGAGTGGTGTCAGGCTATCAACCTTCCTCTTTTGTGTAAAAATATATTATTGAACCTCAGAAGTGTCTGTGCATATGGCCATGACGACAATAGCCTTTCTGGAAGTAAAATGTTGCTGGCATTTTGGAGCACTTGCATAACAGTTTGAAGGGTGTGTTGCAAATAGCTGGTGGTTATGTCTAATTTTTTACATGAACTCACATGCTGGAAACCAAGCTAATTTACTCACATATGTCTGCCCAGGAGGGGGAATTGTGTGATGTTTAAATAGTCTTATGTGAACACAGTTTACCACTTATGTACACAATCCACAACTGTCTTGGCAACAACAGAGCTGATTAAATTGCTCATCACACACTTAAATGCAAACACCACTGTGCCCTAATTTAAAAGATGGTAGCCCCAAACAATACATATGGCCAACTATTTCCAAGGACTCCCGGGGAAGAGTAGGAGCATTGACCAGCCTTTCTCTAACATCAAATATGCTGTTAATCATTTATTAACAACAGATCACTGACGTGCGTATAGGACTTCCTAAAGCAAGGGTTGGGAAGCTGTTTTTTCAGGCAGCAGACACAAAAAGTATGCCATACTTAAGAGGCTGCCATACTTAACCAAAGCTGTATTCTAGTGAAGGCCATATCAGGCATAGGCAAACTCAGCCCTCCAGATGTTTTGGGACTACAACTCCCATGATCCCTAGCTAACAGGACCAGTGGTCAGGGATGATGGGAATTGTAGTCCGAAAACATCTGGAGGGCCGAGTTTGAATATGCCTGCTCTATATCCTTAGTTAGGAGTACTAGTTCATCCTAATAAAATAAAATATAAAGATACTTACCTATGCACGGTGCAACCCAGTATACCAATAAATAATTCCAAAATTTATCAGGCTCAGCGAAACAACTTATGTGCAAAGAAAAAGCCAGAGCTGGGTTAAATATGGCTCCTGTGAGATGTCCTCCTATGAAAGAAAAAGCAGAAAGTTATTTTCTTCCTGTAAAGATTTGTTTCCTGTAACTTTTAGTGTCTAGTGTTAGAATTGATAGTATGGGATATCTTTCTACTCATAATGTCAGATAGAATTAAATTCCTGATAGTGTGATCATCTACTGTTAATAGTACTAATATTCATCATTACTCAATATCTGGTCCAAACAATCATTTATTTATTCCAGCCCAGTATTATGGCGTCTCTCCAGCCTTGTTTATCTTAACTGGATGAACTGTGAGTTGAACCTAGGACCTTCCATGGGTGGTAGAAGTATTTCAATGTTCAGTAGCCTAAACTAAACTGATGCTGCAAAACCAGATCAGTACCTCAAGATCAGGACAATAGTTCTTGCATACATTAGCTACCATGAGGTTTCTGAACCATCTCCTGAAAGAAGTAGAGTCTCTGAAATTCCAAAGGTTGGCTTTTTGTTTTGCTAACAATATCCTCAGTAATGTTTGCTTTTTTTTGACTTCTGAACTTTGTATGGGGAAGGTTAATAATAAATGCTATGCTGTACAAATCCTCTCATTAACCCTTAGATAGTATCTGTGTGAGATATGGAGTTGCTTAACCTGTACAGTGGTACCTCGGGTTAAGAACTTAATTCATTCTGGAGGTCTGTTCTTAACCTGAAACTGTTCTTAACCTGAAGCACCTACTTTAGCTAATGGGGCCTCCTGCTGCTGCTGTGCCGCCGCTGCACAATTTCTGTTCTCATCCTGAAGCAAAGTTCTTAACCCGAGGTAATATTTCTGGGTTAGCGGAGTCTGTAACCTGAAGCGAATGAACCCTGAAGCATATGTAACCCGAGGTACCACCGTATTATAAATGGGAAATTGACCTTAGAAACTACCTTAATAAAGGCCAATCAGTGAATATGGGATTTGAACTATGGTTTCCCAGGTCCAAAGCCAACACTCCAAAGAATGAAGCTAGACAGTTACTGGTCCAAATTTTGTTTTAGTTGGGAATGCCTAAGGCAAACCTCTATCGCTCAGACTCGGCTTTAACCCACTCCATGCTGCTAATATACATGCATGCAACATGAGACTGATATACTGGCCATTCTCGCAAGACTGTTGCAAGAGCTACTGAGATAATGGATGTTAAACACTTGTAAGTGCTCAGTAAGAAAATTTCAAAGCCCGTGATGAAACTAGAATATTGCTCTCTCATGATATTGGCCCCAATCCAGGGAAGATCTGGAGTCATTTTTGTTATATAAAATCTGTAGCCACCTTTATTTCTGATCTCTAGTACATCACAAAATGGTTTCCAGCTACTCCTGAGTCAGCTGTGTAGTGCATAGATTATTACCGTACTTCTATCATTTTGCCATATTCATTGCATAACAGAGAGCAAACGGCTCTAGCAAACTGAACGATTCAGCAAAAGTGGCTGCCAGAAAGAAAACAGCTTTGTGTCTGTTGTGAGAGGTGACAGTCTTCAATTAATGCTTTGTCACATTAAAATGCATGTGCTGCACAGAGCAGTGGCAGTCTCCCAGGGTATAAATAAGGAGTTTGGAACAATTCCTTGAGAATGTCACTGTAATTTTGTATTGTTATTGAGTCTTTCACAGGACCATGCACCTGCATGTGTTGCTGATGTGTTTTGCCTCTGCTCTTTTTTGTATGCCTGTTTCCCGAAAGGCTTGGGTCAGGACCCCAACCTACAATTTCAGACTGTAAGGTTACTGCCAGTCAGTCCATTCAGTAGACAATGCCGGACTAGATGAAACAAATTGTACTCCAATACTATAAGCTATTCTTAATGAAATGTTGTATTTATAAATAAAATTGGAATCTTGGTGAAATAGATTCAATTTAGATTCCCATTAAAGTAACTTTAATGGGAAAGTCTCAACCAAAGCCAAAACTCCATTCTCCTGTTAAGGAAGAGGTTGCTAACCAATAACAGAACCTGAAACCAAATAATAATGCTAAAGCAAACAATGAGAATGTACTGTCTGCTTCGTGCAATGAAATAACAGCATGAAAGCAAGGAGAAGGAGCAAAATGTACAGTTACCTTGGAAGCATTACAGTCATAGGCTAAACTCCATTCTCCTGAGGTAAGAGATCTCTGTCCTTATTTTAGGGGAAATGTGCAAGCACACAGGAAGCAATGCAGCAAAACACCTGGCCTCTTTGCATACATCTGTCCACTTGAATAAAATATGTGGGGCTTACCTGCCCCACATAATCAATCACATGATGCAGCACAACACACACCATTTGAATGGCAATGCCCATCAACTTTTGGAGGCCTTTCCCCCTCAAATATTTTACTGGGGGGGGAGAGAGTCTTTGGTTCCTAGGAGTTGGCTCCTGTGACTGTCTAGTTAGTAGCCCATCAGTCTTTCAAGTGCACACTGTAGATTTTGAAGTACATTCCTAGCAACTCTGGATCCATATGAAAGATAAAAGTCTACATGCACACTGTACCTTTAAAACACATTTGAAGCACATTTCTCTTCCAAAGAACTGTGGGCACCGTAGTTTAAGGGTTGCTGGGAGTTGTAACTCTGAAGGGTAAAACTACAGTGCTCAGAATTCTTCAAGAAAAATAATGTGCTTTAAACATATTAAATGACAGTATTAGTAATGGCAGGCAAACTGATCAGGACAGCTTGTGCACCTCTATTGAACCTTCCATGCACTGTTTAGGAAAGTCCTATATGTGTTTTGCATCATAAGATCAGTTCACACTTAGCACCCATGAAGCCCAACAGTTTTTAAATTAGATATAGAACTACTTTAGGTGGGCACAAAGCCTTAGTAGTGCTTTTGCAGGAGATTATTAGAGGCAATAAAGTCCAATGTAGATAAGCAGTATAAAACCAATTGTGTAAGGCAATACTTAATATTCAAAGTCTATTTACAGCCTGAGATAATAACAAAAGAGGGAAGAGGATAACAAACCTTCATATACCATAATGGTAATCAGCATGGCGATTAGATGGACCTTTGTGTTGGGATTCATTGATTCAAAGGTCTGTAAGGTCAGGTGCAGCAGTAAAGAGAATAGGAGTTCTAGGACAAAAGCTTTTGCTAAGGTAGTTTGAATTGGGGTACTACAATTCTCCGCTGCTGTCTTTAAGTGCACTGATGTCATCCCCAACATCCAGATCAATTTGATGTAAAGATGAGCCAATACTGCTCCAGTGAACTGAGCTGAAGTCTGTAGCCACCAAGTCTTGGCCGTGATCCTACCCTTGCAGAAAAGTTGAAAGCTGCTGGAGGGGTTGTTGATGCTGCCAGGCAAAGTCAAACCATGAAGAGCAGTGATAACGTAAGTGAGGGCAAGTGCCACATGAGGTTTGGGTGGCAAATCAGCCAGTAGACAAATCTCATGGGTACAGGCACAGATCTGGAAGATGCCAGTTAACTCAAGGAAGAAGCAGAGGATATTTGACTTATGAGACTGCCTGACCAGTCGCCTGCAGCCAGCCGTGACCATCATTGTAACTGCCATCACAAACAGTGAGATGCAGGCTTCACTGACATCCATGATAAAAAGATCTGAAGTTCCTGCAGCAGAAATCAATAAAGTCACTTCTCCCTGTTCTGTTCCACCTCCTTAGGGACAACCACAGCTTTCTGTCCTACTCAACTCTCCTCACTTCAACTCCCTTTTGCGCTCTGAGGACTTGACAGTGCCTCCTGCCTCCTCAGCCCTGTTAGGGGATTTCAGTTCCCTTGCAGATATCCATAAAATGTCAGCAGATACCAGTGCTCCACTTTGCCTGTCCCCACAGCAGGGTCAACTTTCTCCTAGCCCTGCCAAGATTTCTCCATTGACTGCCCAGTCTTGCTGTTGCCAACCCAATTCTTCCGCCACCACCAGTGGTTTCATTCCCAGTGCTTAATTATCCCACTCTCTCTGACTCTAGGCAAAAATCGTTGTGATACCAAGTTTGATTACAGGGGTAGGGGAGAATTTGGCTCCTTGTCCTGCTTTGCTGGCGTCCTAAATGGGCAGGGGCGAGCCCCACAGCTCCTTCAATGCTGGTAAAGGTAAAAGTAAAGGTACCCCTGCCCATACGGGCCAGTCTTGACAGACTCTGGGGTTGGTGCGCCCATCTCACTCTATAGGCCGGGGGCCAGCGCTGTCCGGAGACACTTCCGGGTCACGTGGCCAGCGTGAAATCGCTGCTCTGGCGAGCCAGAGCCGCACACGGAAACGCCGTTTACCTTCCCGCTGGTAAGCGGTCCCTATTTATCTACTTGCACCCGAGGGTGCTTTCGAACTGCTAGGTTGGCAGGCGCTGGGACCGAGCAGCGGGAGCGCACCCCGCCGTGGGGATTCGAACCGCCGACCTTTCGATTGGCAAGCCCTAGGCGCTGAGGCTTTTACCCACAGCGCCACCCGCGTCCCCTGACCACAGCGCCACCCGCGTCCCACAGCGCCACCCGCGTTCAATGCTGGTAACAGATTCTAAATCACATTCCTTCTCTATGAATCTCAGAGCTCCCCGCTCTATTTCCCCCAGTTCTTCTCTTTTGTGCTCATGATCCCCAGGCAACTGAACTGGTCCAAGGGCGCGTTAGTCCCATGCCACTTCTCCGTTGCACCTCCGCTCAGCTTTTCCCCAGCCCGCTGCCAGAGGGCTGCGTTCTGCTACCTGCCCACAAGCTTCTCCCGGGTGGCCGCAGCTGGGGCGACAGATGGAGCACCGCCGACGCCGCTCCGCAGTCAGCACCAGCCGAGTGAAACAGCAGCTTCCAGCTTTGCAAGAGCCGCAGCAGCAGCCGCTGCTGAGAAGGCCGGATTGTGTCTGCAAAGCGGCTCGCTCGAAGCCTAGCCGCCGCCTCCTGGCGGGATGGGCAGGGTCAGGCCAGGCGTGCGTGAGACTCTGGTCCCCTATAGGGTCGCGGGAAGGCTGGGGGAGGAGGTGGACCCGTCTCCCCGAGAAGGAGGGGCAACAGGTGGCCCGGGCCCGTACCTTCCCCATATAGGGACGACGCGTGGCGGAATCCTCCGGGCGGAGGAGCCGGGCTGGGCTTCCTCTGACCCCTCGGGGTGAACACCTTGTGCGATCTAATACAATTAACCTGCATAGGCTAACATAGAAACAAGCAAGGCCGACTGGAAGCTTAGTTTAGTACATAAATCCCAGAGGGGAAGCCTTGTTAGTCTGTTGCAGCAGAAACACGAGAGTGTATTGCGCTTGTTTTAGAAACATCGGAAATGCGCCTCTGTGGATCAGGCGTTAAAATCCCATCTCTTATTTTCCTTTCCTGCTCCTCCTTACTTCAGAACAGCACTGCCCTATAAATCCTAGAATATGTCCCTTTTTCAGATAGCAAAACGAAATTTCTGTTATATTATGTTTCCTTTTATCCAGATATTACATATGACAAGGCTGGATGACATCAGAGGTGTTCTATGATCTGAGCAAACGCTCAGGGCTAGTTTTGCACTCCTGGGCATAGTGCCAGGGCTGGTTCTTTGCCCTGGTTGGGCCACAGAGTGGCAGCACTCGCATTCTTCCTCTGCCACCTGGTCGCTGGATATGCTTCAGCCGTGGCACTTAGGAATGGGAGGAATAATAATAATAATAGAATTTATATACCTGGAGGTCTCAGCACAGTTCACATAACAAAATCAAAATATAAAACTACAAATATAATCAAAATAAAAACAACAATTCAATAACACCCCCCCAAGAAACCCCACATTTTAAAAGGGTATAGGATGCCAGGTCAACCAAAGGCCAAGTTAAAAAGGAATGTTTTTGCCTGGCACCCAAAAGTGTATAATGAAGGCTCCAGGCGAACTTTCCTGGGGAGAGCATTCCATGGACGGGGAGCCACTGCAGAGAAGGCCGGTTCTTGTGTTGTCACCCTCCAGACCTCTCAAGGAGGAGGCACATGAAGAAGGGCCTCAGAAGATGATCTCAGGGTCCGGAGAGGTTCATATTAAAAGAGGCAGTCCTTGAGGTATTGTGGTCCTGAGCTGTTTAAGGCTTTATAGGTCAAAACCAGCACTTTGAATTGGGCCCGGAAACTAATTGGTAGCCAGTGCAGATCATGCATGGCTCCTATCCATGGTGGTCAGTGACCACTGGTCACCTGCCAACTTATTGGGAACCAGGCATGGGCATAGCCATGATTTATTTTAAGGGGGCAAGCTTTCGGGGGGCAGAATCGAGTTATCTACAATGCAATTGGTCACTTAGTTAAGTATTTTTATTTATTTACTTGATTGGGGAAGCAGCTGCCCCCCTGCCTCCCCATAGCTACGCCCATGGAGCCTGGGCATGGCATTTTGGATAACTTAAATTGGTGGACAGCCACTGCAGATGGAAACAGCATCCCCACCAACAGCAGAGGGTCAACTGCAAAGCAGGCAAAACTTTTGTTACCATCTTCTTGTTTTGCTGCTCCTCTCCCCTAGGAGAGGAGAGATGCTGGACCATCCCTGGGGGACAATGGACCCACTCACCATGGATTTGTAACAGCTGGAGGTTAAATGGGACGGGGAATGTTGGTTCAATGTGAATGCTTTTTGGAGAAGGGGGAGGTTAAGATTTTATTTATTTGCTAATCAGTGGGTTAGAGTATTGTTTTATTATTTGGGTATTGGTAATGTTGTTCACCTCTATGCGGCTGGTGGGGTTTCTCCCCCCCCCCCCCCCCGGATGTTATATGAAATACTAAGGTATTATATGATCCCCACCCCTGGTTTTCCCCTATGTTCTTATGTATTGCATATCTTTTTTATGCTGTAAGGCACTTGGAGACCACTTTTGGGTGACAAGTGACTAATAAGTCTAATAAATGAAAATAAATGAAATTGCACTTGGCTCCCATTCAAAAGTGGCAGCACTGAAAAGCATTGGATGCCTGGCAGGAAAGGTGGTGAATGGCAATGTGGTTGGTTCAGAACAGTGAGAGACCCTTCCAAGTCCCTGGGGCATTCGGCCAGTGCCTGAACTGGCTGGCTGCTGGCATAGGGCTTCGTCCCATTGAGTTAAATGGAGCTTACTCCCCATTAAGCAGGTATAAGATTGTGGCCTCAGTCCCTAATAAAACAACCAGCTTTGTATTTCCTTCCCTGCCCCAGTAAAATTAACAATAATTGTGACTTAAGTTTTTTCATACAATTTCTGACCTTTTGAGATTCATCCATTTCACCATTTACAGGATTTTCCATCAAAGTGACAGAGACTTCACATTTTCATGATACATTTTTGATGACATGAGAGGTCTTCACCATCACTGGGTATTCAGTTCATATATCATGAAAAAGGTAAAGGTAAAGGACCCCTGATAGTTAAGTCCAGTCGCGGACAACTCTGGGCTTGTGGTGCTCATCTCGCTTTACTGGCCAAGAGAGCTGGCATTTGTCCGCAGACAGTTTTTCCGGGTCATGTGGCCAGCATGACTAAGGCACTTATGAAACCAGAGCAGTGCCCAGAAATGTTGTTTACCTTCCCATCGTTTACCTTCTACTTGCACTTTTTTTTGGCATGCTTTTGAACTGCTAGGTTGGCGGGAGCTAGGACCAAGCAATGGGAGCTCACCCCGTCGTGGGGATTCAAACCGCCGACCTTCTGATCGACAAGACCAAGAGGCTCAGTGGTTTAGACCACATATGAACTAGCTATCACATAATCACAGATATCAACAACAATTCCCTTAATTATAGTGGCTATGAGAAATGTCTCAGTGACAATAATTTTTCTGAACATGTTACAGTCATACCTTGGGTTGCGAACATGATCCTTGCGTCTGTGCATGCGCATGATGCGATTTGGCGCTTCTGTGCATGCACAAAGCGTGATTTGGGGCTTCTGCACAGGTGCAAGTGCTGAAACCCGGAAGTAACCCGTTCCAGTACTTCCGGGTTTGGCGCGGTCCGTAACCCGAAAACGTGCTACCCACATCGTTTGCAACCTGAGGTATGACTGTAATGATTGCCCAGTTCGTACATTAAATTGTGTCATGATTTTGAAGACAATTAGGATTATTCACACCAACAGAAAATATGTTGTATGACTTGGTCCGTTCATTTAAACTAATAACAGTATGTTTCTATCAGCCTTCTGACCTGTTAAAAAGAAATTAGATTCTTCAAGAACCATGATAAAAACATTTGTAGCTCTTGCTGCCAAAGCTGCAAAAAGTTACAATATGTCAGTTTTTTCAACATTCAAAACACATTTAAAAAGCTAAGTGAAGCCAAGCCACTTTGAGAGTGTGTGGGGTTTCCCATCCCTATACTGTATATGATTTTCCATGCCTAGCTAGATTCATTCTGCTTTGGCAATCCCACTTTCCCAGAGACATGTGCAAACCACTATGGAAACAGGAGAACATGGAAAAACATGTAGGAGAGAGCCACTCAAATTATCAGGAGGCTGTCGGAACAGCTCCCCTATGATAAAAGGTTACAGCATTTGGGTCTTTTTAGTTTAGAAAAAAAGGGCTAAATGGTCCCTTGATAAGAGGTGTATAAAATTATACATGGCATGGAGAAAGTGGATATAAAAAGTGTTTCTCATGCTCTCATAATGCTAGAACTCAGGAACATCCAACCAAGTTGAATGCTGGAAGATTCAGGAGAAAGGAATATTTCTTCATATAGCACAAACTATGAAATTCACTACCATAAGATGTAGTGATGGGTGGGTAACTTTAAAGTGGGATTCGGTTTTATCAGATGACCACGGGTTCCAATATGAGAGGGAGAAAAGCATCTCTGTCCACTTTTTCCACACCTTGCATCATTATTTACATGTCTATCATGTCTGCCCTTAATTGCCTCCCCCAGAGCCCTAAATGTTGTAACTTTTCTCCATAGGGCAATTGCTTCAACCCCATGATCATGTGAGCATACAGAGGTGAACAACAAACACACAACAGAGTGGCTGTATGGGCTAGGGCTGGACTAGATGACCCTTGGTCCCTTCCAACTCTAAGATTCTATTACTTGAGGAAGCAGGGACAGAGACAATAAGCAGGGGACATGTGAAAAAAGATTGGGGTAGCACTTGCCGCAGGCCATCCTTTTATGGTGATTGTTCAGACATATTCCCACCTTGACAACTCATTTGTTGGTAAGTGGCCAAAGTATTGGAGTCTCAGCTTCAGGATCTGTCCTTCCAGTGAGCACTCAGGGCTGATTTCTTCCAAACCTCACCATTCTTAAGGAAATCAGCCCTGAGTGCTTACTGGAAGGACAGATCCTGAAGCTGAGACTCCAATACTTTAGCCACCTCATGAGAAGACTCCCTGGAAAAGACCCTGATGTTGGGAAAGATGGAGGGCACAAGGAGAAGGGGACGACAGAGGACGAGATGGTTGGATAGTGTTCTCGAAGCTACCAGCATGAGTTTGATGAAACTGCGGGAGACAGTGGAAGACAGGAGTGCCTGGCGTGCTCTGGTCCAGGGGGTCACAAAGAGTTGGACATGACTAAATGACTAAACATTAACAACACTGCATATGTTTCACACATATAACCTTGGCAGCCGTTCTTTCAGACAAGAGACAGAAGGGGCAACAGACCTGCATACACCAGCGAGGTGATGGCGAGGGAAAGCACATTAGCTCTGACACGGATCTCTTGCGATTGCGACTCCAGCACAGTAAACTGGAATGTGATGGAGGTTACAAGTTCGGTGCAAAGGGCCTTTAAAAAATATGTCTTGAGAGGATTGCTACATTCCTGGGGATGAGGGAATAAATTGCTGATCCCTACAAACCAGACAGCATTTTGGTACAGTTTGGCTAGAAAGGCCCCAAGGAACTGGGCCACAATCTTCAGCCCGCCTCGCTTCATTGAGATGCCCTTCTGCAAGATGTCTAGCAGGATGCAGGTGGGATTGCCTACGCTCTCACTTAAGGTCAAGAGGAAATGCATAGTGAGGAAAGAATAAAGATGGCCAAGATAGAGCTGGGCATGGTTCTCCATCTGAGCCAAAGGATGCAGCATACCAAAGCAAGCACACAGCTGGAAAGTGGCCAGCATCTCCAGCAGGAAGTGCTGCAGCTCCAGATGGCCCACAAGGTTGCGAGTCACTGCCCTGACCTCCGTTGCCAGCAACAAGGTGCCACCTCCCATAATCAAAAACAGCATGGTGGTGTGGTCATTCTCCATGATGAAACACCAGTCTCCAGGGAGTATCGTATATTCACTTAGGCCCTCTTTTAACGCTGGGCTTCTCTTGTGGCCAGATGCCCTCTTTATTATCCTTTGCTTCTCATATAGTCATATTAGTCCCAGTTATCATGGGGGGTTTTACAGCTCTCTCCCTCTTGGCATGGGTTGGGTCAAATGGCCTATCCATCTGTATCTGTGACTCTCTTTTCATCAGGAGTCAAAGCACCTCCTGTTTTGTGCTGTTCTTGGTCATGTGTGTCGGTGGCAAAACTTTTCCCTATGAACTCCACTCTTATAAAAGGACCACAGCTGCATCTTCATGTCATGGAAACCATAATCTGTGCTCGCCCTCTCGTCACAGAAAACTACGTCCTATTCTAATAAATGGCTCACAGTCTTTATTCCCCTCTTGATATGGGGGTCAGAGTACTTCTTGTGTGGGGTGTGTGAGCAATGGCTCTCCGCTTTAACTCTTGCTTTATCTTCTGGATATTACCATCCAAACTTCTGTCCAGGGCCCCTCTTCCTTTGGGGATGTGACCAGAGTAGAAAATGAAGTATCCTTTCCTTCAGGCTTCTTTCTTTCTTTCTTTCTTTCTTTCTTTCTTTCTTTCTTTCTTTCTTTC
>JAXCMG010000038.1:4838853-4862837 GCA_034642415.1 Podarcis siculus
ATATGAATTCACGAGGATCCGTCTAGATCCGCCTTTTACCTTTTTCCCCTGATATGCAGCAGTTTGGCAGGGATTTTGTTTTTTTTCTGGCGTGGTGGTGGAGCAAGCTTCACCTGTTGCATTTCTGCCTGTCCTATAGGCTAGTAAAGGCCCAGCAAGCGGCCTGTCATGAGGTGGCAGTTGCTCAAATGCATTAGTTCCAGACCAGGGTCCATGAGGCAAATGGCTCCTCCAGCAGGATCCACAGGGGCAGTAGATCCCAATCCAGATTTCTATTAATAATAATAATAATAATTTTTATTTATACCCCGCCCTCCCCAGCCAAGGCTGGGCTCAGGGCGGCTAACAAGCAATAATAAAAACAAGTTGAATGAATACAACTTAAAAACAAGATTAAAATACAACATTAAAATATTGAAACATTAAAATATTAAAATGCAGCCTCATCACAGGAGGAGAAAGGAAAAAGAAAAAAGATTCCGCCTTTCCTCGTGATTTAGATCTTCCCAGGCGGGTGACCGGGGTGGGGGCACCATTTTGTGTTTCGCCTCAGGCGCCGCAATGTCTTGGTCTGGCCCCTGGTTAGTGCAATTTCTGGCAAGGCTCCTAATGAAACCTTAATAGCATCAGGAGGAGTGGAAATCCAACAGGTGATGATTCCCTACCACAGAATTGCCCTGCTGGAGAAAGCTACGTTTGCTGAACGCCTTCTTTCTGCCCAGCTTCCTAAAAGCATAATGCAGAGGTAAAAATGACAAATGGATCATCCTGATTTGCTTTCACAAACCTTATGCAGAGGTTAGATCCAGTCTTTGCTGAGCATTCTTTTTGATCTGTTGACAGGGCAATTAATAGACAACTATCATTAATCCTGATTTACTTGCAAGGTGTTTCTTCGTGTTAATCAACCCACACTTCTGAATGGAAACCATAAGAAGAAAAAACAAAATCCACCTTTAGTTGGGTTTTTTAAAAGTGTGCTAAGAACACAGAATGATTTAACCCACTTTTAATGGCATAAACCTAAAGTTCCTGTATTTTGAAGCCCCCCCCCCTTGCAAAATACTGACAATCTGGAGGAACACTTAGCATGCTTAGCAGGAAAAGAGTTTTCCTTCCACCCATAAAGAGGATCAAAAGAAGGAGAAACTTTGGACTACAATTCACATCATCTCTGGTCCTGCTAGCTAGGGATGATGGGATTTGTAGTATATAAAAAAAACCCCCAGCTGTAGACCCAACTTTGGGAAACCCTGGTTTAGATGGTGCCATCACTCACACAGAAGAAGACGGACAAGCTCCAAGGAGCTTGCAGTATATACATAATTCTACACAAGTTCATTGCTAGCTAATGTCATGCAAATACTTTCCCACAAGAGGGTGCTAAAGATTCAAGAATGTTGATGGATGTTTCTCTATGTTTCTGACTGCCTTGTTCAAACCTGAAGAATAACCTTTTCTGCCCGCTAAGGATAGAATCACAGCAGAAACAACAGTCATTTCAAAGATGTGAATATGTCAGCATGAGAAATAATGACTTTATGTTTTCAGCAGAATCAAGTGGTAAAAGTCTTCTAAGACCACTTCAAGCTGCTGGGTTGGTTTTTGCACATTTGAATCCTTTGCCATATCAAAACAAAAACAAAAAACCCAACCCCAAAATCCTGGACATGGGAAAGTAGCATGCTAGGAGAAATATGCTCCTTACATAATCATAGAGCTGGAACAGGCCTGGAAAGCCATCTGGTCTAACCTGCTGTTCGATGCAGGAAATCCAGAGTTAGACATCTCCTGGCATATGGCTATCAAGCAACTTTGTTTGAAGATCTCCAGCAAGTAAAAGCCCACGCTATGGCAGGACTATAGCTCAGTGGTAGAGCATCTTCTCTGCATGCTGAAGGTCAGTCCCTGGCATCACCCTGAGCTGCTGCCAGTCAGTGTAGACAATAGTGATATAGGCAGTGCATATATATATATATATATATATATATATATATATATATATATAATGTTTAGGAGTAGTATTATTATTATTATTTCTTGATAACCTATTCATTCAAGACAGGTGCTGGAAACTGCAGGAGAGGAAGTGGAGTCAATTGCTTGGATTCTGCTTCTGGGCTTCCCACAGGTACCTCACCTGGTTGCCCACAAGGAGAACAGGATGCTGGGCAAGATGGTGGGCCATTGGCCTGATTCAGAAGGGCTCTTGTTTTGTTCTTTTATCCCATGGAGGTGGTCATTGGCTGGCCTGTCCATCATTTGGTAGGTTCAAAGGTGGCAACTGTGTGTGTCTAAGGGCTGTTCACACACGTGTGTCAATGTGGGAGTCAATTCTTGCCGCTTGATAACTCACAGATGGATGTGGAAAGACAGCAGTGACACAGCCAGGTAATTCTAGATTGTGGAGTTAATGGTTTTATGGGAACCCTCTTTGCATGCTAACATGTTTTCTTTCGCTTCAATGTGGGGTAAGTATTACCCCCCCCCAGGAGGGTGCAAGCCCTGGTGGATGCAAGCCCCACACTGCCATATCGGGCAGCGCAGGGCCTCGAGCCACCGCGTCACTCCCAGGAGAGACGTGTGGCTTGGGCGCACTGTAGGCCAGCCCCATGGTAAGTGCTGCCCCCCGCAGTGTGCCCTTTTGTCACCCCCTCAGGTATGACACCCGGGGGCCCCCTTCCTACGCCCCTGGCCCCCTTATTCTGCTGAATTGGGACCCTGGACTTCAAGATTTGCCCCGGCAGCACCACTGAGAAACTGACTTGGTGTGGGATTTGAGATGTCTGAGTCACACGCTGACATAACCACTTACTGATGCAGGCATGAAGCAATGAACAGTTCTGTGTGAACCAGCCCATGTGTCTTTCCTCCTACTTTGCACTGTAAATTGAAAAATATATATACATGATAAAAATTTTGTGCAAAAGCATCTGTGGGCAAAATATCTGAAAACACTTTTAAAACTCTGAACATGTCAATGTACCAGCCTCCAGAATATCCATCACTTCAGACTATTTAAGTAACAGAGGTCTAGATCACACAATGGTTTTGGTTCCAGCAATATTCCCCCCATGGTTCAGTAGAAAATAATATTCATTGCTCTTTTCTGTGCCTGTGGGGTTTCTGGCTGATAGAAAATGACAAGCAACATGTCAAAGCGGAAGGGGAAAAAATGGTCTTGTACTTTCTCAGGAAGAATGAAGCAGACGAATTGGACTTGGGCTCTGAATAGAAATTACATTTCCCTTAAACTCTGTGTAATAAACAACAACAGTGAAGTAGGACTTGACTCTTCCAGAATAATTTAGGGAGAACCCTATGCACATGAAGCTCGCATAAAGCAAGCTCCTGTAAATTAAGCTGCTGTAATGTTACACCACAAGGGACGCGGGTGGCGCTGTGGGTTAAACCACAGAGCCTAGGGCTTGCCGATCAGAAGGTCGGTGGTTCGAATCCCTGCAACGGGGTGAGCTCCCGTTGCTCAGTCCCTGCTCCTGCCAACCTAGCAGTTCGAAAGCACATCAAAGTGCAAGTAGATAAATAGGTACCACTCCAGCGGGAAGGGAAACGGTGTTTCCGTGCGCTGCTCTGGTTCGCCAGAAGCGGTTTAGTCATGCTGGCCACATGACTCGGAAGCTGTATGCCGGCTCCCTCGGCCAATAAAGCGAGATGAGCACCGCAACCCCAGAGTCGGTCACAACTGGACCTAATGGTCAGGGGTCCCTTTACCTTTAATGTTACACCAGGTTCAAACCCCATCCAGCAGCAGGGCTGCTACTGCTGCTCTGCGTATGCAGAGGGAAAACAAGCCTTTACAATATTGTTCTGAGGTGGGTTGCCAGGTCCATTGACAAAGCAGAATGTGCTTAGGATCCAGCCTAAGTCCCTTCCCTCTCGCCCCAACCCCAGAATGCCCCTTTAGGGGGAGTTACACCAGCTTTGGCTCAGCCAGTTGAGCCTGAGCAAGTTATGCCAGCGTCCTTTCAGCTGTGCCAGGGTTGGCAACTTAATGCTGGCTGCGCCAGGAATCAGCTGAAAATCTGTTGCATCCTACTGCTCACCCCAGCAGATCTCACCTTAGGATTTCTCCCTTAGTCAGTCAAAGGGTTGTTTATTTATTTGTTGTTTCTGTACCGCTTTGCATTTCCAGAAAAAGCTTTAAGCTATTTACAACCTTCCTTAAAACATAAAATAGAACATTACAAAACAGCAAAATAAAACATTACAGATGGAACTCCAATATAAAGTACAACAAGGACCCATATTTAAGGAAGCATAATTAACAGAAAAACAAAATATTCTCTCTCCCCCTATATATATATATATAGCAAAAAAAGTTCCACATACAAAGCATCATTAGCAACTGAAAAAAGAACTGACAGTAGCTTCACCCACACTCCTCTACCACCACACTAGCATCTCCCAAACCCATCCTTAATAATCTATGTACAAACCTCAATCTCAAACTTCCCCACCAACCAAACCAGCTAACCATTTGTTGCAAAGCAAATTCTGAGGTATTAAAAAAACAACACTTGGCATCAAATAACCAGCTTATTCACCCACTTCCATCAAGGGCTACACAGCAACATAACCATAATTGGGGTGGAATCTACACACATATAAAAACCGTTTTGAAAATGCTGTTTTTTAAAGTGGTTTTTTAAACAAATACATTGAATTTTCCATAAGGCTCAGCATCGCCATCTAGTGTCATATTGTACATTGCACTTGAAACACACTTCAAACGTTTTATTTGCAGCTGTATAGCTGAGTCCTCCACTACTTTGGCCACCTCATGAGAAGAGAAGACTCCCTGGAAAAGACCCTGATGTTGGGAAAGATGGAGGGCACAAGGAGAAGGGGACGACAGAGGACAAGATGGTTGGACAGTGTTCTCAAAGCTACCAGCATGAGTTTGACCAAACTGGGGGAGGCAGTGGAAGACAGGAGTGCCTGGGGTGCTCTGGTCCAGGGGGTCATGAAGAGTCGGACACGACTAAACGACTAAACAACAACAAGCTGAGTCCTGGGTTGCGAGGGAAAATTCAGGGTTCCCAGAAGTATGGCATACCAAGTTTTTGAATACAAGGTGTGGTGAGCTTACTTGTGATACTACCCTCTTGCCTTGCAGGAATGTCAGGTTTGTAGACACACACTCCATACGGGTGGGCGAGTCTGTTCCCATCTACAGAGGTGGTGCCTTGAATTCGGGGGGGGGGAACCTATATTCTCACCCCCTGTTCCCCCTTCTGCTACCTCCTAAGCCTTCTGTCAAGCCATGCCTAAACCTGATGGGGCTGCAGGGCGCATGACATCACCCCCAGTTCTAAAATCTGTGAAGCGAAAGGAAAGTCCAAAGCTGTAAAGAAAAATATTGCATAGGAACCTGGAATGTAAGAACCATGAACCTTGGTAAGCTGGATGTGGTCAAAAATGAGATGGCAAAAATAAATATTGACATCCTGGGCATCAGTGAACTAAAATGGACGGGAATGGGCGAATTCAGTTCGGATGACCATCATATCTACTACTGTGGGCAAGAATCCCGTAAAAGAAATATGCCTGCTTCTTGGGAGAAAAGCGATGACAAACCTAGACAGCATCTTAAAAAGCAGAGACATCACCTTGCCAACAAAGGGCCATATAGTTAAAGCCATGGTTTTCCCAGTAGTGATGTATGGAAGTGAGAGCTGGACCATAAAGAAGGCTGATCGCCGAAGAATGGATGCTTTTGAATTATGGTGCTGGAGGAGACTCTTGAGAGTCCCATGGACTGCAAGAAGATCAAACCTCTCCATTTTGAAGGAAATCAGCCCTGAGTGCTCACTGGAAGGACAGATCCTGAAGCTGGGACTCCAATACTTTGGCCACCTCATGAGAAGAGAAGACTCCCTGGAAAAGACCCTGATGTTGGGAAAGATGGAGGACACAAGGAGAAGGGGACGACAGAGGACGAGATGATTGGACAGTGTTCTCGAAGCTACCAGCATGAGTTTGACCAAACTGCGGGAGGCAGTGGAAGACAGAAGTGCCTGGCATGCTCTGGTCCATGGGGTCACGAAGAGGCGGACACGATGAAACGACTAAAGAACAACAACAACAATTGATATTATTTATTGTGTCCTAAAAAGTGATACAGACGTCTTTTAAGTACATTTTTAAAAGGGATCTTTTGAACTTACACATTTCTCCCAAAAAACCATCTTTTTAAAAATGTATTTTTAATATTTGTGGAGATGTGTTATTAAAGACAACCCCCAGGACTTATTGCTGACAGGGCCAGCTGCCAGCCTGGTCCCAAAGCAATATTATCCGGTCACTGGTGACCACTCCATAGAGACCAGAAGTGACCCAAAAAAAGCAAAGCAAAGAAGAAGGAATGTTTTCCACTGTGACCTTAATCAATGGCTGTGGCAACTGGTCACGTAAACCCTTCTTGCAGTCATTTAATTTTAAAAAAGAAAGCACCTGCAGATCAACAACATTATAGCTGCTGCCAAGCAAGAGTCACACGCCTGAGACCTATCAATTGCTCAGAGAGAAACTTTTCTGCTGCAAATGAAGAGACAAATCACGTTCCCTCTCACTCACAGACAAACTTATTCCCCCCAGTCTGCCCACTCGCTCTGCACTTCATATAACACTTCACATCACAGCTTTGTTATGTAAGGCCCCGTGTGAGCAGCTGACAATTTCTGACGGGAGGAAGGCCATGAGAAATTCTTCCACCTCATGTAAAAATAGCGGGCTGAGCAAACAAAGTGCTCCTTTCACAACCACAGTGTTAAATCACACTTTGGATGACTCACTGCTGAGTCAAGCTCCCACAAGGAGAGCTTGGCAAACAAAGAGGCTGGCTTGGTTAGGGGCAAAGCTGCAACAAAGGTAAATGGGCAGGGGGGGGGGAACCCACCCACCCCCATTTAAAAAAACAGCATAGATATGGATGGATGGAGGAATCCTATACTTGCATAGTCCTGGAAGTGGGAGGGTACACTGCAGTGCCGGATTTACGTATAAGCTAAACAAGCTATGGGGATGCGGGTGGGGCTGTGGGTTAAACCACAGAGCCTAGGACTTGCCGATCAGAAGGTCGGCGGTTCGAATCCCCGCGATGGGGTGAGCTCCCGTTGCTCGGTCCCTGCTCCTGCCAACCTAGCAGTTCGAAAGTACGTTGAAGCGCAAGTAGATAAATAGGCACCGCTGCGGCGGGAAGGTAAATGGCGTTTCGGTGCACTGCTCTGGTTCGCCAGAAGTGGCTTAGTCATGCTGGCCACATGACCCGGAAGCTGTACGCCGGCTCCCTCAGCCAATATAGCGAGAAGAGCGCCACAACCCCAGAGTCGGTCATGGCTGGACCTAATGGTCAGGGGTCCCTTTACCTTTAAACAAGCTATAGCTTAGGGCCCCACGCTCTTGGAGCCCCCCAAAAAACTTTAATGATTTTTTTTTTGATGTACATTTCCAAAATATAAGATAAAAAACAAATAAAACAAAACCTACATACAGCAACAGTGTTTTGTGTTGTGTAGGCTCCTATGATGTAAGTCATGGGCCCCGCCTGCTAGCCTGCTCCCTAAAATATTACTGGTTTACTCATTTCTATATATAGGGTGCCTACATTCCGCACGTGCAAATGGCATTAAATACCTGTTAGGTCCATAAATGTGCTACCACCATGCTGTGCTACCACACAGCATATATTCAACACAAAAAACAGTGGCGATTTGTTGTTGACTAAGGACAGCTGGACATATGAAGGGCCCCATTACCTTCAGTAGCTTAGGGCCACATCAAACCTAAATCCGGCCCTAGTACACTGCCACTCTCTCAGGACTATTTAATGAAGCTGAATGATGGAACAGGGGTCAGCAACCTTTTTCAGCTGTGGGCCCGTCCACCGTCCCTCAGACCATGTGGTGGACTGGACTATATGTTTTTTTGGGGGGGATGAACGAATTCCTATGCCCCACAAATAACCCAGAGATGCATTTTAAATAAAAGGACACATTCTACTCATGTGAAAACATGCTGATTCCTGGACCGTCCGCGAGCCAGATTGAGAAGGCGATTGGGCCACAACTGGCCCACAGGCCTTAGGTTGCCTACCCATAGCTGTCAACCTTCCCTTTTTTTGCGGGAAATTCCCTTATTCGAACGCCGTTTCCTGCTGCTTCCCAGTGCTATCCTGGATTGTTAGATATTCCGTAGACTGTCCCCGGGACAGGTGAGGCTGCTGATCCCTTATTTTCAAATCTGAAAGTTGACAGCTATGTCCCCTGTGATGGAAGAAGATTCAGAAGGCATTTGATGACACAACAGCTCATAGTTAAACCTCGGAGTGGCTTTAAAATAGGATTAGACAAATCCATGGAAGATAAGGCTAACAATGACTACTGACCAGGGCGGCTAAGTTTTACCTCCACTGTTGGAGGCAGTATGCCAACAAGTCTGAGTTGATGGGAATCTCAGTTGGGGAGAATGCTGCCCACTGGTATACGTCTGGCCACTGTGAGAACAGGATGCTGGACTTGATGGGTCTCTTGCCTCACCCAGCAGGGTAGGAAAACGACTTACACATCAGGGTGGGGTGCCCTTTTCAGCACTGAAGAGCTGCATTCCTCTGTGGGAAACCATGTGAGGGTGGAGACATGTCAACAATCAGTGGGGCCCATGCCCAATACCACTGAGCCTCTTGGGCTTGCTGATCAGAAGGTCATGGTTCGATCCCTGCAACGGGGTTAGCTCCTGTTGCTCTGTCCCAGCTCCTGCCAACCTAGCAGTTCAAAAGCACACCAGCGCAAGTAGATAAATAGGTACCACTGCGGCGGAAAGGTAAACGGTGTTTCCATGTGCTCTGGCTTCCGTCATGGTGTTCCGTTGCACCAGAAGCAGTTTAGTCCTGCTGGCCACATGACCCAGAAAACTGTCTGTGGACAAACACAGGCTCCCTCGGACTGAAAACGAGATGAGCGCCGCACTCCATAGTCACCTTTGACTGGACTTAACCGTCCAGGGGTCCTTTACCTTTTTAACCTTTTTATTCATGATCACCCCATTCCTACCCATCTATGCACCTCCTTACCCTGGCTTTAGACAACTGACGTATGTGCTTCCAGGAACACACACACAAACAAACACACAAGCCAATTCCTGTGACTAACTTGCTTTAACCAGCCATGATGCCTATGCTCTTGAATACCAGCAATGCTTCCAAATGCTAGTTGTTGAAAACTGTAGGAGTTAAGAGGGCTTTCGTGCTCAAATCCTGCAGAGACTATTGTTCAAATATATCTAAAGGGCTGTCACATGGAAGATGGAGCAAGCTTCTTTTCTGCTACTCTGGAGGCTAGGACCTGAACCAATGGCTAGCAGCTACAAGAAAGGAGATTGCGACTAAACATCAGGAAGAACTTTCTGATGGTAAGAGCTGTCCGACAGTGGAATGGTCTCCTTCGGGAAGCAGTGGACTCTCCTTCCTTGGAGGTATTTAAGCAGAGATTGGATGATCTGTCATGTATGATCTAGTTGAGATTCCTGCATTGTGGGGGGTTGGACTAGATGACACAGGGTCCCTTCCAACTTTATAATTCTATGATTCTGTGCTATGCTCAGGCCAGGAAAGCACACCGTTGAGAACATATTTTGTCTGAAGACAGACTCAGAAACAGATTTAACTGGGGAGTCAATTTGCCAGAGCCCTTTAGTGTTCAGTTATATCAAATCCTTTTGGTTACCCCATGCTGATCCTTAATATAGTGACATTCATATTACTCCTGGTCTGCATCCTACAGTTCTCATGCTAGGAACTCTCAATGGCATTGCTTTCCTTTCTGCAAGCAAGGATCCTGCTACCCTACTTCTAGCCTTTGGCTGTTTGTCTCACCCCCAGATCCCAGAAGATCCTTCTGTCGCAATAGACTCCTGCCTACTAGAAGCTCATTCTGCAATAAACCCATTGGTCTTCAAGATGTCAAGGACTCATTGTCCTCTGTTAGAGTCAGCTTTAGGTAGGCTTGGCCTTCATTTTTAATGCTTATCTTCACAACAACAAGGACATCAAACAAAGCTGGAACTCTTGGAAACCTGTACAACTTACTGAATCCAGCACAGTGGCAAGAACCATACATTAAATGGTTGGCCTACTTTTTGATTTCCTTGAGCTGGAGTGTTTCTGCAGGATAGGAAAAGAGCTAAAGCAGAAGGTGGCATCAATTTTATCTTTCTCTAGGCAGCTGTTACCATGGTATTTTTAGGAGCACTTGGAGAAGTACTAATGGATGCAAGCACAGAGGCTGCAGATTTTGGGGACTAAGAGAAAAGGTAATTGAGCCACACCCCATTGGGAAGAACCAGTGATTCTCACAACCTTTGAGTCGTCTTCTTTGGCGATCACTCATAACCGAGTAAGATTGTCTTCCATAAACACGGTTTTAACAATGAGTCCATAAGTAACTGTGGAGGCTAATTCTGGATCCACACGTCCTTCCACAGTGGGGACATAGGTTTTCGGGAGGGAGTTGATCATGGTGAGGGTTCACCAAGCCTGCCTTCCTCTTAGCATGTTTCTCCCTTGTGTCCTGAGTTTGAGGGTCTTCAAAGTCCATGACACCTTTGGTAAAGGCTGTTCTCCAACTGGAGCGCTCGCAGGCCAGTGTTTCCCAGTTGTCGGTGTTTATACTACATTTTTAAAGATTTGCCTTGAGAGAATCTTTAAACCTCTTTTGTTGACCACCAGGATTACGCTTTCCATTTTTAAGTTCAGAATAGAGTAGTTGCTTTGGAAGACGATGATCAGGCATCCGCACAACATGACCAGTCCAACAAAGTTGATGTTGAAGAATCATTGCTTCGACACTGGTGATCTTTGCTTCTTCCAGTACACTGGTATTCATTCGCCTGTCTCCCCAAGAGACATGTCAAATTTTTCGGAGACACTGTTATTCTATAAGGACTCTAAAGCAGCACGTGACAACTTGGGCCCAATTTGGAATTACACATATCCCTAAAAACTCAGACAAGAAAGATAAACAAACTATTTGCACTGTTTTTTTTCTGCAGAAAGTATCTGAGAGAGACCTTCACCTCAACCATCGTTCCCAGGGAGTGAAGGTTAAGAACTTGAAGGCTGCCCTTGAACATTATTTGTAAACTTCTACTTGCTGAGAATTCTGTGGCTTTGCTTTTAATGAGAGTCTATCAGACCAAGGGTTTCCAGATAACTATGTGAAGTTAAGCATGACTAGTGTCCCACCTACTTTATCCTATAACCCCGCCATGTGGCCTTCAAGCTGACCGACGTTTCCCACCCCTGTGCAGGGTGCCCATAGTTCAGAATGCCCTAGAGGAATGGCAATGGTGTGGAAGAAACCATGCTAGCCACATCCACCTGATCATCCTAAATCGGACATTACTGGATCGGCACGAGAATAAATCACATGAAAGTACAGTGCTACCTCGGGTTAAGTACTTAATCCGTTCTGGAGGTCCATTCTTAACCTGAAACTGTTCTTAACCTAAAGCACCACTTTAGCTAATGGGGCCTTCCGCTGCCGCCGCGCCGCCGGAGCACGGTTTCTGTTCTCATCCTGAAGCAAAGTTCTTAACCCGAGGTACTATTTCTGGGTTAGCGGAGTCTGTAACCTGAAGCGTATGTAACCCGAGGTACCACTGTAGCGCCCACATCAGTGAAGAAAAATGAGAGCATGGGCCACAGGCAGTACTCTCTGTAGATTTCTCAGGCCTTAATCATCTCTGTATTTCATTGCACAAAACCTCCAATGAGGCTTACTCTCAGGTAAGCGCATGCACAGGACTGCAGTCTCCGTTTCCCCTCTGCTTTCCTTTCCCCACTGACCCCCTGTAGGTTTGATTGAGGAAGTGTATTACTTAATTTGAAATGCAGCCTATTAATTATATCCCCAGCCCCCACCCTGCTCCCACTCCCCCAAAAGGCTTCCAGGCTGCTTGGCAAAAATGAAAGAAGCATCTATTTGCATCTCTTAATATTCTGCTTGTCTGGACTTCGCTATTCATAGTGGCTGATCCCCTGAAAAGCCTTTCCTCTCACTGTCTGATGCCTTCATGGGAATCCATTTTGCCACTTTAAGGATTATAACTGCATTGTCCTGGAATTTCAGCCTGCCCTTTGTTAGATGCAAAAAAAGACAACAGCAACCCAACAACAACCGTGGGGTTTCTCACCCCACCCCCTCCATTTTCTTTTTTCCTATAATATTTGGCAAAATGCCTAGCACCGAGAATGTAGAAGGGTAACTTCTTCAGACACTCACACCATGGCTAAGAACCCCTTTGGACAAGGGTAGCCAGCAAAGTGCTGCCAGATGCTGTTGCTGGACATAAACTCCCATCAGTCCCACCAGCCAACACTGTCAATTCTCAAGGATGATGTTACCATAGCCACCTGGAAGGTCTTTTCCACCAGTGACTTCTCAACTCCCTTGTCCCTGGGAGCGCTAATCGTGAGATACTTGGAAGAATAACTTAACAATGGCACATTAGTGACAAGAAGAAGAACACCTAACAACACCTGGGACACACACATATACAGATCTGCCTCACAAGAAAAGCTCAAATACAGCACATGGCCTCCCAAACCCATCTCGGTTTTCACCCTTGGTGAGGTCAACCAAAGATATGGCACCCAGTGGAAAAACATCTGGTTCGAACTATTCCAAACTAGGACAATGGAACTGGTGCTGAAGGGGAGCTTGTAGTCATCTGTCTCTACCCCTTGCACCATAGAGGGAATCCAGAACTAGAGCTTGCCAAAGAGATGGCTATCTGCTTGGCCTCTGGTTGAAGGCCTCCAGCAAGGGAGAAGCTACCCCTCTCCCAAGTCCCATTGCTTGATCTGCTCTTGGGATCAAGATAAGAGAGGAGAGGAGGTCATGTCAAAATGACCCAGCTGTTTGGGAGGAGACCAAACATATGGCTCTTGGAGGGAGACCATCATGGTTCATTGATAAAGCAGGTAATGGAAAACACCTCCCTGCCACTCTGGGTCTGCAGAGCTGCTGTTTTGTTTTTTTGTTTTTCCTTCTTCTTCTTTTTTATTAGAAAGCTTCTCCACCATAGTACAAATCAAAATCTACCCTTGTTAGTATGCACTGCATTGGATGGTCAGTTGTATGCCTTGTCGTCGTTGCACCACTTTCATAACAAGATGCACACAGATCGTAATCGTAGCAAATTAAACACTTGTATCTGCGACCTCGAAAATTTCCTTTTAAACATGCATCGCAGCTGACACCTGCCATTCTCCCTTCCTCTTGGTTCACCAAGCCTAGACACCGAAATGTAGCTTCCCTCTCCGGCTCCAGTCCCAAGCGCTCACTTGCCGTTAGCCCTGAAGCCTTATGTACGCCATTCCCACGTGCCCCACAACAACCCCCAACTCTGTCCGGCAATGCAAGCCTGCCCCTAAAACCCACCCTTCCTATTCTCCCCCCAACCCCGCCAAGCCATGGGCTTCCCTGCCCTGCCAGCTGGGCCTGGCTCGCTCACATCCACTCTTCCCCTCCGTATCAAATCACGCCCGCCATAAAGGCGCAGATCGTCCCAGGAAACGGGGCGGCATTCATTCGCCCCATAACTACTATATTCCCCCCCTTAGGGCGGGGCCAAAGCCAGGCTCTGAGGTGCCCACAACCGCCTGGGCCTCGTTTTTTTTTTAGGCCGCAGTTCAGGCCACCTCCTGGTCCGGGACGAAAAACTGCAGAGCTGCTGTTGTTCTGAGTAGATGGTACTAGGCTAGATGGATTAAGCCTGAGAAAAATATCATTCAGGTTTTTCTATACAGCCATACCATGGCTCACAAACACCTTGGGAGTCAAACATTCCGGCTTCTGAACAATCAAAAACCAGAAGTGAGTGTTCTGGTTTTTGAATGGTCTTTTGGAAGCTGAACGTCCGACGGGGCTTCTGTGGCTTCCGATTGGCTGCAGGAAGCTTCCTGCAGCCAATTGGAAACCGCAATTTGGAAGTCGAGCGTTTCTGAAGTCGAATGGACTTCCAGAACAGATTCCGTTTGACTTCCAATGTACGACTGTATATCCAGGAGGACTAAAAACACTAATTGTCACGCTAATTAGAGATGCACTACAAATCCTGGGTTTCAGATTTTCAGGTCCCTTCTGTTTAACAAGGATACCTTCGGCAAGTTACCATATTTTTCGCTCTATAAGACGCACCAGACCACAAGACGCACCTAGTTTTTGGAGGAGGAAAACAAGAAAAAAAATATTCTGAATCTCAGAAGCCAGAACAGCAAAAGGGATCGCTGCGCAGCGAAAGCAGCAATCCCTCTTGCCGTTCTGGCTTCTGGGATAGCTGCGCAGCCTGCATTCGCTCCATAAGACGCACACACATTTCCCCTTACTTTTTAGGAGGGAAAAAGTGAGTCTTATAGAGCAAAAAATATGGTAGGTACCTCCAGGCATTTGGAAGATCTCTTCCCTGAGAGTGTTGTTTGTGGATTCTTAACAGCAAACCTCACATGGTTCTGCTGGCACTTAGGAGCTCCTGGTGCAGCGTTTTAAAAACAGAAGAGTCCTGTTTGAGGCGGCTACCTTTCCCACCAGGAGGATTCGGTTTAACGCAACAGCTTTGCAACTGGATACCCCTGAGAACAGAAGAGCTGAAGGGAGGGGGACTAACTAGCTCAGTGTGCTGTAAAAATCTGAATGCTTCAGGGGTGTTTTGTTCCCTTGAAGGAGAAGGGGAGTTCCTTTGTACCTTGCCGAAACCAGACGTTAATTTGCCTGCATTTTATTTCTGTGACGCAATCTATACTTTAGCCACGAGCTCCAAACAGATACAAGCACAACAGAATCTTGTTGACGGAAAAGCGATACCTCTCCAGAGGTCATCAGGTAAAATTGCCGGAGGCTGGAGACAGTATTTTTTCTGTGAGAGTGAGAGAGAGGAAGGTGTTGTGACAAAAGTTATTGTCACAAATTCTCTCATCAAACAGGCTTTGCAGATTTGGAAGTGTTAGAAAACCCAGTGGTGATGGCAGAATGAGCATGAGCACCATACAATGTGCCCATCATACTTCTGACTCCCTGGAGGAAAAACAATTCTGGAAAGGTAGATTTCGGTTGACCATTGGGAGAAATGTCTTGATCAACCTTCCCCAACCGGCTGCTGTGTTGAGCTACAAGCCCCATCAGGCACACCAAACATGGCCTCTTGGAAAACACCAGGTTGAGGAGGTCTTATCTTGATCCCAAGAGCGGATCAAGCAATGGGACTTGGGAGAGGGGTAGCTTCTCCCTTGTTGGAGGCCTTCAAGCAGAGGCCAAGCAGATAGCCATCTCTCTGGCAAGCTCTAGTTCTGGATTCCGTCTATGGTGCAAGGGGTAGAGACAGATGACTACAAGCTCCCCTTCAGCACCAGTTCCATTGTCCTAGTATGGAATAGTTCGAACCAGATGTTTTTCCACTGGGTGCCATATCTTTGGTTGACCTCACCAAGGGTGAAAACCGAGATGGGTTTGGGAGGCCATGTGCTATTTTTGAGCTTTTCTAGTGAGGAAGATCTGTATATGTGTGTGTTAGGTGTTGTTAGGTGTTCTTCTTCTTGTCACTAATGTGCCGTTGTTAAGTTATTCTTCCAAGTATCTCACAATTAGCTCTCCCAGGGACAAGGGAGTTGAGAAGTGGCTGCATAATATGATTTGTCTTTATGGCACAAATATTTAAGTTTGCCAGCTAAAAAACAAGAACAACAGGTGCCGGAACAGTACAGGAATATCTGTCTGTGAGCATCTGCAAATATCAACAATATTAGGAGAATGAATACCTAATTGTTTTCATTTTTTTAAACTTCCTTGGAATCATAGGAGTGAACTCCTAGGGGCTGTGGGGTCTTCAGCAATAAAATAAAATATTTGAGGAGGCTGGGGCCCCACAAAGTTGATGGGCATTTGTGTGTGCATTACATCATGTGACCGATTATGCAGGGCAGGGCTTACCTGGGCCTCAATAGACTTGTTAAATCCAGGTTTGTATATAGCCATTCACAGGGCTTCTTTTCAGCCACAATTCGCCGGAACTCAGTTCCGGCACCTCTCAGATCTGTAGGTGAGGGCCTCCTGCAAACACCATCTTATCAGGAAGCTTGTTCTGCACAATACAGTAGAACCTTGGTTTAAGAACAGCTTAGTTTATGAACAACTTGGATTAAGAATGCTGCAAACCCAGAAGTAGGTGTTTTGGTTTGTGAACTTTGCCTTAGAAGCGGAACATGTTCCGCTTCCTGTTGAGTGTAAATTGAGGCCCTCGGTGCTATGGGAAAGCACACCTTGGTTTAAGAACGCTTTGGTTTAAGAACGGACTTCCGGAATGAATTAAGTTCATAAACCAAGGTACCACTGTATAAGGGGGAAACACTTACTAGAGCTATTGGGCAAGAGTTTAACAAACCAGCTGAGCCACTGGCCAAGACCACATCTTGTGTGTGTGTGCTGGTCCCGGGGGCTAACTAAGAGGTGAGGTCCAAGTCCAGTCCGAGGTCGATGGTGCAATATGAAGGCAGTCCGTAGAAGTCGAAGCTGGGTGCAGGGCAGGGTGTCAGGTGAGGTCAGGAGCTCCGGCAGGGAAACAGGTCAGGGATCAGGCTGAAACCGACAACCAACGATGTTGCTCCCGCAACTTGGGACTGGGGCTGGCTGGCTTTTATCTGTCCCGAGGCATAGGGTGGCCCCGATCCTCTGGTGACTCGCCTCTCCTGGCCTGGAGGCGAGCACTCCTCCTGCGGCAACTTAGTTCCCTCCGCCTCTCTGCCCTGAGCCTCTGCAGCTCAGGAGAGGCTGGAGGGTTACCAGACCCAGAGGCAACCTCAGCTTCCTCTGATGGGGCTGAGAGTGGAGCACCTGCAGGTCCTCCATCACCCCAGGAGCCAGAGCAGACTCAGCTGATGCCTGCACATGAGGATCCAGCACAGGTGAGGGCCCTTCAGGCTCAAGCCCCAGCCCCGGCTCAGCTGGTTCTGGAGGCGGGGAATCCTGTGCAGGCTGGGATCCCTCAGGTTCAGCATCCGAATCCGATTCCCAGGCCATCACAGTGTGTTCCACATGCTCATTTTGTCCTGTGAAATGAACACCCACCCCGCATAGGCTTGCCACTCCCCCCCCCCAGTTCAATTCTTGAACTTTGAGCAACGGTTTCAAAAGAAGGGTGGCAGGTGACACTTCTGCCAGCAATTTTCTCCTTGCGAGGAAAACATCACCTGCTAAGTCTCTTTACGAAGGTGCTGCTAAAAGGAGAGGTGGGAAACTTGAGGCTCAGGGTCCAAATGCGGCCTTCTAGGTCTCTTTACCTGGCCTCTGAGACTCTCCCTGTCGACTCCTAGCAAGTATAAAGCGAAAGGTAGGGGTGGGTCCAGTTTGGAGAGCAAAATCTGCCTATATACACGCCCCACTTTTAAATATCAGATTTATGCCTGTGTGTTCTGTTATTCAGAATGTGAACACCCCGAGTGGTTAACATAATATTCAAAAGGACACGGTTGGCAGATGATGGGCACCGGTGCCATTTTAGAATCCAAAGGAAGTCTAACCCCATCATAGCTGTCTTCCAATTAATTAGAAAGAGGTATATCAGTGTATATTCGAAAGGGTTGCAGCTTTGTGGTAGGGGATCTGCTAACACGTAGGAGGTCTTCGGTTCAATTCCTGGCATTTCCAGGTAGGACTTAGAAAGGTGCTTCCCTCAAACACATTAGTGTCAAAAATTCTGAGCTAGTACCTATTCCCTGTAGCACTTAAGGTTTTCCTTCTTAAGATTTTCCCTGGGCACCATCAGCTTACCCTCTTGCCACTGCTAAAAGGTCAAGGTACATAACACCCAAGGCTGTTCAAAACATCTCAGAAACATTTCTCTACCTCCTTGGCAATAAACGTTGCTGGAACGACTCTTGGGTTGGGGCAACTGGCTAAAATGTTTTAAATGGTTTTAATTTTGGTTCCTCTGTTATATTTTTGTTGGGTTGGGGTTGGATAAATGTTTAGTTGGGGCTGGTGGTTATTTTAATGTGACCATAACTTTAAACTTCTTCATCTTCTTCTTTGTTCATTTATTGGTTTATTTAATGTCTGTATAAGATACAGTCAGGGACGCGGGTGGCGCTGTGGGTAAAAGCCTCAGCTCCTAGGGCTTGCCGATCGAAAGGTCGGCGGTTCGAATCCCCGCGGCGGGGTGCGCTCCCGTTGCTCGGTCCCAGCGCCTGCCAACCTAGCAGTTCGAAAGCACCCCTAAAAAGTGCAAGTAGATAAATAGGGACCTCTTACTGGCGGGAAGGTAAACGGCGTTTCCGTGTGCGGCTCTGGCTCGCCAGAGCAGCGATGTCACGCTGGCCACGTGACCCGGAAGTGTCTCCGGACAGCGCTGGCCCCCGGCCTATAGAGATGGGCGCACCAACCCCAGAGTCTGTCAAGACTGGCCCATACGGGCAGGGGTACCTTTACCTTTACCTTTTTATAAGATACAGTCATACCTCGGGTTGCAAATGTGATCTGTGCGGGAGGCACGATTGCAACCTGCGGCGCATGCGTGTGACACAATTCGGCGCTTCTGTGCATGCGCGTTACGTCATTTTGTATTTCTGCGCATGTGCGAGCGCCGAAACCTGGAAATAGCCTGTTCCAGTACTTCCGGGTTCGGCGCGGTCCGCAACCTGAAAATGTGCAACCTGCAGTGTTCGCAACCTGAGGTATGACTGTATTCTGTTTTTTAATGTCTGATGTTTTATTATGTTTTTATATATGCTGTCAGCCACCCAGAGGACTGGGGAAACCAAGCCAGATGGGTGGGAGAGAAACATAATAAACATAAAAATAAAAATAAAAATAAAAATTATATTATTAAACATGCACTATTTAATTAATCAACTAATGCACAATTTGCTGCCTTTTTGAGACAGCCAGCTCTGCTGCCTGAGGCAGCTGTCATACTCTGCCTAATGCCTGGGCCAGCCCTCCATTCACTTGCAGAATGAATAAGCCATGCATACAGTTCACTAGAAGAGAATTTCTGAAAACCAGCTGATGCAGCTGCGGATCCCACCAGTGCGTGCTTTATGACTTGGAAAGCAACAAAGGAATTGCAAACAAGGGGAGGGGCGTTCTGTCTCTATGTGGCATGCTCGCTGCCCCGCTACTTCTCTAAGACAGCCTTTGGAGCAGATCTCCAGGTGTTCCACCCAAGACAAAAAAGCTGTTAATGAAACCCCCAAGCACTCCTTCAGAATCTCAATGGGGCAGGCATTCCAAGGAAGCCAGGCGGTTTCTTGCATAACCCCAACCAAGGAGAAAAACAGCTATTTAGGAAACAATGCAATGACCCCTGGAGGCGTATTAGCAAGGAAAGCTGTCAGAAGCAGTGGACTGCTGTGCTTAGGTGATGAATCAACATTCTCAGCAGGGCTGTGGCCTCCACCTTCCTCAAGCCTGGGGGGTGGTTTAGAGGTTGTCACAAAAGGTTTGCTTCCAAGTAGTAGCCGAAGACCTGTGTGTGTGTGTGTGTGTGTGTGTGTGTGTGTGTGTGTGTGTGTATTTGGGGTCAGTAAGCATCAGCAGGGAACCGCATGCCGCACTGAAGCCCCCCACATCACAAAGGAAGTCCTCTTTCCCTTCCACTTTAGAAAAGAGATGAACTCTTGTACTTTTCCAGAAGACCACTTTTCTGATGTGCAGAAAGCAAAAACTATAGAAAAGGAGGACAATTTCAGAGGGAGTGGCGGCGTGATAACCTGCTGTTGCAGCAACACACACACACTTGTGAGGCTAGCAGTACCTTAGAGATCGATCACTTCTCCTACCTAGGCAGTTATCTTTCCACAAGGGCCAACATTGATGCCGAAATTCAGCATCGCCAGAGCGCTGCGAGTGCGGCTTTCTCCTGATTGAAGTGCGGAGTGTTTGCGGACCGGAACATACGCAAGGAAACCAAAAAGCTTGTTTACAAAGCTATTATACTACCAACCTTACTGTATGCCTGTGAAACATGGACCACTTATAAACGCCATCTCCAACTCCTCGAAAGATTCCTTCAACGGTGTCTCCGAAAAATTTTACACATCACTTGGGAAGACAGGTGAACTAATACCAGTGTACTGGAAGAAGCAAAGATCACCAGCGTTGAAGCAATGATTCTTCAACATCAACTTCGTTGGACTGGTCATGTTGTGTGGATGCCTGATCATCGTCTTCCAAAGCAACTACTCTACTCCGAACTTAAAAATGGGAAGTGTAATGCTGGTGGTCAACAAAAGAGGTTTAAAGATCTCTCAAGGTAAATCTTAAAAAATGTAGTATAAACACCGACAATTGGGAAACACTGGTCTGTGAGCGCTCCAGTTGGAGAACAGCCTTTACCAAAGGTGTCATGGGCTTTGAAGACGTTCAAACTCAGGACGCAAGGGAGAAACGTGCTAAGAAGAAGGCACGCTTGGCAAATCCACACCGTGATCAACTCCCACCCAGAAACCAATGTCCCCACTGTGGAAGGACATGTGGATCCAGAACTGGCCTCCACAATCACTTATGGACTCATTGTTAAAACCGAGTTCATGGAAGACAATCTTATTTGGCTATGAGTGATCACCAAAGAAGAAGAAGTATCACCAGCCAAACATTGTGGACTGGTGATATACCACAATGTTGAGAAAACAAGCTGTGTTGGCCTCACCCCACAAGGTGCTAGGTGAAATTGCCACAGCTCTCACCATGGGAGATGATGTGGTTTCACCCTAGCGCCTCATGGGCTGGAACAATGCAGCTTGTTTGCATGGCTCAACTGGGCGCAGGAGGGCTCTCAATCCCCAGCTGAGCCAGCCCCGGTGCTCCCACCACGCTTGCGCGAGCGGTGGAAGCATTGGGGCTCCTTTGTGCAGCCAGTGTGGTGTCGTGGTTAAGAGCGGTAGACCTGTAATCTGGTGAACCGGGTTCGCGTCTCCGCTCCTCCACGTGCAGCTGCTGGGGCTAGTCACACAACTCTGAAGTCCCTCAGCCCCACTCACAGAGTGTTTGTTGTGGGGGAGGAAGGGAAAGGAGAATTTTAGCCGCTTTGAGACTCCTGAAAGGTAAAGGTAAAGGGACCCCTGACCATTAGGTCCAGTCATGGCCGACTCTGGGGTTGCCGTTCTCATCTTGCTTTATTGGCCGAGGGAGCCGGCGTACAGCTTCCAGGTCATGTGGCCAGCATGACTAAGCCACTTCTGGCGAACCACAGCAGCACACAGAAACACCATTTACCTTCCCGCCAGAGCAGTACCTATTTATCTACTTGCACTTTGATGTGCTTTTGAACTGCTAGGTTGGCAGGAGCAGGGACTGAGCAATGGGAGCTCACCCCGTCACGGGGATTCGAACCGCCGACCTTCTGATTGGCAAGTCCTAGGCTCTGTGGTTTAACCCACAGCACCACCCGCGTCACTTTGAGACTCCTTAGGTGAGTGATAAAGCGGGATATCAAATCCAAACTCTTCTTCTGAGCTGGGGGGCAGGAAAGCTTCTGCCCCCCTGCTGAGCATTAAATTGCTTGTGCCCCCCAGCTGAGCGAACCCCAAACCTCTCTGGATCCCACATCAGGTACTGGAGCTTGCTCAGCTGTGGTGGGTGGGAACAGTGGGAAAAGAAGTCGAGGGAGGACTAAGCTGTAACAGTTCCGTGGTGGCCAAGTGACACCAGCATGCCGCGAGACATGCTAATGTCATGTGTGCATGCTGCAGGGGAGTGCTAATGTCAGGCGCGCATGCCATGGGTGCTGACATCGGTTGGCCCCAGGCCCCCTCCATCGCTGAGTGAGGCAACATGTGTGGCAAGTGAAGAGCTACATCAGGAACAAGGGGGTAAGAAAGATGGACATCGGGATCCTGGGAATCCTGCCGCCTGAGGCGCTTTCTCTTCATGGGTAGACCGGTCCTGACAGATCACACACATTAGGCTGGACACATGTAGGCCTCTGCTTGGTGCTTGTGAAAACAGATGCTGGACTAAATAAAAAAAAAATTGTCCAGTAGCACCTTAGAGACCAACTGAATACGTTCTGGGTATAAGCTTTTGTGTGCATGCACACCGCTGGACTAGATGGGGTACTGGCCTGATCCAAAAGGGAGAATCCTAAGCTCTCTTTTTCAATTTTTTTTTACTTCTGTACTTCAACGTGTAAATTTACTCTCAAGTAAACGTTCTTTAATAAGGAAAGCGCAACCTGGCTGGTCAGTATTTCTCAGGAACTGCATTTTGTGTGAAAGGTACTCACTTCTTATTTTCCCCTGTGTTTGGCTGTTTAAACTCTTGAGCTACCCGCGTACAGTGGTACCTGGGGTCAAGTACTTAATTGGTTCCGGAGGTCTGTACTTAACCTGAAACTGTTCTTAACCTGAAGCACCACTTTAGCTAATGGGGCCTCCTGCTGCTGCCGCGCTGCCAAAGCACGATTTCTGTTCTCATCCTGAAGCAAAGTTCTTAACCCGAGGTACTATTTCTGGGTTAGTGGAATCTGTAACCTGAAGCGTATGTAACCTGAAGTGTATGTAACCCGAGGTACCACTGTACTTGTTCTTCTGGTGGCTGAGTAACGATTTCCCTTCCTGTATGAACACATAGACTTTGTAGGCTGAGAGATGAACTGCCCACCCTAGATCTTAAGACCTGTTTAAAGGGTTCTGAATGAAACTGGGTACAGTGGTACCTCGGGTTAAGTACTTAATTCGTTCCGGAGGTCCGTACTTAACCTGAAGTACCACTTTAGCTAATGGGGCCTCCTGCTGCTGCCACACCGCTGGAGCACGATTTCTGTTCTCACCCTGAAGCAAAGTTCTTAACCTGAAGCACTATTTCAGGGTTAGCGGAATCTGTAACCTGAAGCATATGTAACCTGAGGTACCACTGTATTTCCCTTTCCCCTGTTTAATTCCTTAGTGAACGCTTGTGCCTGCATGACAGAATGACTGTGTGACCTTCCCCAGTCGTGTTTGCGTGCCTATAAGGCAGTGTTGATCTTGCTGTGAATTGGAGGCGTTGTATGTTGAGATTCCTGCATTTCGGCGGGTTGGACTAGATGACCACAGGGTCCCTTCCAACCCTAAAAACCTATGCCTATGAATGATGGTCCCTCTCTCTCTCTTTCTCATATTCCAATTGATTCCCATTTCCGCCGATCGATCCCCGAAGCTTTCACCCAGCGAAATCCCCCGCCGTGCGTAATTACGCTTCGCCATCCCTGATCCTGCCGCTTCCACCGGGAAATCATGACGGTGCGTTTCTCCGCTCCAAACTTTCCCCGGCGCTCTGCCGGCTGGCGCAGCCCTTTTGGCTACGAGCTCCCCTCCTTCTCTGCCCGCTTCCGACCCCACCTTCCCGTCCAGCCTCCCTACCTCCTGAAAAAAGGCGACGGCGTGGAGCAGGACACCCCCGCAGCCATCGGAGAGAGGCGGGGCCGAGGGAGGCGAGCCAATGGGCGAGGCGGGGCGGGGTAGGTGGCCAGGGGGGGCGGGCGCTGCCGCAGTCCTCGGGTGGGCAAGGTAGGAGCAGGCGGAGGCTGGCCGGCCGCTCTGACAATAGGGGCGGGCCGAGGGCACGACGCGGCTGGGCGGGCGGCCTCGCCTCGCTGCGGAGCGCCGGCCGAGGGATCGCCAGCCGGAGGAGCCGCGGAGAGGAAGGCGGAGGAAGGAGGAAAACCATCCCGGCTGCGCGACCGCCTGGCCGGCTTGCAACAGCAGCAGCAGCAGGAGGCGGGGAGAAGCCGGTAAGTCCCCTTAGCGCGATGCCACCGGCCGCACACGCGGAAGCAGCCGCAGAGCCAGCGCTGCCCCGACCAGCCGCGTCTCCAAATTCGCAGGCGCGCTCCGGGCGCTGCGCTCCAGGCGCTGCCAAGTTTGCGCCTTTGCCGGGAAGAGTTCCTTCTCTCTCTCTCTCTCTCTCTCTCTCTCTCTCTCTCTCTCTCTCTCT
>JAXCMG010000038.1:4871104-4903036 GCA_034642415.1 Podarcis siculus
ATTATTATTATTATTATTATTATTATTATTATTATTATTATTATTATTATTACTGATGATAGGAGCTTCTTGATAGTGGAACAGGTTGTCCCAGGAGTGGGTGAGCTCTCCTTCCTGGTAAGTACTTAAGGTGAAAGCCAGGTGGCCGTCTGCCAGGGATTCTGGAGTTTGCTTCTTGTGCTGCAGATCCTGCAATCTGCATATGGTTGGACTGGATGACGTCCAAGGTACTTTCCAAGGTTCTTTGGAGGAAAGGCCACAGCTCAATGGCACAACATCTGCCTTGCAAGCCGAAGTTCCCAGGTTAAATCCCCAGCTTCTCCAGGAAGGGTTGGGAGAAGCTCCCTGGCAACATCTGGGCTGGGCAACATCTGGTTTTCAAGATCTAGATATGTTGTTTGTTGTTTAGTCATTTAGTCATGTCTGACTCTTCGTGACTCCTGTCTTCTGGCGCACTTCTGTCTTCCACTGCCTCCCGCAGTTTGGTCAAACTCATGTTAGTAGCTTCGAGAACACTGTCCAACCATCTCGTCCTCTGTCGTCCCCTTCTCCTTGTGCCCTCCATCTTTCCCAACATCAGGGTCTTTTCCAGGGAGTCTTCTCTTCTCATGAGGTGGCCAAAGTATTGGAGTTTCAACTTCAGGATCTGTCCTTCCAGTGAGCCCTCAGGGCTGATTTCCTTCAGAATGGAGAGGTTTGATCTTCTTGCAGTCCATGGGACTCTCAAGAGTCTCCTCCAGCACCATAATTCAAAAGCATCAATCCTTCGGCAATCAGCCTTCTTGATGGTCCAGCTCTCACTTCCATACATCACTACTGGGAAAACCATAGATTTAACTATACGGACCTTTGTTGGCAAGGTGATGTCTCTGCTTTTTAAGATGTTGTCTAGGTTTGTCGTTACTTTTCTCCCAAGAAGCATCTAGATATAGCACCACCTAAACTTTGCAATAGGGACGCGGGTGGCGCTGTGGGTAAAAGCCTCAGCGCCTAGGGCTTGCCGATCGAAAGGTCGGCGGTTCGAATCCCCGCGGCGGGGTGCGCTCCCGTTGCTCGGTCCCAGCGCCTGCCAACCTAGCAGTTCGAAAGCACCCCCGGGTGCAAGTAGATAAATAGGGACCGCTTACTGGCAGGAAGGTAAACGGCGTTTCTGTGTGCTGCTCTGGTTCGCCAGATGCAGCTTGTCACGCTGGCCACGTGACCCGGAAGTGTCTCCAGACAGCGTTGGCCCCCGGCCTATAGAGTGAGATGGGCGCACCAACCCCAGAGTCTGTCAAGACTGGCTCGTACGGGCAGGGGTACCTTTACCTTTACCTTTAAACTTTGCAATATACCAATATATCACGATGTCTGAAATAAACTTAGGGCTGTGTAGAGGCATTGGTTGGTTTCATATCTGCTGTTGCTCGGGGATTCTTACGAACACCCATATCAGCTTTGAAAAGTCCATCCTGCCATCTTGACTCAAAATGATGTCCAGTTTTATCCAGATGTGGGCAACAGCTGATCTCACGAACTGTCTTGCAAAATTTGGTTACGACACCCTCAGAGGTGTCCAAGTAGTAGATTTGGGCTGGCAGTTTTGGGAGGGCCATTGGTGCAAAATAAGCACAGTGGCATTTGGGTTTCATGCATGTGTATTTGCTTGTGTATATGTTGTGCAGCTAAGATGCATCTAATCCAGGGATAGACTGATTCTGTTGGCTGAATTCCCACATGTTGGCAGTGGGTAGTCCAGAAGCCAAAGGGGGGAGTCTCCTTTTCTGCCCCCTCCCTGCCCCCCCAGCTGCCATGGAACAGACAGAGTATTTTTTCCAGAGATCAGACCTGATTTCTTACCAAAGGCTGCATACAACGTCCTGATCTAATCCACTGCCCAGATTCAGTTTTGTATATCATTTTTAGATGTTCAGATTCTAAGTATGCATAGGGAGCTTGAGCAGCTGACTTAACTCTCAATGTATGCATGGTCATTAGAATATACGTGCATGGAAAGCACTCTTTACATGGCCAGGAACCCAGCAGTAGGGGCTCCCTACATATGCCCCAACCAACATGTTTCCCGCCTGCCCTGCCCCACTGTCTGTTTGCTGTACACCAGGGATCAGCAAACTTTTTCAGCAGGGGGCCGGTCCACTGTCCGTCAGAACTTGTGGGGGGCCGGACTATATTTTGAAAATAATAATAATGAATGAATTTTTATGCCCCACAAATAACCCAGAGATGCATTTTGAATAAAAGAACACATTCCACTCATGTAAAAACACCAGGCAGGCCCCACAAATCACCCAGAGATGCATTTTGAATAAAAGCACACATTCTATTCATGTAAAAACACCAGGCAGGCCCCCAAAATCACCCAGAGATGCATTTTAAATAAAAGGGCACATTCTACTCGTGTAAAAACACGCTGATTCCCAGACCATCCATGGGCCGGATTTAGAAGGCGATTGGGCCGGATTCGGCCCCTGGGGCTTAGTTTGCCTACCCACACACTCTGTACATACCCGGCAAGGGCTCCTGTAGAAATCTGAAGAATTCTAGGGTAAGTTTGTATAAGTGAAACAATTTTTCGAAAGGAAGGGGAATAGGGGCACAGACTTAGCAGGGGGTGTCCCTTGCAAGTCGAGACCGCTGGAGCGCTTGACATAAGTTGCAGCAGCTTCCCTGTGGGTGGTCTGAGTCTCTCTTCTTCCCCTGGTGCCTGTCAGTTGCAATTCCACTGCGAAAAGAGGATTGTCCAATTCTTAAGGCTGTGGACAGAAGCACTCTGGGGGGGACAAGCTGCACTAGGGAGCCTTGGATATCACCTGCTTGAGTGGCTCTTTGTGACATTCCTTCCCCTGCTCAGCGCTGTAGCAAATTTGCCCGTTTCCATCAAAGATGCTTCAGTTTGGATTCTGCAAGATCAGTTCATGCAGGATGCTCAGCGTGGATCAAAGCTTTGGCTGGCTGCTTTGTATCAATAGCCTTAATTAGGATTGCTCTTTATTTTTAGAGTGACTTTGAGGTCCGGTTTTCCTGGCAGCTAATTTTTTCTGCATCGGCGGGGAGTTGGGCTAGATGACTTCTGAGGTTCCTCCTCTAGTGACGCTCCTCTGTCAGCGCTCGCAAAACTTTAGGAGGTGGGGGGCAGTAGGAACTTGCCCCCAGGACCTTACAATCTAAAAAGCCTTCATCTATTCCCCCATTGGGGACGCGGGTGGCGCTGTGGGTTAAACCACAGAGCCTAGGACCTGCCAATCAGAAGGTTGGCGGTTCGAATCCCCGCGAAGGGTGAGCTCCTGTTGCTCGGTCCCTGCTCCTGCCAACCTAGCAGTTCAAAAGCACGTCAAAGTGCAAGTAGATAAATTGGTACCGCTGTGGTGGGAAGGTAAACGGCGTTTCCGTGCGCTGCTCTGGTTCGCCAGAAGCGGCTTAGTCATGCTGGCCACATGACCCGGAAGCTGTATGCCGGCCAATAAAGCGAGATGAGCGCCGCAACCCCAGAGTCGGTCACGACTGGACCTAACGGTCAGGAGCCCTTTTACCTTTATTACCCCACTGGAGCCTTTTAAGGGGCGTTTGGATGAAGGGTGTTATACAGTGGTACCTCCGGTTATGAACTTAATTCATTCCGGAGGTCCGTTCTTAAGCCGAAACCATTCTTAACATGAGGCGCGCTTTCGCTAATGGAGCCTTCCGTTGCTGCCGTGCTGTTTCCGCGCATCTTCTGCTTGCATCCTGGGGCAAAGGTTGCAACTAGGGGCATCTACTTCCGGGTTAGCGGAGCACGTTGCCGGAAGCATTCGTAAGGGGAACAGTACATAACACGAGGTTCCACTGTACAGATATGATCATCATCAACAACATATTGCCAACTCTTATTATCCTTTGGTGAGCTCCCACCTACACTCTCATATGCCTCCTTGATTTATAGTAGTGGTGGCCAAACTCTCCCCACCAAGATGTTTTGGGACTACAATTCCCATCATCCCTGACCACTGGTCCTGTTAGCTAGGGATGATGGGAGTTGTAGTCCCAAAACATCTGGAGGGCTGAGTGTGTCAGGCTGGTTGGCATAAGCCAGCCCAGGACTTCTCTGTCTGGCGCAGTTCTGCAGCTTGTACTTTAACCCATATCAAAATCCTAGCATTTATTCATTTCTGGAGTTTAGGAGAGTCCTCCCCCCAATCTATAACAGTATAAAAGGGAAGCGGAGCTGTCCATGTTGGCAACTTTTTTTATCGGTGTAAACACACCAGGCATAGGCAAACTCGGCCCTCCAGAAGTTTTTGAGACTACAATTCCCATCATCCCTGACCACTGGCTCAGTTAGCTAGGGATGATGGGAGTTGTAGTCCCAAAAACATCTGGAGGGCCGAGCGTGGCCACCACTGATTTATAGGATCCTAAACCATTGCTTGATGCAGACAGGGCTAGAGCATCCCAAACACATGTCTGTCTAGCTGGTGCTTGAAGGCCTTCAGCCAAAGAGAGCCCACCTTTCATACAGGAGAGTAATTAGAATCTTTGGGTACGCTCTGCAATATCTCTGCTGTTCAGCGAATGGTTTTAGGGCCATAATTCCTGAATTGATCAGCTACTGTGCTGTTAAGGAAGGAATAGCTGGCTGGAGCAAATGTTTCATTAAAGTGCTTCTCCATGCTAGAGATTTCTTGCTCTCTCTATAATTTATTGCTCTGGCCCAACCAGCCTGTGCTGGAGATGGTTAATGCTGCATCAGGCGTAACAGCGGTTATAAGAGGCTGAGCCATAAACCTCCCCCATCTTTGTATTCCTATCTGCAACATGGGATAATAACGCTAGACTGCATTACAGGGCGGTTGTAAGGACTATTAAGACAGCAGAGGCTTTTGACGCTCATAAAGTGCTTTTTGAATGCAAGTTGTTGTTTAGTCGTTTAGTCGTGTCCGACTCTTCGTGACCCCCTGGACCAGAGCATGCCAGGCACTCCTGTCTTCCACTGCCTCCCGCAGTTTGGTCAAACTCATGTTTGTAGCTTGGAGAACACTGTCCAACCATCTCGTCCTCTGTCGTCCCCTTCTCCTTGTGCCCTCCATCTTTCCCAACATCAGGGTCTTTTCCAGGGAGTCTTCTCTTCTCATCAGGTGGCCAAAGTATTGGAGTCTCAGCTTCAGGATCTGTCCTTCCAGTGAGCACTCAGGGCTGATTTCCTTCAGAATGGATCGGTTTGATCTTCTTGCAGTCCATGGGACTCTCAAGAGTCTCCTCCAGCACCATAATTCAAAAGCATCAATTCTTCGGTGATCAGCCTTCTTTATGGTCCAGCTCTCACTTCCGTACATCACTACTGGGAAAACCAGCTTACTGTCAGCCATATATTCATCATAGCAGTGTTAGAAATTTCCATGTGCCAGGAGTGTTTTTTTACTAGCATGGGTCCAGTTGCAACCACATAGCCCCTCCAAACTTGCTTAAACAAGTCAGCAGAAGAGCTTTATCTCTCATCTTTTTCTCCAAGGAATACATACTTCACCCCTACATCCTCATTTGATTCCTATGATGAGCCTGCAAGGTAGGTTAAGAGACCGTAACTGACTCCAAGGTCACCCATTGAGCTTCCTGGCTGAGTGGGGATTTGAACTCTGATCTCCCAGGTCCTAGTCTGACACTCTAACCACTAAACCACACGGGCTCCCTAGAGTCCTTCTGCTATGGGGCAGCAGTATAAATTAAGTACAGTGGTACTTCCGGTTGCAAATGGGATCTGTTCCGGAGTCCGGCTGCATCCAGAGAAATTCGCAACCGGAGGACTGCTTCTGCACATGTGCGTGGCGCACTTTAGCACTTCTGCGCATGCACACGTGGCAAAACCCAGAAAAATACTTCTGGGTTCACCGCGTTCGCATCCTGAAGATTACATATCCAGAGGAATATGTAAGCGGAGGTACGGCTGTAGGTAAATAAATATGGGGATAGCAAAATGTCCCTTAGAGAAAGATCTGAAAGATTTTCCTGGAAGCTTGAATTTGTTTTATTTTGTTTTATTTGGTGTTTCAATTTGTTGTAAACCAGTTTGAGTTTTTCTCTTTAAAATATAAAGAGGTATAGAAATGAAATGCGGGTGGCGGGACGCGGGTGGCGCTGTGGGTTAAACCACAGAGCCTAGGACTTGCTGATCAGAAGGTCGGCGGTTCGAATCCCCGCGACGGGGTGAGCTCCCATTGCTCGGTCCCTGCTCCTGCCCATCTAGCAGTTCGAAAGCACGTCAAAGTGCAAGTAGATAAATAGGTACCGCTGTGGTGGGAAGGTAAACGGCGATTCCGTGCGCTGCTCTGGTTCGCCAGAAGTGGCTTAGTCCTGCTGGCCACATGACCCGGAAGCTGTACGCCGACTCCCTCAGCCAGTAAAGCGAGATGAACACTGCAACCCCAGAGTCAGCCACGGCTGGACCTAATGGTCAGGGGTCCCTTTACCTTTACTTTATAGAAATGAAATGTATAATAATAATAATAATTCACCTAGCCATTTCATTGTGGCCACTGTAACCCAGGTTTAAGGTGCCATTTGGCAATTAGCCAATTAGCGGTGGGAAGGTAAACGGCGTTTCCGTTTGCGGCGCTGGTGCTGGCTCGCCAGATGCTGCTTCGTCATGCTGGCCACGTGACCCAGAAGTGTCTTTGGACAGCGCCGGCTCCCGGCCTCTTGAGCGAGATGAGCGCGCAACCCTAGAGTCGGTCACGACTGGCCCTGACGGGCAGGGGTACCTTTCCCTATTAGTGTTTCTAACACTGCATCCTAGCCAGTAACCATCGATAGGCTTGTTCATGAATTTGGGTGGTTCCATTTTCGCAACACAGAAAGGCTGCCAGACCATTGATCTATATCTGGTTCAGTTCTGTTCATGGTGTTTAGCAACAACACTTGGGACCGGCCCTATCATTTGACAGAGTTAGGCAGCTGCTTTGGGGTAGGAAGACTAAAAGCTAGCAAACTGTTAGGTTGGGGAGGATGGGGGGCTTCAAAAGCTGGCAACAGCCGGCCTTTCACATATTTATAAAACTAATTCATTAAGACAATTAAGATACCTTTTTTAAAAAAACCCAAACATATAAATTCCAAACTCCTTTTTCGTGTGTGTGCAGAGGGGAATAATTTTACACGTTGCGACCTGGAAAGTGATACATCAGGGCTGCCTTCAGCGGTGGAAACACCCATTTCCTCCTCAGACCACAAAAGAGATTTAACTCTTGGTGGCAGTTCAAATTTCCTGACGCTCAAGACATTCCCTGCAATGGACCAGTGACGCCAAGTGGGTTTGGGTTGGCAAGGTTTTTCAAACCGCAAGACTTCGAGAGACTTCAGCAAGAGTCTGGCTTCTTCTCTCTGCTGTGCCAGTAGAGCATCGCAGATAAAAGCCACTGCAAGATGATTGGGGGTTTGGGGGACGAATGGGGATACAGAAAGAGGGAAAAACGAGATTCTGTCTTCTTCTTTTGCTCGATAAAGGCCTAGAAGAATTGCCTTAAAGTTGCTGTGCTTGCAGTTGCATTGATAAGGGAGCCCTCACCGAAAGCGATATTCTTTTCCTGCGCTGCTAATTAATTTTGTACACATTGCAAGCTCTGCCTTTGTCCTTGCAGTCACTATATTACATGAGAATTGGCAGTCAAGCTTTGCAAGAAGAAGCCACAGGGAACTTTCAGATCTGCCTCGGAGGTGTCGTTCCCTTAAGGCAGGGGTAGACGGACTGTTTTCTGCCTTGGGTGGTCTACCCCCCACAACAACTAGAATCCCTGCGCTTCACCGATGTGTTAACATAGGAAATTGACTTATGCCAAGTCAGATTACTGGTCCATCTAGATTAGTCCTGTCTATCAGCAGCTGTCTGGGACTTCTCCCAATCCTAACTGGAGATCCTGAGGATTGAACCTTGGACCTTGCAAGCCAGACACTCTGCCGCTGATCTATAGCCCATCCCCACAAATGTATTTGTTAGATTAGTTTGGAATCTCGCAAGAGGTAAGGCAGCCTTTCCGCAAACCTCCAGAAGTTGGACTACAACTCCCTTCATCCCTGACCATTTGACCATGTTGGTGTTGGGCTGATAGGAGTTTTAGTTTTAGTCCGAAATAACTGGAGGGACCTAGACAGCATCTTAAAAAGCAGAGACATCACCTTGCCAACAAAGGTCCGTATAGTTAAAGCTATGGTTTTCCCAGTAGTGATGTATGGAAGTGAGAGCTGGACCATAAAGAAGGCTGATCGCCAAAGAATGGATGCTTTTGAATTATGGTGCTGGAGGAGACTCTTGAGAGTCCCATGGACTGCAAGAAGATCAAACCGATCCATTCTGAAGGAAATCAGCCCTGAGTGCTCACTGGAAGGACAGATCCTGAAGCTGAGGCTCCAAGACTTTGGCCACCACATGTGACTTTGGCCACCACATGTGACTTTGGCCACCACATGTGACTTTGGCCACAACTATTCATTCATAAAATGCTGCAGTCCTGGGTGAGTTGATTTGAGGGCAAGTCTTGCTGACGTCGATGGGGTTCACCTCTGAGCGAAACACTCCTGTTTTTCCTGGTTTGTTTTACATACGGCCTTTTCACGGACAGAATATTTTAACCCAAATGTGGATGAAGAGCGCAGGAGGCCTCGTATTGTACATTCCGGGGATACCATCTCCCACCGCTCCCTCTCATTCCCACTCTCCTGTTTTTGATTCATAATGAATTGAACCTCCAAGCATCTCAAAGGGAAATTTTATCGCTGACCTTGAGTCGTATCAAGTTAGCATTTCATCCTCTTATTCCTTTGCCTCCTGGTGAGTTAGGCTTGTGATGAGGAGACACATTTAACAGCGCCGTGCTTGTGGTTTGCTATGGCTGCTTCTCTCTGGGCTAGGAGAGAGTGCTAATGCTTATTTTTTTTTAAGAAGCAGGTTTTTAAAAGGTTTTGTTTTTGGTCTATTAAAACAGAATGGCTTTTCCACACGACTGGAAACAAAACCTGAATTTATGTCACTAGTCGAAATCTCTGTATGGCTGCAATCGTATTGTAATCTCAGAAGTAAGCCCTACTGCTTTTGGTTGGCCTTCATTCTAACGTAGAATCATAGAAATGAAGGGTTGGAAGGGGAGCCAAGGGCCATCTAGACCAGTGTTTCCCAACCTTTTTTGGGCAAAGGCACACTTGTTTGATGAAAAAAATATCGAGGCACACCACCATTACAGCCCCGTGACGTCAGCGCGCAGCGTCACGCCAGGAGGGACGCACGAAAGTGTAACTTTCAATTTTTTTCCCTCCCCCTTGCCGGGGAACCTCCAAGCTTTGGGGGTGGGGGGGAGGAGGCAGCAAAGCGAGGGACTGAGGGACCCTAACCCTAACCCTAACCCTAACCCTCACCGATCACCCGGGAAAGCATGCGAACGAGGAGCCCCCGTGTCCTGCTCCCGGCAGCGGACGGCACAAAGCGAGGAGGCCTGGACAAGGCAGCACGCTCCCCGCTCTCGCTGCATCAGGGCTTTTCTCCTCCAGGCCGCTTTCGAAGTCCCCTTCTCCGCTCCCAAGAGCCGGAGCCGCTGCTTCCAGGCCCTGTCCGAGCCCCGACTTGTGGCCTCACTTCGAGGAGCGCCTGTTGCTGGGGACGGGGCTGCATCCCCCTCAGCCGCCGCCTCGCTTCCTTCCAGGAGACCCGACGGCCCCCCCTCTCCCGCTCGCCCTCCTGCGCCCGCAGCAGACCGAGACCTCCCCGCCCCCGCCCAGCTCGGCCCTACCTGGGCGCCTCCAAGCCCGGCCGGCTCCGCGTCGCGCTCCACGCCGGGCAGCTGCAGCAGGGGCTGCACGGGGGCACGCGGCGGCCCGGCTGAGCGCACCCCGAAGCCGCCGCGCCGTCGCTCGCGAGTCCCTCCGAGAGCCCGCGGGACTGACTCCGGAGTCGCGAGGCGGCGCGTCGCCCAGGGAAGGGGCGGCTTCCCACAAGCACGACGACCGTAAAGAGCCCAGCAGAGCGCGCGCCCCGGAGGACTTGGGGGGGGGTCTGTAGGGCATCAGTGGCCCCCAGAATTCTGCCCGCCCCTCGCCCCATTTGATCCAGATTTACCCTCTGGGGAGAGCGAGCCCCGGCCCAGCAGGGGGCGCCCTCGCTCCGTCCTCCGGGAAGCAAACGCCCTCGCCCGCCTCCCTCCAGGCAACATCTCGCGGCACACCAGGCAACATCTCGCGGCACACTAGTGTGCCGCGGAACACCGGTTGGGAAACACTGATCTAGACCAACCCCCCGCAATGTGGGAATCGCAGCTAAACAACACCCTGACAGGAGGCCACCCAACCTCTGTTTGGAAACCTCCAATGTAGGAGCGTCCACCATCTTCCATTTTCAACACGACATTCTAGTTGATTAACCTGCCAATCTAAAGATTAGGCAGTAATGATAAATTGTTTTCTTCCACCCCAGCTCATTTTCCTTCCATCCTTTTTGGCACGAGACACCATCTGTTTCAAGCTTCTGCAAGGACAGTAAGTTACGTGTCTTAATTATTATATTCGGCTGCGGGGGTTTGAATGTTTGATTGGGGACAGGGGCCTTTAGCTCCTCAGTCAGCAGGAGGGGCTTTCACGATGAAACAGCTGTGATTTGCAGAAGCTGATCTCCATGAAGCAGGGTTTTTTGAAAAAAGGTTATTAAAAATTCCAAAGCACTTGCTTACATTATTCCTGGTTCAGCTCCCCCTCTTTTTATGAACAGTAAGATTCTCTGTTCGGAGCGCTCCAAAGGCATCAGAGCAAAAGGGAGGCTGTTTTATTTATGGGCAAGCTGTGCTGTTTTCCTGGGTCTCCTTTCATCAGTGCTAGAATATTGCAAGCAGAACCAGTGACAAATGGTTTGCGGTCCGAAAGTTCTGCTCTTCAGGATTCCAGCCACTCCGTTCCACCCCACCCCCCCTGATAAAAATAAAATAAAAACCAGGTCCAATCAGAAGGGGTATTAGCCGTTAAACCATTCTGGGAATTGCAGCTCTCTGAAAGAAGTGGGTGTCCCCTAGCAACTATCAACGCCCTTAAACTACAGTTTCCAGGACTCTTTGTGGGGGGAAGCGATGGCTGTTAAGGTGCTATCATAGTGCTTCCAATTGTGCAGGTAAAATATAACTGATATACAGTGGTACCTCGGGTTAAGAACTTAATTAGTTCGGGAGGTCCGTTCTTAACCTGAAACTGTTCTTAACCTGAAGCAGCACTTTAGCTAATGGGGCCTCCCGCTGCTGCTGCTGCTGCACCTCTGGAGCACGATTTCTGTTCTCATCCTGAAGCAAAGTTCTTAACCTGAAGCACTATTTCTGGATTAGCGGAGTCTGTAACCTGAAGCGTCTGTAACCTGAAGCGTATGTAACCTGAGGTACCACTGTACTTGTTTAATTAGTGGCATTGGGAAGTTTGTCGTTTTGAAAGGCAGCTCAGAAACATCCAAAATGGAATAAATGAAGGGAAGTAAGATGAAGATCTGGTCTAATCCAGCCGCTCTCTCCTTACGAGGCTGAGTCACTTAGCGCAGAGCAAAGCCGAAAATCAAAAGTGCTTTATGCTTTAAAAACAAAGCCCTACCTAGCTTTGTGCTGTTTGCTTTGATAGCCAGGCTGCCCCCAGGGACTCCGTCAAAGGTCTTTCCCCAGCAACTGCAACCTGGGAAAATACGAATTCTGCAAGGGCCTTTAGGACTGTTCCTCGCTGAACTGTTAGAATTCCTGCTCCATGATTGCAGTCATGGGATTATTGCCTATCATATGACGGTGCATGTTTTGACTCCACAGAGTGGGAAGTGATGGAGACAAGATGTTTGTGTGACTGTGTTCCGTGAAGTGGGACTGTTGTCCTTCATTCTTTTTCTCTTTGCTGTCTGATGCTAGAGAGAGAGGGAGCCATGTTGCAGTGCTCCGTGTGTGTTTATATGTAAATAAAGTAGATTAGCCAAAATGCTGAGTTGCTGAGGTCTGTCACGCATGATGCGCAAACTCTGCGGATCCCTAAGTGTGCCGGTGTCGGTTGGCATCGGTCGCTGTAATGTTTGGGCTGAAGAAAGCTTTTGAAGCTCCCGAACGAAAGACCAGGATGGAGAGAACATGCCAGTTGGGCATGTGTCTCTGCCAGGGTCCTACTCGAGTGTAGGACGAGCTCCTGACATGAAATACAACCCCTTCCAGCTCCTTTCCTCTTGGGGAGGGAAAAAAATTGGCACCCCCCACCTTAGTGTAGACTGTTTCCCTCAGGATAGTTCACTAACATGCTGCTTTACCCCAAAGATTATCTTTAAATTGCAAACGACTTATCTCTGATTGATGTCATCTTCCCGGCGGCCTTCAGAGACGGGGGGCATGTGAATTATATATTAATTAAGAGTGAAGAAGGAGCTGTTTTGCATAACCCTATTCCAGAAATCTATATTGGGAGAGGCAAATGTGCCCTAAGGGATTGCCAGGGGCAAGACGGGCTGGGGGGGTCGGGCGGGTGGGGGTCTTGCCTAGAGAATCTGTCGAGCGCTGCATTTTTGATCCCATCCAATTGTGTTCACACACTGGGGATTTCCTTTAGCGACCGTAGCTGGCGGGATAAATCTGCACTGGAACAATTTCGTAAGAAGCTGCATGTCATATCTGTGTCGAATGGCACACAATGTATAGAAGGGGAAAAAATTAACTCAAAAATTCTTAGGAAGCTTTTCTTGGTGCATCAAGAACAAGCCAAGCGAGGGAAACAGTGTTTGTGTCTGTGTGTTTAAAAATGCAAAGTTGCTGATTCATACAGGACTCTTCCGTCAGACCAGGGTGTTCAGGAATGAAAAATGGTGTGTTTTTGTGTGTATTTATTTCATACAATTCATATACCACTTGGTTGTAAAAACAGCACCTCAAAGCAGTTTACAAAAGCAATGAAGATAAAATTGTCGATAGTTTTGACCATTTCAAAACCAACTCTTTCATAGAATTGCTGAGTTAGAGGGACACCTCACTTACATTTAATAAAGGGAAAGGGACCCCTGACCATTAGGTCCAGTCGTGACTGACTCTGGGGTTGAAATGTTTTGAGACATGACAACTCAACAGCGTGCCACTTTGCTTCCATTATTTAGATTCCAAGGGGCGGTGGTGGAAATAAGACCCTGAGAACTATCAACACATTAAATTGATGGTTCATAAATATAGTATATCTGCTTCTGGGGAATAGTTGCCTGAAAAAAATGCTTTATCCTGTACTATATCCATTTATTCATTGTACTATTAATTAAACGCTTTTAAGCTGTGCATTTATAAGCATGGGAAGGCAAATTGAGGTCCGGGGACCGGATCTGGCCCCATTGCCTTCTAAATCCAGCCCGTGGACGGTCTGGGAACCAGCGTGTTTTTACATGAGTCGAATGTGTCCTTTTATTTAAAATGCATCTCTGGGTTATTTCCTGGTGTTTTTACATGAGTAGAATGTGTGCTTTTATTTAAAATGCATCTTTAGGTTATTTGTGGGGCATAGGAATTCATTAATTACCCCCCTTCAAAATGCAGTGGTACCTCAGGTTACATACGCTTCAGGTTACAGACTCTGCTAACCCAGAAATAGTGCTTCAGGTTAATAGCTTTGCTTCAGGATGAGAACAGAAATCGTGCTCTGGCGGCACGGCGGCAGCGGGAGGCCCCATTAGCTAAAGTGGTGCTTCAGGTTAAGAACGGTTTCAGGTTAAGAACGGACCTCTGGAACGAATTAAGTACTTAACCTGAGGTACCACTGTATAGCCCGGCCCCCCACAAGGTCTGAGGGACAGTGGACCGGCCCCCTGCTGAAAAAGTTTGCTGACCGCTGATTTATAGTGGTGGAAAAATTTCTGCGAAAAAACACAAGTCTGTTCATCTCCTTTTCCTGCCCATTCTGCATCGCCCTTCAGGGTGAAATCGGCACATTCATCCCTAGCCTAAGCAACAGTCCTCTGGGCATTTGAGAAGCCCAGATATCTGTGAACAGAGGTGTGCGCCCTGATTCTTTGCACTCCAGGCTTGCCATTTCAACCCTTGCAGTCCTCTTCTGTGGTGATTCACTCATTCCTCAGTGCCCTCAAAAGACTAGCTGTCAAAAAATCTACACCCCCCCCCCCGGCCAATTTTAAAGGCTGCTTTCTCTCACCCCTTGTGTTATTAAACTTCCCTGACAGCTGGCAAGATTTGATTTGCGCTGGTGTGAGGGAGCTCCCTAATTTGTGATTTAGCTGCCTAATCCGGGGGAAATGGTTCCGGGAATCCCTGCGGCTACGACTGGGCTTTGGGGCATGATGTGAATGCGAAGGCAGAACAGAAGCAGGCTTAGTGTGGAACAACTCAGCGAGGCTTGCTTTTGCATAAGCGTTCCTAGGGGCAGGGTGTGGGGTTGCCAAGTCCCAGAGACACCCCTCCCTGCCTGCGTTTCGAGTCCCCAGCCCACCTCTGGCACCCATGCGCACTCATCGTGATTCGCAAGGTATCGCCACGTCGAATACAGTGGTACCTTGGTTCTCAAACTTTATCCGTTCCGGAAGTCCGTTCCAAAACCAAAGCGTTCCAAAACCAAGGCGTGCTTTCCCATAGAAAGTAATGCAAAATGGATTAATCCGTTCCAGACTTTTAAAAACAACCCCTAAAACAGCAGTTTTAACATGAATTTTACTAAGGAGACCACTGATCCATAAAATGAAAGCAATAAACAATGTACAGTGGTACCTCAGGTTACATACGCTTCAGGTTACATACGCTTCAGGTTACAGACTCCGCACACCCAGAAATAGTACCTCGGGTTAAGAACTTTGCTTCAGGATGAGAACAGAAATTGTGCTCCGGCGGTGCGACAGCAGCAGGAGGTCCCATTAGCTAAAGTGGCGCTTCAGGTTAAGAACAGTTTCAGGTTAAGAACGGACCTCCGGAACGAATTAAGTACTTAACCCGAGGTACCATTGTAATCCGTTCCAGACTTTTGAAAACAACCCCTAAAACAGCAATTTAACATGAATTTTACTATCTAATGAGACCTTTGATCCATAAAATGAAAGCAATAAGCAATGTACTGTAGTCACACAATCAATCAATCAGTAGCTGAACTGGGTTCCACACAGTCACAGAAACGAAACCAAAAAAAGCCTCAAAAGCAGAAACGCAAAATACAGTGGTGCCCCGCAAGACGAACGCCTCGCAAGACGGAAAACCCGCTAGACGAAAGGGTTTTCCGTTTTGGAGGCGCTTCGCTAAACGAATTTCCCTATGGGCATCCTTCGCAAGACGAAAGCCCATAGGGAAATCTCCGGGACAGCGGGGAAGCACAGCGCGTCTTCCCCACTGTCCTCGGACCTCCTCTGAAGCCTGGCGGCGGGGCGCCGCCAGGCTTCGGAAGGCTGCTCTGAAGCCGGGCGGCGGGTCAGAGAGACCTCCTCCCGCTGCCAGGCTTCGGAGCAGCATTTTAGAAAACCCCGGGACAGCGGAGGACTTCTCCGCTGTCCCGGGGTTTTCTAAACTGCTGGCGCACGGCAGCGCTGCCACCCGCCAGCATTTTAAAATTGCCCTCCTGTCCCCGGAGCTTGCGGGGCGGGAGGTGGGGAGAAGGGCTTTTCTTTCCACCGCCAGCCTTCAGAACAGCCTTCTGAAGGCTGGCGGTGGGAAGAAAAGCCCTTGTCCCCCCCCCAGCCTTCAGAAGAGGTCGGGGGACAGACTGTCCCCGGACCTGGTCTGAAGGTGGTTTCCATTTAACGCATTAATTGATTTTCAATGCATTCCTATGGGAAACCGTGCTTCGCAAGACGAAAAACTCGCAAGAAGAAAAAACTTACGGAGCGAATTAATTTCGTCTTGCGAGGCACCACTGTAAATAGCAAAAACGGGAAGACTTCAGCGTAACACTCAAAGCGGAAGTGTGGCGCTCAAAACGGAGCACTTTCGGCTTCCAAAAAAAGTTGCAAACCGGAACACTTACTTCCAAGTTTGCAGTGTTTGGATTCCAAGTTGTTCAAGTACCAAGGTGTTTGAGAACCAAGGAACCACACTGTTTCCACAACGTGAACTTCAAACCAATTTTGGATGTATTGATACATCGCCCAGCCCTAGCTATGAGAATCAGGATTCTGGGTGTGCCACTCAGCAGACAGGGAAGGAGACAATTAGAGCAGGGATCAGCAAGGTTTATCTTCCCTGGGCTGGATCGGTCCCGCAGAGATCCCTCTGTGGGCCGGATTGCGTGCACACATGAGTGCGTGCACCTGTGATTTCCGGCGGCTGCGCGTGCGCAGACGTGATTTCCGGCGCCGCAGAAGTGAGTCCCCACATTGCGCCGGTTTAGTGCAGCACGTGAGCGGGCAGTTCGGTTCGGGGGGCGGCTTGTGGGCCAGTCAAACGACCTCCGTGGGTTGCATCTGGCCCATGGGCCTTAGGTTGGTGACCCCTGAGTTAGAGGAACTTGTATGTGCCTCATCTCCTGGAAGACAAGGGGTGGTGAATGCCAGCCGGTGGGCCAAATATGGCCTGCAGTCAAATTTTACTGGTCTGCAGTGAGCAAGCTGGGATATCTATTGCACTCACTGCCCCCCTATCCTCAGCCCTTCGCCTGCCTTCGCCCTTCCCCTTGCTGAGCTTGTAAACTTGGTTTAAGGAGCCATTTGGCGCCTAGGTTATATATCCGAGTTTCTTTCTTTCTTATCTTTCTTTTCTTTCTTTCTTTCTTTCTTTCTTTCTTTCTTTCTTTCACAAAATAGTTTTTCAAATTCTGAAATTTACAGACAATTGTCAAACAACCAAAACAAAAAGAGAATTCTGTAGATTCCTCTGGAATTCCCTCCTCCCCTTTGTGGATCCTTAGTTAACCTTTTCCTCTTGCATCTACTTTATTAAATCTGTTAAATTTCCATTACAACCATAATTCAGCGTTAAACTACAAGTATTATTTTAACCCTACTAATAATTTTAATTGTTTAACAATGGTTTTTAAGGTAAATTATATATTCCCCCCATTCCTTATTAAAGTTTTGGTCTTCCTGATTTCTGATTCTTCTGGTAATTTTTGCCATTTTGACATAGTCCATCAACTTAATCTGCCCTTCTTGTGTGGTAGAGACTCTGTCTTTTTTCCATCTCTGGGCTAGTAACATCCGAGCAGCAGTGGTCGCATATATAAATAGTCTTTTCTGATCTGATGGTATTTCGGCACCTAGAATTCCTAGAAGAAAAGCTTTGAGTTTGTTTTTTTTAAAGAAAAAGTTATTTAAACATTTTTTTCAGTTCATTGTAGATCATCTCCCAGAATTCTTTTCCTGCTTTACAAGTCCACCACATATATTAAAAGGTGCCTTCTTTTTCTTCATACAGTGGTACCTCGGGTTAAGTACTTAATTCGTTCCGGAGGTCCGTACTTAACCTGAAACTGTTCTTAACCTGAAGCACCACTTTAGCTAATGGGGCCTCCTGCTGCTGCCGCGCCACTGGAGCACAATTTCTGTTCTCATCCTGAAGCAAAGTTCTTAACCTGTGGTACTATTTCTGGGCTAGCGGAGTCTGTAACCTGAAGTGTCTGTAACCTGAAACGTATGTAACCCGAGGTACCACTGTATATGAGTTTCTAACACTGGCTGTCCCCTCCGGCCCCAGCCAACCATTCTGAGGTTGATTGGATGGGTTGAGATAAATTGGGCAGCCTTCTCCATCTCTGATTTTAATCTGAGGCAGAGAAGAACTGAGGACCTTCTAATGTTTGCCTTCACTATGAGGCGACCATTACCCAAACCCCTTAAATTTGTTCCTGGGCTTGAGCCCCAAATGTTTTGCCAGCATCACTAATGAGAACCATATTCCCTTTCAAACGAAGTATCAAAAGCTTAATGGAACCCCTGGTTTTCAGTTGTATTTTTAGCCGGTAGAAATTTTGCAGTTCTTTGGAACAGCTGCCCCATTTCCCCCATGTCTAATAATCTAGATACCCTTCTACATATTACGGGCATCTTGGCACAATTGGGTGTGCACAGAAACTATATGCAAGCAGATGTTCACACAGAGACTCCTTTGCTGCAGATGACCACAATAATGTCTATCTTGGGACCATGGCGGAAACAGAGGGCTGTGCACGTGCTTCAGAAAAACCCAAATTCTTCCAGATTTCGTGATGCTAATGAATTATGCAAGCTGATCAATTTTGCAAAGATCTGCATCCTTTACATACTGTGTCGTGCTTGTTGGAACAACCACCTTCGCTGAACACCAAAATTATTTCCTTGGGCTATTGGGAATCCCAATGGGTCTTCCTGTAGCTTTGAAAATGTGACCAGATGTTGCCCGTATGTGATATTTTGTTCTTTGTATAGTCTCTGTATCCGTAAGATCTATAAACTTCAATTTTAAAAGCCCTGGGTTCAAATTTTCAGGGTACTGGATTCCGGACTTTGATACTAAGTCCTGCAATTGTGTGGCGTAATTCAGATTATTTGCAGTATGTTTACTGCGTTTATATCTCACCCTTTTCCTCCAAGTAACTCAAAGTAAGCATACATGGTTTTACCTCACCCATCTCATTTAACCCCCGCAACAACCCTGTGAGGTAGGTTAGACTGAGAGGCAGTGGCTGGCTCAAGATTCACCAACTGAGTTTCACGGCCGTGTGGGGGATTTGAACCCTGCTCTTCCAGGTCCTAGTCTGACACTCTAACCACTACACCACACTGTTTCCATCACTATACACAGCGCTTCTACAAATAAAGGCAAGCAACGAAAATGTGTAGGTCTCTGTCCCGAAGAGCTTACAAGACGGGTCAGCAAACTTTTTTTGCAGGGGGCCAGTTCACCGTCCCCCAGACCTTGCGGCAGGCTGGACTGCGTATGTGTGGGACGAGGGAGGAGGTGTGTGAGAGGGAGGGGGGAAATATGGTGCCGAAAAAAATGGTGGCGCCGAATTTTTTTAAAAATAAAAGTAATAAACAGAATCACCGATCCACAGAACGTCTGCAGGCTGGATCCTGAGGGCAATTGGGCCGGATCCAGCCCACGGGCCATAGTTTGCCGACACCGGCTTACAACCTGAATTTATATTTTATTGTTTGTACAATTGGCTTTTCATACATGTACACGGCTCAGAATGCTATTTTGGCATCAAGCGGTATATAAAGAAATAATAATAATAATAAAAATAATAATAATAGTGCCATGTTTGATTCTCAGGGAGGCATCGAAGGGGAACCAGAGATGGTTGTGGGGAGCTGTGGATAATTCTGCCTTGCCTCCAGCTGGGGATGAGACCCAAGGGAGGAATGCTTGCCACCCAGGTTATGTTGAATCCTGCTGACGTGGCTTTAAAAACATCCATATTGGTGGCCTTAGGGGAGACATCTCGCCTGCGCTATCTGTCACTCTTTGATTCCGTCTTTAGCAGTTTGACCGTCGGGGAGAATCATGCGACTCCAAAGGCCTTTAATGAGGCACTTGAGAGTTGATGGATTGTTCCTGATGACATGATGGAAAGCGTCTCCCCTCAGCACCGGGCGCACAGAGCCAGCTGTTCTCCGTTGGGGGACCTGCCTGCCACGCGAATCGTCTAGCTGCATGATCAAGATAGACACGAACCCACCATGTAGATTTTTTTTTTGGGGGGGAGCCCTTTACGGTTGTTTTGTCAGCAGTTCTTTTGGGGGGGATCTTTGCAAAGCGGAGTGACGTTTATCTTGGGGGTGAGGGGCCCGCACAGTCTGCCGTGCTGCTCCTCTCAAAGCCGCCCCTCCCCGCCGCATGTTTGATTTTCGCTCCGTTCTTCAGGAACGCCGCTCTGTGCCGAAGGCCAGTGATGGGAAACGCAGCTCATTGGAATTGCAGATCGTTCTTCGCTCCTGCATAATGCATGCGGTTGGCGATACATCTGTGCGGGCCGGGTGGACGGCAAGCAAGGGACGTGCTTGGGGAGGGGAGGAATCCTGCGCTAAAACCTTAAAAAATATACGACAGGATTAAATGACACACCCACCCGTGTGCCCTTAATTTCATAGCCCCCTGCCCTGTGTGGACCTCGTCCCTTGCTGCGTCCGGCCACCTCTGCTCTGGAAGTCTTTGTCAAAGGAAATTGGGGAGGGGGCACGTGGAAAGCCCCCATCTCAGCTCCTTGTGTCTCCGATTAAAAGCAGCGGTGACTAACCGTTTAGGCTTGAGGGCCACCGTCACCGCTGCCCTGCCTTTCAGCTGCCACAGAGTTGTGGTGCGTGTGACCTGGGCAGTTTTACACACACTGTCAAAGAATGAGCCGGCCAGCTGTTTACTAGCAAAAACATGTTGAGCAAAGCAGCTCATCTCCGCTGGATCTTGCCCTATGCATCAGTTGCCGAGACTGAAAAGTCCCAGCCTAAGTCCTCACCGGGGTTTGCCCAAGCAATATGAGACTGCGCTTGCGTGAAGCCTCTCCCCTGCCCTTTTCATGCCTCTTCTGGTTCTGGGAGATAGCAGGGAGGTGAGCTGGTCGCAGCCAATGTTAGAAACTCAGATGTATAAGCTGGGTGACAAATGGCTCCTTAAACGGGAGAGCCGAGGGAGGGAGCTGCTGAGAAGAGATTGTTTGGGTGCGTCACAGCGGGGCCTGCTGGCCTTTTCAGCTTTCGGCTCTGCGAGAAGCGGTTCGGCCCGGCCATGAGCTTCCGGGGGGTGCTGCCAAGCGAGCGGGGAGCTTGGCAGAGGAAGAGGAGACGAAATGGCATAGAGGAGGATGTCCACTTCCCATAAACAAAATGCAGTTGCCAAAATGCTGTTTTTCGTGACTCCTGGGATACAGAGTCCTCCAGCAGTGAGAGCGGGAGCACCAGTAGTTGCAGCAGTAGCAGCACCAGCAGCCCTGACAGAGCTAGTGTGCCAGAAAGCAGAATACACCACATAATGCCAGGATCAAGTCCAGTGACCCCTCCTCAGTCTTTCCATGAGCAGTCTGCACTATGCTAAGGTCCTTACTTCCGCATCAACCAGATCCATAGCTTACAGAGCAGGGGCCGTCCTCCCACATGATGAGCTTAGCAGTTCCCCGCCTTCTGTGAAAGGGAACAACACTGTGTGATGGGGATATTTCAACTTAAAAGTTTGTTAAAATCGCACAAAATGCCTGTTGCCTTTTCAGTCTGTATTTGGAACAACAGGGTGACAGGCAATTGTTTACTTGTGGTTTGCTGCACTAAGGTAAAGGTAAAGGTACCCCTGCCCGTACGGGCCAGTCTTGACAGACTCTGGGGTTGTGCGCTCATCTCACTTAAGAGGCCAGGGAACAGCGCTGTCCGGAGACACTTCCGGGTCACGTGGCCAGCGTGACAAGCTGCATCTGGCGAGCCAGAGCTGCACACGGAAACGCCGTTTACCTTCCCGCTAGTAAGCGGTCCCTATTTATCTACTTGCACCTGGGGGTGCTTTCGAACTGCTAGGTTGGCAGGCGCTGGGACCGAGCAGCGGGAGCGCACCCCGCCGCGGGGATTCGAACCGCCGACCTTTCGATCGGCAAGCCCTAGGTGCTGAGGCTTTTACCCACAGCGCCACCCGCGTCCCCGGTTTGCTGCACTATTGCAATGCAAAAGGGGCTTTGGAGCAATTTTTATAGGATTCTTTTTGGGGAGGGATGGAGGGCGGATATCTTTTGACATGTCCTGATGGGTCTGAGAATCCACTTCTGTATAATGTGCATAATAAGTCCAGTCTGACTTCTTAATCTGTTCATTACTAACTGATGCTTTATGTAAAATCCTTTCAAACATTTGCGTTCAGTTTTATAAGTCTTTTTTAATTTCAATAGATAGTGAATATGTTTTTATGATAAAAAAATTAAAAAATGGCTTCTTAAACCAAGGTTACAGTTGCTAAAACGGAATGCCTAGCTGCCATTTTTGGGTAAGATGGCTCTAAAGTCTTATTTTTCAACTGATGGACTGACTGATTGATTCTCAGTTAAAAAATCTGGCTACTTCAGACAGCAGCCTTGAGCCAGGTTAAGAACTGTGAGAACTTAAAAGAACAAAAGTCACTTGATCCAGGGAAAGTCCACGTCTACGTTGGCCTATTCCGACCCCTTTTTCCTAATGGTGACTGCTCCTGCTCAGGCTGCACAGAAAAAGCATTCCAGAAATTCATTCCGATTGTGCAGATAAAATACAACCGATAGAATTCTACAGGATGGGGTATTAGGGTGTGAAAACACAAGCAGTTTAACAGTCAATCCTTCTACAAAGGGAACTCTGGCAACTGTGAGTGGAATTAATCTTAACTGCAGATTTTAATTTGATACAAAATAAAAAGATTGTTATCTGTGTTGCTTCATGGAAATGCCTAATAAATTGTAACTTATTGAACCCACCAAATGTATCCAGACCCACATAAAAATGTAAACCGGGATGGTATTTCATTGAGATATTCCAGTTTTGCTGTATAATCAATGAAATCAGGCCAAAAAATTCTAAAATCTGCAGGGTTTTTTTACCACCACGCTAAATAATTGCACTTTCTGGGTCAGCTCCTCCGAAACTGCCAAAAGCAATACCTTTTAATACCACGCCTGTCTACAGAAATTCTTGAGGGCTGACTACAGAGAGAGGAAGGATTGGCCTCATTCTGCCCTCTGGGTTTGAGATTCTCTACCCTGTGCTAATAGAAACCTTCCATCAGGAGGACACCTTTGAATTCAACCCAACATTTGTATCCAACTCATGATAGGAAATGTATTCAAGTGCAGCAACTTTCCTGTAGGAGAATGACCAAGAATCCATCTCCCTCAAGAATATTGTGTGTGTCCTTATTTTCAGCTCTGAGCTGAGGTTATGTAATTCTGGCTAAAGAGAGAGGCAACATGGGTCATCATTGATCAGAAGCATTTAGACAACGTTCAGGAAGTTCTGGAAGTTATCCTGCAGTTAATCCTGAGTTTTCATCCAAAATGCCCAGAGGACCCCCAGATTGGCAAAGGTCGTTCTTCAGCTTCAGCATGTTTGTGTTGCAAAAGCCTTCTTTTCTTTCTCAAGTATATGTAACTGGAACACTTTTAACCTAATCCGGCGGGGTTGTTGTTGCTTAGTCATTTAGTTGTGTCCGACTCTTCGTGACCCCATGGACCAGAGCACGCCAGGCACTCCTGTCTTCCACTGCCTCCCGCAGTTTGGTCAAACTCATTTTAGTAGCTTTGAGAACACTGTCCAACCATCTCGTCCTCTGTCGTCCCCTTCTCCTTGGCCCCTCCATCTTTCCCAACATCAGGGTCTTTCCCAGGGAGTCTTCTCTTCTCATGAGGTGGCCAAAGTATTGGAGCCTCAGCTTCAGGATCTGTCCTTCCAGTGAGCACTCAGGGCTGATTTCCTTCAGAATGGGCAGGTTTGATCTTCTTGCAGTCCATGGGATTCTCAAGAGTCTCCTCCAGCACCATATTTCAAAAGCATCAATTCTTCGGCGATCAGCCTTCTTTGTGGTCCAGCTCTCACTTCAATACATCACTACTGGGAAAACCATGGCTTTAACTATAGGGGCCTTTGTCGGCAAGGTGATGTCTCTGCTTTTTAAGATGCTGTCTAGGTTTTTCATTGCTTTTCACCCAAGAAGCGGGCGTCTTTTAAACCCGGCAGGATATCTCTAGGTAAAATGAAAATAGCTCTTCCATTTCTGCACGGTGGTCTCTTTCCAAAGCACTTTTTGTTTTGTTTTGAAGCAACTTTTAATTCCCAGCTTTATGCAACAATGGCAGAAGACATTCACTCAACTGAAGTCTCTCTCTCTCTCCTCCTAAAATCTCCAGCGCTAAAGTTGGTTCCTGGTGCCTTCTCTGCTGCCTCTGCCTTCACAGTACCTGCAGTTCTTTAAAGAACAAATGCATTTTCTCTCCAGAGCATTCGGATGTAATACTGAACCTTAATCTAGCATTTTGTGCACGAGTCTTGAGATTGTGTGCTCCCCTACTGTTGCATGCAAGAGACCAGAAATGCCTCCTTTAATTTGAAATCAACTGGTTGGTTGCCCTTTCACCCATTCTGCAAATGTGTGGGTTTAAACTAGAGTGGGGTGAACCTTTAAAGCCCAACGCCCTCATTCCCTGGAGCTGAATGCTATTTGCGGGTGAGGCCAGAGGCAAAAGTGTGTGTCTTTCATGGGGGCAGTGGCTTCCTATTGCTGGAGGACACAGTGCAATGCATGGGTCTGATAACGGTCTATGCACTGATGCTCCCTCCTATGTGATGGGGAGGAGTATTCAGAACATTCCAAGAAAAAGAAACCAGGATTCCTTGAATGACACACAAGGAAAAGGGTACAGGGACGGAAGAGGAAAAAAACAAACTCGGGCACCAATTCTGAAATGGTTCTTATAATGACCAGCTGGCTCAGTTCAGGGGTAGGAGGTGTCTGATGGAGCTGAGTTTTTGGCAAAGATGACGGGGTGAGTGAGCCCTGCTTTTCCCATCTCTCCCTCTGAGGGAGTTTGCTGGAATGGCTCACCCCAGGTGACAGCTGAGGGAGAGGAGGCTTGACGGTGCTGGTCTGTCACAGGAGAACTGATGGAGATAATCCCTGTGTTCTGGTGACGGGTAAGGAGGGTCTGGCACTCTAAGCATTGCACTATACCACCACTTTGACGGTGCCATTCCAGGAAGTGTTTCAGTACATTTGGCGAAGACAACACAGTGAGGCCTTTTGGTGATGGGAGAGCTTGTTTTTGAGACTTCTGCTATTCCCTCTTTGCTGGAGGGCAGACAATGAACTGCGGTTGCTGTTTGAATCGTATCTCCCGTAACGGCAGTAAATACATAATAGATAAATGCTGCCAGAGCAGTGGAAGAAAAGGAAAAGGGCTTTTCTCTTTTTTTGCGGGCTCCCTCATCTTCCATGAAATGCTATTAAATCCGGCAACAAGCTTTGCTGGGTGCAATTAATCAACAAAATCTTAATCCAGTTTTAAAAAGCTCCACTGCCTCAATGGACAACAATGGGTCTGTCGACAAGCAAAGCGCTTGGATAGGGGGCTCTGCCACGCCGTAGGTTTCAGAAATGTGCTGGCTTTATAATGAGAGTACGCGGCCTCTTTCTATTTCCAAATTTATCTCGGAGACTAGGATAGAGCCTGTCCTTTCCAAGGTGAAACTGCAGTTCTTTTTGGTCAAATGATAATAAGAACCGCAGGTTGCCGAAGCTAACAAGGATTCGCTGGTATTGATGTATCTTTGCAAAATACGGGTTTTTCCATTCTTCTGTGTCCTTTTGAATTTATTTCTATATCTTTTCAGCCTCGTTGACTCTGCTGCGATAGGGAATGTTTTCTAGATTGGAGAAAAATAATTAGTCCAGTGATGAAATTCTGGGTGCACAAACTCAGAAGTTAGTCCTGTTGCATTCAGCAGAGTTTACTCTTCAGTAAGTGCAGACTGGATTGCAGCCCCAAAATGGTTTTTTCCCTTGTGGTGCAACCTCCAGATGCTGTTGTGTAGCCTTATTGGAGTTCACTGATTGGGTCTGCGTAGAGGAAGGAAGTCAAATGACACCGGGGGTTGGTTCAGAGAAAAAGTTCTTTATTTCTGCTCTCCGGAACAGCAGAAAGGCACCTGCGTGGTGTGTCCACAGCAAGTCCAAAGAAATGAGAAATTTCATGCAGTATATATATCCTCCAGGCACTCTCTCCCTCCTTCCCCAGGAATCCAACCACGTCAGCCTATACACGCAGGTTGACATCACATATGTTCCTGTTCCGGTATTCTTAACCATAAAAGGGTATTCTTTCCTGTACTTCTGACCATAAAAGGGTATTCCTGTTCCTACTCTTATCTTGGAGCAAGAGGTCACCAACTCCAAGAACACACTCTGGTGCTGTTCCCGGACTAGGTCTGTGCGTCAGGACGTAAGATAAGACATGTCATCCCTACTCCACTGAAACAGCCAAGGTCATCTTTGCCGTCACGAACTGATAAAGGAGAGGGCTCTGAGCACTTGTTTATACAGCCGGGTTTTTGTTTATACATTGACTCAGAGCTCAAGTTAATGGATGTTAGCTGAGGAAAAATAGGGATTTTGGTGCCCGTTTCAAACTGCCTGCACAGTCAGTTTTGGGTTTGGGAAACCCATTCCTTCAGTTGGACTGCAACTCCCATCAGCCCCAGCCAGTTTGCCCAATAGTCAGGAACGACAGGAGTTGGAGTCTAGCATCAATTGTCATTTCAAGCCATAGGAAACAGGCTTATCTCTGATCTTAGTGCTGTAGACTCACAGTGCTAAGATAAGCCTCTGCTGCTGCCTTTTACCACTAAGCAAGAAGCTTGTCTCCCACCATGGCGCTAAGGTCGGAGAATAGAGAAATGCTGGCTTCTCTTTGAGAGTTCACTGTGAAAGTGTAGGCAAAGATTTTAGCTCTGATATTAACTCTCAGCACCACAGCGCTACAATCGGAGATGTTATCTTTCATTTTAGCGCTATGGTGCTAAATGCTACAATCAAAGATAAGAGATCCTTTATCTTCATTCTTAGCTCTTGATGCATAGCAGTTGAAAGATGGCAATCCCTTGCCCAAAATGCAGTGTTTGAAATGCAGGTATATCAGGTAATCACCAAATGGCACCTTAAATCTAGGTTACAGTCACCACAACAGAATGTCTAGGCACCCTTTTTGCAGTGAATTTTTAAATTGTTGTTGTTTATTTCATTTCTATACTATATATTTTAAAGGAAAAACTCAAAGCGGTTTACAACACATTAAAACACCCAATAAAACAATCCAGAATAAAGCAAATTGAAGCTTGAAGGGAAATATTTCAGCTCCTTCTCTAAGGTGGAAACTAGATACATATAAAAAAAAAGATGTGAAAATGCTTTTTTAAAAAAAGTTTTGAAAAATATATACTGAATTTGCCATAGCTCACCACCGCCATCTAGTGTTACATTTGTATAATGCACATTTTAAACATTTTATTTGCAGCTGTATAGCTGAGTCTTAAGTGACATTTTGCTTTCCCCATATTTATTTACCTACTGAATTTATATACCTGCCCCATAGCAGAAGTCTTCTAGGAAGCCTGTGTGGTGTAGTGGTTAGAGTGTTGGACTAGGACCTGGGAGATTACGGTTCAAATCCCCACTCAGACACAAAGCTCACTGGGTGATCTTGAAGTCAGTCATAGCCTCTTAGCTCTACCTCACAGGATCGTCGTAGGAATTATCTGAGGAGGGGGAGGAACCATGTATTCCGGGGAGAAAAATGTGAGATGTAAATGCAATCTCCATTTCTGGGAATGGAGTTGAGAGACGACCTAACCTGGGGAGAAAACAGAAAAGACCTGATGAAGAGAGCACAGCAGAGGTTATATTTTCTGAGAATCCTCCAGAAAAACAATCTCTCAAAGGACCTGGTGATGGCATTTTACCATTGCACTGTGGAGAGTGTATTAACTTATGGTCTGTGTGTGTGGTTTGGGAGCTGCACGGCCAGGGAACAAACAATGCTATCCAGGGTTGTAAAGACTGCAGAGAGAATAACTGGGTGTACTCTTCCCACCTTGGATCAAATCTATGCTTCCAGATGCCATAAGAAAGCTGCAGAGATAGCGCAGGATAGTACGCACCCCAGAAATGATCTCTTTCAGCTTCTGTCTTCTGGAAGAAGGTACAGGGTTATAAAGACTAGGACTAGTCGCCTGAGAAACAGTTTCTACCCAAAGGCGATTTTGGTTTTAAACGCATTGTAAGGAGTCTGTACGGGAGTATATTGTATTTAATTATGGGGTATCAGAGTTTTTAGGGGGTTAACCAGGCTGGGATAGCTGGGATAGCAGGCTTGCTGGTTTTTGAATGTCTGATGTAGATTTTTTCAATTTCGTTGTTCTGCATGGGACAATGACAATTAAGATTATCGTATCGTATAAATAAGCTCTTCTGCTGACCTGCTTAAGAAAGCTGGAGAGGCCATCCCGATGGAGATGTCCGTCAACATCCTGGCATCCAGAGATCTCCACGTGGTGACAATTGGACCCGCGCCAGTAGCAAAATGTGCCTGGCTAATTTCTAACACTTGCCAAAATGGTTCCATTCAGACCTCTGTTCTCCACTACTATTTTAACAGGAGATAATTATTGGAGCCTCAGCTTCAGGATCTGTCCTTCCAGTAAGCACTCTGGGCTGATTTCCTTCAGAATGGAGAGGTTTGATCTTCTTGCAGTCCATGGGACTCTCAAGAGTCTCTTCCAGCACCATAATTCAGAAGCATCAATTCTTCGGCGATCAGCCTTCTTTATGGTCCAGCTCTCACTTCCAGCAGAGTTTACTCTTCAGTAAGTGCAGACAAGATTGCAGCCCCAAAGTGGTTTTTTCCATACATCACTACTGGGAAAACCATAGCTTGAACTAGACGGACCTTTGTCGGCAAGGTGATGTCTCTGCTTTTTAAGATGCTGGTCAATAGCCAGGTGCAATATATGTGTCCCTTGGTGTTGTCTGAGCCAGGTGATCTGTGGCAGCGCAGCACTCAAAGACGGCATTTTTGTGTGTGTGCGGTTCCCCGCATATCAGCTGATTTGCACAGCAGTGCAGCACCAAAAGAGGCATTTATTTGGGTGCCGTGCCGCCCCACAAACCAGCGGACTGGCACGGCACGGCAGTATTGCCAGCCAGCTAGATGGAGATGTTAGTTGCCAAATCTGGAGACCAGACATCTTCACTTTCTCGGAAAAGGCCAATTGCCTGTTGCAGTATGAGACTAGTGCCCGGTTAGTTTTGAACGCTCTTAGACACTACTGAGCTATGTGGATTTGTAGGAGCTGCTCAGAGATTACTGAAATATTACATTGCATATAAGTGCCTCCAAATGAATTATACGCTTCTGTGTTGACACAACCTGCAGAATCTTTTGGAGTTTTCTTATCTTTAGCTAGGGTTGTCTTATGTGTGGAATTTCTCAAAGTCGGAACACAGTGGTACCTCAGGTTACATACGCTTCAGGTTACAGACTCCCCTAACCCAGAAATAGTGCTTCAGGTTAAGAACTTTGCTTCAGGATGAGAACAGGAATCGTGCTCCGGCGGTGCAGCAGCAGCAGCAGGAGGCCCCATTAGCTAAAGTGGTGCTTCAGGTTAAGAACAGTTTCAGGTTAAAAACGGACCTCCGGAACGAATTAAGTACTTAACCTGAGCTACCACTGTACTGCATTCGGAAGCAGTGTCCAGGCGAAAATCGCTGAAATATCTGGGAAAAACGGGACATATGGAAGTCTGGATTTTGATGAATTTCCTTAAAAATAGCTCAGAAATTCTTTTTTTGAGATTTTGCCCACTCCCAAAAGCTCTGTCGTGTGGCCAGCAATTGTCTGGCTCTGATTTTTGAAAATGATCAGCCCCTGGAAAATTTTTAACAGGAAAGTTAGCTTTTGAGGGAGATTTTTTGAAAAACAATTCCTCCTTCAGCTCTTTCGATCTTCTCGGGCAACGAAAGGAAACTCACAGCCTCCCCAAACATCAAAAGCCAGCTTGGATGCAAAGCTAAAGGGACTTGTTATAACTAATGAAATGCAATTAATTAATTAGGCACCAATTAGGAGTGGTGCCCCATGCCTGCGAGTTTTGCTAACTTTTTGGGAATCTTCTTTCCTTTGATGTCTACGAAAATGTGAAAGGGAAACGGCCTGGTGTCTCTCCTCCTACCTCGCTCGCTCTGCTCCAAAGCAGGAAAAATGTGGGGTTAATGTCATGCATCAGGTGAAGGCTTGCAGCATCAAGAGACAGGTTGACATGTGGCAAAATGACTTTGGCTTTTGGGATGCTGCTGAACTACATCTCCCAGCAACAGGATCTTCAGTCCTGGTCTAGCCTATCACAGCAGCAGAATGAAGTGCTGGAGCATACTGGTTTCTCCCATATACAGTGGTACCTCGGTTTATGAACTTAATCCATTCCAGAAGTCCGTTCTTAAACTGAAACCGTTCTTAAACCGAGGCACACTTTCCCTAATGAGGCCTCCCGCCACCAGAGCCCTTCCACCATTCGGATTCCGTTCTTAGACCGAGATGAAGTTCGCAAACCGGGACACTACTTCCAGTTTTGCAGAGTTCGTAAACCGAATAGTTCGTAAACCGGGCTGTTTTTAAACCAAGGTACCACTGTGTGTGTGTGTACACACACATACAGTGGTACCTCGTGTTACATATGCTTCAGGTTACATACACTTCAGGTTACAGACTCCGCTAACCCAGAAATAATACCTCAGGTTAAGAACTTTGCTTCAGGATGAGAACAGAAATTGTGCGGCAGCAGCGGCAGCAGGAGGCCCCATTAGCTAAAGTGGTGCTTCAGGTTAAGAACAGTTTCAGGTTAAGAACGGAACTCGGGAATGAATTAAGTACTTACCCTGAGGTACCACTGTATACATATCCATCTATCATCTATCTATCATCTATATCTATCTATCATCTATCTATCTATCTATCTATCTATCTATCTATCTATCTATCTATCATCTATCATCTATCTATATCTGTCTGTCTGTCTATCTATCATCTATATCTATCTATCTATTGATCATCTATCTATCTATCTATCTATCATCTATCATCTATCTATCATCTATCATCTATCTATATCTATCATCTATCTATATCTATCATCTATCTATCTAGCTATCTATCTATCTATCTATCTATCTATCTATCTATCTATCTATCTATCTATATCTATCTATCATCTATCTATCTATCTATCTAATCTATCTATCTATTTATCATCTATCTATCATCTATCTATCTATATCTATCTATCATCTATCTATCTATCATCTATCTATCTATCTATCTATCTATCTATCTATCTATCTATCATCTATCTATCTATCTATCATCTATCTATCATCTATCTATCTATCTATCTATCTATCTATCTATCTATCTATCTATCTATCATCTATCTATCTATCATCTATCTATCTATCATCTATCTATCTATCCATCTATCTATCTATCATCTATCTTTCTCTATCAACACCCACCCACACATTGATTCTGGAAGGAAAAAGTAGACTTAGTGGTTCATTAAATTTAGCCACCATCCTATAAACAGGAATGTCAGGTGCAGAGTTGTTGCTGCTGCTATCATTCTGCCTCGAGAGACAGTGGAACGCACATCTGGAGGTGAAGTTAAACCGCTGAGTTAGCAGCACTGAAGTGACCTCTGGGGCGCAAGCCTGGGCAGCGTGTCTGCCCAGATGACAAGACCACCCTTTTGGCCTCACAAATTCATTCATTCATTCATTCATTCATTCTGTATAACACCTTTTATCTGTACAGCGGTACCTCTAGATTCGAACGGGATCCGTTCCGGAGCCCCGTTCGCATCTAGAAGCAATTGTAATTAGCGACGGCACGTCTGCGCACATGCACGTCGCTTTTCGCCACTTCTGTGCATGCGCGTGACATCATTTTGAGCGCCTGCGCATGCACAAGCGGCGAAACCCGGAAGTAACGCGCTCTGTTACTTACGGGTTGCCGCGGAGCGCAACTCAAACACGCTCAACTCGAAGCGTATTCAACCCGAGGTATGACTGTAGATCTCAGTAGATCTGTAGATCTCAGTGCAGTTCACAACATAAAATTACAACACAAAAACCCTAAAATACATAATAAAAATATGTATTTGTAGTCCAATGGAAAGCAGAGCAAGACGTTAGGCACCAGCTTGGCTGCAGAAGTTGCCGGAAGGAGGCGTACAAGGCGCAATCCAGCTGCTCCGGATTTCCGTAGGGTTTACTCCCAAGCATTTACTTGTCCCGAAGATATCCACGAGGCAGTGCAAGTTTAGGATCAGTGTTTTCCTTCTCCTCGATGGGTTCCCTTCCCAAGTGGATGAGCCCCAACTGCCCCTCACATTTACAGCTTGCGCAAAAGCAGCCTTTGGTCTCGTCCGCTCAATCTATGCAGAGTGAAGATCACAGAATCATAGAATCATAGAGTTGGAAGAGACCACAAGGGCCA
>JAXCMG010000038.1:4915247-4955887 GCA_034642415.1 Podarcis siculus
GGGAATTGACAACTCCGAGCTTAGAATCCTGTAGGTGAAGTACACAGAGGCATGCCTAGGTTTTTGATACTGTGTTTTAGGATTTTGCAAGGGGTGTTCGTGTGTATAAGATTTTGCATGGGTTGGAGAAGGAGACTAGGGAGAAAACTTCTGACATAACGCTAGAACCTTTGGACACCCAACGAAGCTGATTGTTGGAAGGTTCAGCACAGGCAAAGGAAAGGACTTCTTCCTGCAGTGCGTAGTTCAACTGTGGAACTCACTGCCACAAGAAGTAACGGTTGGCTTTAAAAGAGGGGTAGACAAGTTCATGGGGGATAGTGCTATCGATGGCTACTAGTCATGCTCTCCATGTCCTGCCCATGTCATGCTTGTGGGGTCCCCACAGCCATCCGGTTGGCCACAGTGAGAACAGAAAGTTAGGTGGGCGTTGGCCTGACCCAACAGGACTCTTATTCCCATCTTGTAACCATCCAAAATACATTTTCGTTATGTGAATAAATGCAATGCAGCTTACATAAGTAGCACACACCTGATTCTTTTATTTAAGACAGTTTCTCTCTTTTAATTCCTCCCCATCAGCCTTGGATATGTGAAAACAACAACGACAAATTTTATTTCTACCCTGCCCTCCCCGGCCAGAGCCGGGCTCAAGGCGGCTAACACTAGTAAAATTACAATAAAAACATAATTGGGGGGGGGGAACCAATTTAAAATACAGGTTAAAATGCAATTTAAAATGCAGCCTCATTTTAAAAGTAGCCCATAGATCAAAACCATAAGGGGAGGGAAGCATAAGGGTAATAATAATAATAATAATAATAATAATAATAATAATAATATATTACTTATACACCATCCATCTGGCCAGGCCTCCCCAGCCACTCTGGGCAGCTCCCAACAGAATATTAAAAACACAGTAAAACCTCAAACATTAAAAACTTCCCTGAACAGGGCTGCCTTCAGATGTCTTCCAAAAGTCAGATAGTTGTTTATTTCCTTGACATCTGATGGGACGGCAGTTCCACAGGGCGGGTGCCACCACCGAGAAGGCTCTCTGCCTGGTTCCCTGTAACCTCGCATTTCGCAGTGAGGGAACACACACAAACACACAAAATCAGTTTCACGGCATCACATAATACAGGCAAGGAATTTGGATCCCTGGTGTTAGAATGCAGCGTTCCAACAACCATGGCCTTCATTAAATTCAAATGAGTTTCTAGACCTTATGGCAGCAGAGGCTTTTATGCCCTGATGCTTGGGGAAAACATCAGCAAGGCTGAGCCAAACAGTCGCTGGGTGAGAGGTAAGCAAGCGCCGACATTCTCCCTAGATGTTTTCCTCTCTCTCTCTCCCGCATCCTCCACCCCTCCCAGCCATGTTCTGCAGAGGCAAAGCAAATTATGCAAAATAAACCGGGCTGCTTTGCATATCTGATTTGAGATTGCTGTGTTTGCGTGACCTTGGGGGCACACTCTGAATTCTTTCCTACACTGGTTCCCGTTTTGGTGGGAGCGGCGGTTTTCAGATTTCTCCTCATCGTGCCGAGAATCCTTCCTAAGTGATAATATATAATAATTTATTATTTGTACCCCGCACATCTGGCTGGGCTTCCCCAGCCACTCTGGGCAGCTTCCAACAAAGATTAAAAATGCATTAAAATGTCACACATTAAAAACTTCCCTGAAGAGGGCTTGGTCCTCTGCCGGGTGATGGAAGCACTGAATGACCTATGATCTGTGGGCTATTATTCCCAAATGTGAGTCCCGGTTGCAAGTATTTATGCAGTGACTCCAGCTTCCTTGGGGTTCTTCCCCAGGTAATGCAGTAATCTACAGCAGGCGCCAGATAGTTAGCAAGTCTGTCTTACCATAACGTAAAAGGTGGCGCTGTCGTCTAAACCACTGAGCCTCTTGGGCTTGCCGATCAGAAGGTTGGCAGTTCGAATCCCCGCAACAGGATGAGCTCCCATTGCTCTGTCCCAGCTCCTGCCAACCTAGCAGTTCAAAAGCGCACCAGTGCAAGTAGATAAATAGGTACCACTGTGACGGGAAGGTAAACTGCGTTTCTGTGCGCTCTGTCTTCTGTCACGGTGTCCCGTTGCACCAGAAGCGGTTTAGTTCTGCTGGCCACATGATCCGGAAAGCTGTCTGTGGACAAACGCCGGCTCCCTCAGCCTGAAAGCGATATGAGCGCTTCAACCCCGTAGTTGCCTTTGACTGGACTTAACTGTCCAGGGGTCCTTTACCTTTTGCCTTTTACTTTGCGGTACCCATCAACATTCGAGTGATCCAAATTGGATGCTCAGATTTTTTTTTGGTCCCATGAGAGCCAGCGGACTCACCAGAGCGCCAGAACAAAAAAATATTCTGGGATCCAGTCAGAAGCCAGGAATGGCTTCTGTAATTCCAGGATATCCCACTTAAATCGGGACGGTTGAGCTGTATCTCCTTCTTCCTCACCTTTCTCTAGGTTGAGGTCCTCTTCAGCCACTCAGATACACACACACACACACACACACACAGAGAGAGAGAGAGAGAGAGAGAGAGAGAGAGAGTAGTACCTCGGGTTAAGTACTTAATTCGTTCCGGAGGTCCGTACTTAACCTGAAACTATTCTTAACCTGAAGCACCACTTTAGCTAATGGGGCCTCCTGCTGCTGCCGTGCCGCCGGAGCATGATTTCTGTTCTCATCCTGAAGCAACGTTCTTAACCTGAAGCACTATTTCTGGGTTAGTGGAGTCTGTAACCTGAAGCGTATGTAACCTGAAGCGTATGTAACCCAAGGTACCACTGTACACACACACACACACACACACACACATAAATATAGTACAAAGACAGGAAGAAACACTATGGACAGAACAAGAGAATAAAGACAGAGTTTGTATCCTTCACCTATAGGATTATAAATCATTTAATGTGTTAATGCGAATGGAAATCGTTAAAATTGTAGCTGTGGTATAACGGTTTTGTTTTTCTGACTGGTGTGTAATTGGAATAAGATTATGGAACGCAGAAATTATGTAAACAATCAAACTCTAGCATGCGGGTGGCTGCATAAATTGTATAATTTGGCATTTGAAAGATTGGCATTATTAATTGTATTATAATTTGGTATGGGCATAATGAGGCTTTTATTGGATTATTGCAGTGCTTTTTTCTAGGGGTACGCATACCCCTAAACATTTTGTGAATCTAAGTTTGACCTCACTGAGGGGCAGTATTTCAATATAAGTAGGAAAATGAGAGTACACCTAAATGTATTTTTTTTTAGAAAAAAAGCACTGGATTGTTGTAATTGAAAATTAATAAAAATTATTATCGGGGGGGAAAGGAACTCAGATATGTAAATCTCTCCATTAATTCGTTTAATCCTCTTTTAAAGCCATCCCAGTTGGTGGCCATCTCTGCCTGCTGTGGCAGCGAGTTCCATAGCTTAACTAAGTGCTGTGTGAAGAAGTACTGTATTTTTCACTCCATAATCCGCACTTCTTCCTAAAAAGTAAGGGAAAATGTCTGTGCGTCTTATGGAGTGAATGCGTGGTCCCTGGAGCCAAATTGCCCAGGGGCAAAAAGCAGATCATGCTTTTTTTTTTTTTTTTTTGGAAAGAGGGAAGTGGGTGTTGAAACAAAGCCGCTGATCGACAAGCGATTGAGAGCGAGATCAGGGACTCTAGCGATAAAGGAGGCTGCCTGGGAGAGGGGGAGGTAAAGACAGCAAACTTGCAAGAAGAGGAGACAGGAAGACTAAAGCAATGAGGAGAGAAATTAGAAGAAAAGGAGGAGCAAAAAACTGCTCCTGCTAAGGAAAAGACACTAAGGCAAACAAGAGGGAAGGGAGTGTTGAAAGGAAGCAGCTGATCAGTAAGGGATTGGGAGGGAGATAAGGGAGGCTAGCGATAAAGGAGGCTACTGGGAGGGGGGAGGCAAAAGCCCATGGATCCTCAGGATTTTTACACTGGGTCACCCCAAATTCACCATCAGATCACATAGCCTGTCCATGGCTACAGCCTGCACCAAAAAAAGCACGCATCCACTGTTTCGTGGGGCCGCAATGGCGCAAAAACCTGGGTCCAAAGCATAGATCCACATGGATTCTCAGGATTTTTGCATTGGGCTACCCCAAACTCACCTTCAAATCACCACAGCATGAACCACAAAAATCATACATCCACTGTTTCGTTCAGAATATTTTTTTTCCTTGTTTTTCTCCTCTAAAAACTAGGTGCGTCTTATGGTCAGGTGCATCTTATGGAGCGAAAAATACGGTACTTTCTTTTATTTACATACATTTCAGGCACATCTGAGGCTTGTTGGGTCTCCAAACTGGGGTGAAAAGCCGCCTCTTCTGACTCCTGCCATCTTTGCCAACAGCTGGTGGCACAAGAGCAGGCACTGCCAGTTTTTCTTATGGCTTCCGTAGCCCTTCCATCACCGCCAACTTTTCTCTTTTTGCGTGTGGCTAAAAATAGTTGGAGCCACTTGCTTTCTAACCGCTGCCTGACCTGTGGCAATTTAGCAGGGGAAACCTTTCCTACTGAGTCGATAACTGGAAAAGCTTTGACTTCCTCAACTCTTGCCTGCCGCAGAGATCTTTCAAAGGCACAGGTAGCGGTGACTGCTGGGATCATGGGATCAAATCCATCAGTTGGGTTGAATTTTAACTAAACAGTTCTAATTGGATTTTGAATAAATGTGCAATTATTCGTGACTGCTTCAAATGTCATTGTGATATTATCTTCCTTAGCGGTCGTGCACACCGCTTTCTGAATAATGCTTTTTATAGGGGAGGGGGCACTGGGGGTGAGTTTTGGAAAAAGTTTGGGAACTACCGATCCACCCCAGAATGAACCTACCCGTATTTTTCGCTCTATAAGACGCACCAGACCACAAGACGCACCTAGTTTTTGGAGGAGGAAAACAAGAAAAAAAATATTCTGAATCTCAGAAGCCAGAACAGCAAGAGGGATCACTGCGCAGTGAAAGCAGCAATCCCTCTTGCTGTTCTGGCTTCTGTGATAGCTGCGCAGCCTGCATTCGCTCCATAAGACGCACATACATTTCCCCTTCGTTTTAGGAGGGAAAAAGTGAGTCTTATAGAGCAAAAAGGGACGCGGGTGGCGCTGTGGGTAAAAGCCTCAGCGCCTAGGACTTGCCGATCGAAAGGTTGGCGGTTCGAATCCCCGCGGCGGGGTGCGCTCCCGTTGCTCGGTCCCAGCACCTGCCAACCTAGCAGTTCGAAAGCACCTCCGGGTGCAAGTAGATAAATAGGGACCGCTTTCTAGCGGGAAGGTAAATGGCGTTTCCGTGTGCGGCTCTGGCTCGCCAGATGCAGCTTTGTCACGCTGGCCATGTGACCCAGAAGTGTCTCCGGACAGCGCTGGCCCCCGGCCTCTTGAGTGAGATGGGCGCACAACCCCAGAGTCTGGCAAGACTGGCCCGTACGGGCAGGGGTACCTTTACCTTTTATAGAGCAAAAAATACAGTAATTCATCTTCAGTTCATCCGATGATTACAAGAACTATTTTCAGGTGTAGTTCAGAGATTTTTTTTAAAATGAATACAGTGAACTTTGTTCTGCTGCTGAACTGGTTCTCATTCCAAGCCCGGTCCAAATTTTATTTTAGCCCCAAATCCAGTGCTTGTAAGGCAGCGGAATACACTGGTACCCCGGTTCTCAAACGTCTCCGTTGACAAACCCCGTGTTTCTTTTGATCCTAGTTGTAGCTGTCGTCGCTGAAGATGTCCAATAACGGCCTAGAAGCAGAAGACAAGCCCCCGGCTCCTCCAATGAGGAACACCAGCACGATGATAGGCAGCGGGAGCAAAGAGGCGGGACCCCTGAACCACGGCTCCAAACCTTTGCCTCCTAATCCGGAAGAGAAGAAGAAGAGGGACCGCTTTTACCGCTCCATCTTACCGGGAGACAAAAGTACGCTGGCTTCATTTTTGTCTTTTGCTCACTCATTGATTTCATTTGAGAATCGCTCCACGGGAAACCACTGCTCTTCCAAGAGGAGGTTTTTAAGCAGAGGTTGGGTGACTGCGATTCCCTGCGTTGCCACGTGTTGGACTAGAGACCTTTGGGTTCCCCTCCAACCCCACCTTTCTAGGATTCTGTGTTTCTAGAGTCTCGGAATCATGTCGCAGAATTGCAGAATTGGAAGGGACCCCAAGGATTGTCTAGTCCAGGCATGTTCAGCAGGTAGATAGCGATCTACTGGTAGATCGCCGGGTGTTCCTGGTACATCCTGGTTGATCTCTGGCCCCGCAGACATCTTCTTACAAAAAAGCAACCCCCCCCCCCCCATCTTTGGCTCACTAAAAAAAAGCTCCACATCTTTGGCTTACTGAAAAAAGCTCCACAACTTTGGGTAGATATCTGAAGGAGCGTCTCCACCCCCATTGTTTACTGAGGTCCAGCACCGAGGGCCTTCTGGCGGTTCCCTCACTGCGAGAAGCCAAGTTACAGGGAACCAGGCAGAGGGCCTTCTCGGTGGTGGCACCCGTCCTGTGGAACGCCCTCCCATCAGATGTCAAAGAGAAAAACAACTACCAGACTTTTAGAAGACATCTGAAGGCAGCCCTGTTTAGGGAAGCTTTTAATGTTTAATAGGTTATTGTTTTTTAATATTTTGTTGGAAGCCGCCCAGAGTGGCTGGGGAAGCCCAGCCAGATGGGCGGGGTATAATAATAATAATAATAATAATAATCACTGCCAGTCTTTTTATGACAATGGGTAGATCAATGCCAGTTTTTTATACTGTGAGTAGATCACAGTCTATTGGGAGTTGGCTATCCCTGATCTAGTCAAATGCTGGACTAGTCCAAGAAATGCAATTGCTTTCTTTCACTGACACGAGCCCTTTGGATCGTTTGACAGAGCCATGTCTCAAGGCACCTCTGTTTGTCCCTTGCCATCCTGGTTTCACACCCTTCTTTTTCTGGCAGGGCTCTTTCTGCGACAGGCCAAAGCTCAACAGGTGAAGCTCCGACACCGCTTCATTTCTATGCTGGGAAATGCCTAACCTGTTGAATGTCTGTCTGCCACATTGCCGTTTAAAACTCTTCTAACGGCAGGAGATGTGGCTTCTGCAAGTCAGATCAGGGAAACATCTCATTGCTGTTTCTTCAGTCGTGAAGAAATCAAACAAACCCTCTGCATATTTTTAGCAGCAAGTCAAGATTGTTTACTCTTGGGCTTAAGTTGCAATCTTGAGCTAGAATTCTAATTGAGGCTAGAATCCTCAAGACACGTCCTTGGGTGCAATTTTTTTTTTTTAAGCGAGAGAATTTGCGGCTCGAGTAAATATGTTTTGGAGCCGACATATTTACTCAGACGTAAGCAGCGACTTTGAGAGAGGCCAGAAAGGGAGACGCGGACATCAATAAAGTCTTTCCGAAGGAATTGCTTCCGTTGAGGCACCCCTAAAGTGATTTTTCATATATGTATAAAACAGTTAAATATATAACACCTTGCTTACTGGAAAGCAATTTTAAAAAATAGATATAATTTTTTTTTAAAAGCAACTTCATGGACACAAAATCAGTATTCAGTCGTACCTTGGAAGTCAAACAGCTTAGTTCCTGAACATTTCGGCTCCCGTACATCGCAAACCTGGAATGGCTATTCTGGTTTGCCAACTATTTTGGGATGCTGAACGGTCGACGGGGCTTCCGGGGCTTCTGATTGGCTGCAAGAACTTCCTGCAGCCAATCAGAAGCCACGCTTTGGTTTCCAAACGTTTTGGAAGTCGAACGGACTTCCGGAACGGATTCTGTTCAGCTTCCAAGATGCGACTCTAATTCCAAGTTAGATGCCAACGGGGATAAGTGTTCTAAAAGGATTGTTGAAAGAGGAATGCCTTTAACAGGGGCTGAAAAGCTGATGGAGAAGGCACCCCCTCTGATACTAATAGGAGAGAGATCCTATTGGCAGAGGAACCATCATATCAGAAGGCCCAATTCTGACATCATGAGGATCAGACCTTCCTTATAGAATGGTAGCCGTGGGGTGCACTTCTAAAAACACAGCAATCGGTTGGATATGTGGGAATATTTTGCCCCTCCCAAGCTATGTAGGGCTTCGTACATTGAAACCATACCTTGTACGGTATTTCCTTACTATTTCTTTATTAAATTAATATGCTGCCCTTTATCCGAGGATCACGGTGTGGTTAACAGTATAAAAACGCAGAAATACATAACAAGGAAAATAATACTCCCCTCCCCACACATTTAAAAGGCAATAGATTATTTAACTAGCCCAAGCCCCAGAGAAGAGAAATGTTTTTGCCCGGCACCCAAAGTTATATAATGATGGCCCGTGTTGCCAACCTCCGGACCTTTCCTGCAGGAGGCACACAAAGAAGGGCCACAGATGATGGTCGCAGGGGCCGGGTCGGTTCATATGGGGAGAGGCGGTCCTGGAGGTATTGCGGTCCTGAGCCGTTTAAGGCTTTATAGGTCAAAACCAGCACTTTGAATCGGGTCCGGAAACCAATTGGCTGCCAGTTTAGTCGAGCCAGGATTGGTGCTCAAACCGCCTTGTCTCAGTGAGCGGCCTAGCCGCCAAATTCTGCACCAGACTGTCTTCAGGGGCTGCCCCAAGTATAATGCATTGCAGTAGTCTAACCAAGAGGTTAAGGGACGCGGGTGGCGCTGTGGGTTAAACCACAGAGCCTAGGACTTGCCGATCAGAAGGTCGGCGGTTCGAATCCCCACGACGGGGTGAGGTCCCATTGCTCGGTCCCTGCTCCTGCCAACCTAGCAGTTCGAAAGCACGCCAGTGCAAGTAGATCAATAGGTACCACTCCAGCGGGAAGGTAAACGGTGTTTCCGTGCGCTGCTCTGGTTCGCCAGAAGCGGCTTAGTCATGCTGGCCACATGACCCGGAAGCTGTACGCCAGCTCCCTCGGCCAATGAAGCGAGATGAGCGCCGCAACCCCAGAGTCTGCCACGACTGGACCTAATGGTCAGGGGTCCCTTTAACTTTACTTTAACCACGAGGTTGCCAGAGCATAGACAGCAGTAGTTAGACTATCCCTGTCCAAATAGGGGCACAGCTGGGCCACTGTGGCCACCTGAGCCCCAAGCGGTGGCCAAGGGTCCAGAAGTACCCCTAAACTATGTACCCCCTGCTCCAGAGGGAGTGTAATCTAGCCCAGCTTGGCCCCCTACCCCCAAATATTGAGGGGCCCCCCTATAGTTGGCGTCCCAGCATGCCATGATCTTCTGCACAATAACCTGGTGGAAGTCACTGGTTTTTGGCTAACCTTCTACCAGTTTGGGGAAAGATTAACCCGTTAGAGACGGGAGAGGCCCGCTTTTAAGAATCCTGGTTGTAAAAGTTTTAAAGTTCTGGCCTTGCTTTTATAGGCTCTGTCGAAAATTCCCACAAACGCTATCAAAAGGGATTAGATTGCAAATCCGGGTTCAGCGGGCCTTACAATTGCTAATCCCCGTAAGCTCCTGCCTCACGCTGCTCTGTACTGTGTTTTAGCATTGCGGGAGGAAAAAAGAGAGAGAAAAAATAGGAAAAAAAGATTATAGCGTTAATATTTTAATGCGTTCAGACTCAGACCGCCAAAGCTCTTCGGATTTTGGTCGGCGAAAACCATCTGTTGCTCATATTCTCTTGTAATCCTTCCCATCCCATAATAACGTACGGGCCAGTGGTATTTAACAGGGTTTGAAGGTAATTAATGTAGTTCTCCGTAGCTGCAGTCGTGTGTTTTGCTTTTAAACTGCTTATGCAAGGACACAGAAAGAGTTAATGGCATTAGCAGAGGACCTTCCACGCTGGGCTAATTTAGGGGGACTCTCTAAAGTGGGCAGCCGAGTGCCCCTGGTTAGTGTGGGTTTCTGCATTTTAACAGCTTTAGGATAGCGTTAAAATGCCACGTGAAAATTAAGAGCTAACTCCGAAAGGTCCTTTTAAAAATTGTGTTCTAATATTCATGTTTTTTACTGAAAGCATTAGCATTTAAAGGAAATAAAGTGGTACGAAGAAAAAAATGGGGAAGGGGGAGGGAGGAATGAAGATGTGTAAAATAAAGGGGGGCGGGAATCTTCAAAAATGCAATGTAATATACTCCCATAATACATTCTTACATAAATTGATATAGTGTTATTATCCTAATGCATATATAAACGTTAATAGCCTACGACATTCCAAATGTTATCATATATATCCAAACAAAGTATATCTGTAAGCAGACCATTCATAAGTTGCAAGTGTTGTCTGGGGAAACCCAGCCAGATGGGTGGGGTATAAATAAGAAATTATTATTATTATTATTATTATTATTATTATTATTATTATTGTCAATCCATTGATTCAAGGCTTTCATATTCTTCCAATTCGTCAATATCACTCTTAATAATAAAAATAAAAATAAAAATAAAAATAATTATTTTTTTCCCTTGCCCTCCCCAGCCAAGACCGGGCTCAGGGTGGCTAACACCAGGTAAAAACAATTGATTAAAATACAACTTAAAAAAACAAGATTAAGTACAACATTAAAATGCAGCCTCATTTTAGTAGACACTCAAATCAAAAACTTTTTGGGGATGAAAACGTCAAATCTTCCCCAAGACCAACTGTCCAGACTGGTCCTACGTGGGCCAGAAAAAAACCAGGGAAGTCCACATCACAGAAGGAGAAAGGAAAATGGTCACCAGTAGAATTTTCGGTGTCCTGTTGTTAATTTCCATACTGCAGGTATATCGTTCGAAAGAATATTCTCTGCTGAGATATTTAACTTTTTCTGCACAGTCAGAGTTATACAGTTCCGCACTTCCTCCTAAAACTTGTTAAGTATCTAACTCTAAAATGTTATTGTGAGTTTCCTTCCTCTCTAGCTGCCTCCATGCTTAACAGCTGCATGTCAGACACAGCCCACAAGAGCAACCTTTCCATGTTCTCGGGTTTCTAGCTGAAGAAGAGCCATACCAGTTGGATTTCTGTCTGCCCACAAAACTTGGGGGATTAAAAAAAAAATCAGTCTCAGCCCTGCCCTCTCGTTTAGGAGACTGTAGTAGCTATTAGCTCACTAAGGCCCCGTCTGCACTATGCATTCAAATAATAATAATAATAATAATAATAATAATAATAATAATAATAATAATAATTTATTATTTGTACCCCGCCCACCTGGCTGGGCTTCCCCAGCCACTCTGGGCGGCTTCCAAAAAAAAAATATTAAAATACTCTAATACATCAAACATTAAAAGTTTCCCTGAACAGGGCTGCCTTCAGATGTCTTCTAAAAGTCTGGTAGTTGTTGTTCTCTTTGACATCTGGTGGGAGGGCGTTCCACAGGGCGGGTGCCACTACCGAGAAGGCCCTCTGCCTGGTTCCCTGTAACTTGGCTTCTCGCAGTGAGGGAACTGCCAGAAGGCCCTCGGAGCTGGACCTCAGTGTCCAGGCAGAATGATGGGGGTGGAGACGCTCCTTCAGGTATACAGGACTGAGGCCGTTTAGGGCTTTAAAAGTCAGCACCAATACTTTGAATTGTGCTCGGAAACGTACTGGGAGCCAATGTAGGTCTTTTAAGACCGGTGTTATATGGTCTCAGCAGCTGCTCCCAGTCACCAGTCTAGCTGCCGCATTCTGGATTAGTTGTAGTTTCCGGGTCACCTTCAAAGGTAGCCCCACGTAGAGCGCATTGCAGTAGTCCAAGCGGTAGATAACCAAAGCATGCACCACTCTGGCGAGGCAGTCCGCAGGCAGGTAGGGTCTCAGCCTGCGTACCAGATGGAGCTGGTAAACTGCTGCCCTGGACACAGATTTGACCTGTGCCTCCATGGACAGCTGTGAGTCCAAAATGACTCCCAGACTGCGCACCTGGTCCTTCAGGGGCACAGTTACCCCATTCAGGACCAGGGTATCCTCCACACCTGCCCGCCTCCTGTCCCCCAAGAACAGTACTTCTGTCTTGTCAGGATTCAGCCTCAATTCAAAGGACTTCATTAGCACTTTCTACAGTCACGGTCCCCCCCCCCCGAAGCATCCTGGGAACCGTAGTTTGCTAAGTGCAAGTGCTCTTGAGGTTTAGCAGGTCCGTGTGGGTACAGTCAAATAACCTGCTCCCAACCTGCTTAGGGCAGGAATAGGGAACCTGCTGCCCTGCAGATGTTGCAGGACCCAACTTCCATCGTCCCCAGCCAGGCTGGCAAATGCCCAGGGATTATGGGAGTTGTAGTTCAGCAGCCTGCAGGTGAGCTCTCTGGTCTGTGCTGAGAAAGAACTGGGAGTGGGGGCTTATTCCATCTTGTGCGCCAACCCTCTTATCAATATGGCAGCTTCTTTCCCCATGGCTCAGAGCTTTCCAAACCAGGGTGGATTTGATTGAAATCACTAGTCAGTAAGTCTTGATTTGAAGCATGTATAAACTATCTTGTCTGTCTATATAAATCGACAGTAACAGTGCTGGCTAACGTAGTCCCTTCCTTTTTGGGGATGTTTTTTTTCTTCCCTTTCAAACAGCCAACAAGAAGAAGGAGAAAGAGCGTCCTGAGATCTCCCTCCCTTCCGACTTTGAGCACACGATTCACGTTGGGTTTGATGCCGTCACAGGAGAATTCACAGTAAGGAGAACGGGGGACAGCCGGGGTGAGGGGTGGCAGCGAGAATGGAAATGGTGGACGGTTCGTACCTGCTGTTCTGATGGATATAAACTGCAGGCCATCGGTGATCTGTTTAGTAACTGATGCTTGGGGGTATTTCTTTTCTCTCTACCCAGCGATTCATTCATGGGCCTCACCGTGGTGTCTTCCCCTCAAACTTTTATTCTCACAACAACCCTGCATTTTAGGGCTGGGCGATACCTGGTTTTCAGCACTGCAATATTATCACCAGCGATATACTGATAACATCACGATGTCCTAAATAAGGATGGAACTTTGTAGAGGCATCAGCTGATTTTTACATAGCACACACACAGAGCGTGATGTAATGGTTCTAGGGCAGGGGTCTGCAACCCGCGGCTCCGGAGCCGCATGTGGCTCTTTTACACCTTTGCCGCGGCTCTGGGGCGGATACTAGCGAGGGGAGGAGGCACATTGTGCGCCCCGACACTCCCCACTGTGGTGGGCGCTGTACTGCCTGTGACGTCGCATGGGGGCGGTGCGTGCGTTAGTCATGCACCGTCCTGACGTCGCCTTCCCACCCGCCCGCCCGCTACATTGTAGGGGGCATGTACACTGGTCACTGCATTGAAAGGGGACATGTACACTGGTCACTGTTTTGAAGGGGAGTGAAGAACACACACACACAAAAAGGTAACTTGTTAATTTAACGTTTATTTCTATGAGGAGGAGTAATTCTGAGGGGTCAAACAAAGAAATAATAAAAAGTGACAAAAAAGTTATTTTTATAATGACGAGTTTTGCGGCTCCCAGTTTTTTTTTCTTCAGAAACGGGTCCAAGTGGCTCTTTTTGTCTTAAAGGTTGCAGACCCCTGTTCTAGGGGTTGCTCGTGCGTAAATCGGTGCCAACGCCTGGCTGGGTTGCCTGAGTGAACCTTTTCTGTCCGGACAGTCACTCACCCGTGGCTGTCTCAATCGCTGGCAGAATCCATCAGTGGGCGTTTCTTAAACTTCTTCCAGCAAAGAAGCTCTTTGATGCCTAGTCTCCTCCTACTCTCCCTGCACGGAAGCCTTCTGCGCAAGAAGGGTGTGGGCAGCGGAGGACCCTCACTCTCCCCGCTGGTTCCCGGCAAGGAGTCATGGGACTCCCTCGCCGATTCCCCCATCTGCCCCCCTTCTCCACTGGTGCTACACTGATTCCCTTCCCCAGAATGGGCTGCCTCTCCCCAGCCCGGGACCCTCTTCGGAATCCCTCTGGAGCCCTCTCTCTCCCTCCGGCCCTGATGGCAGGTCCCTGACACGTGATTAGCGATATATTGCCAGGTCAAAAATTGCGTGTTCAGACCCAGAAACCTCCCCCCTAAATAAATTCACACTTGACTCAAATTTTGTTTTTTGGCAGAATTTAGGCCACAACTTTATTGATTACAGAAAGTGACTGGTTGCATAGGCTTTGGTTTGACTAGCTCCCTGCCATGCAGGTAGCGCTGACCCAGGGTTCCGGCATAGGTCAGCCAAGGGTGAACACCTGGATAAGCGGAAAGCCGGGAACAGGCTATCTCTGCCACCCAAATGCCCCCCTGGACTCAGGCATGGGCACAACTCCCTCTCAGGGGTTGACCAAACCATCGAGTCCCTGGATTCCTTTAACAGAATACCCTTCACATAGGGATGGTGACAGCGTTCTCCCATCCCTGTCACCTGAACCAGAGCCTATCCGCAACCTATCCGCAAAGTTGTGACGATTTGCTATGCGGCAGGCAAAACCCAAATGGCAACCGCCCATCAGCCAAGTGGGGGAAATTCCTGCCATGCCCCTGTCCCAACGACAGATGACACACGACGGCATAGCAAGGTCAAGTGCAACAAGCCCTAAAAGTAGGGAGAGGTGGGCAGGTGTTCCGAATGCATGTGCCGAAAGAGGAAGCTCTGGGTCACGTCCATAGGCATAAATAGGTCTCTCGAACCGTTTGGACTGCGTCCCATTGGCCAGATTGCACCCAGCTACGAGGGACCTGGGACACGGGTGGTGCTGTGGGTTAAACCACAGAGCCTAGGGCTTGCCAATCAGAAGGTCGGTGGTTCGAATCCCCGCGACGGGGTGAGCTCCCGTTGCTCGGTCCCTGCTCCTGCCAACCTAGCAGTTCGAAAGCACGTCAAAGTGCAAGTAGATAAATAGGTACCGCTCTGGCGGGAAGGTAAACGGCGTTTCCGTGCGCTGCTCTGGTTCGCCAGAAGCGGCTTAGTCATGCTGGCCACATGACCCGGAAGCTGTACGCTCGGCCAATAAAGCGAGATGAGCGCCTCAACCCCAGAGTCGGTCATGACTGGACCTAATGGTCAGGGGTCCCTTTTACGAGGGACCTACCAGTCGGGTGCTGTGGCTGACAAATCATACCCACCCATAGCACAGGGTGTCGGTTATCCAGGTCTCACCACAATACATGCCCTCTTTAAGGGAGGACCCGATCTATGGAACCGACATCACGATATAGACTTCCAAAGTGGTTTTGGATGATCTATTGATATACGGTATTTTTTGCTCTATAAGACTCACTTTTCCCCTCCTAAAAAGTAAGGGGAAATGTGTGTGCATCTTATGGAGCGAATGCAGGCTGTGCAGCTATCCCAGAAGCCAGAACAGCAAGAGGGATCACTGCTTTCGCTGCGCAGTGATCGCTCTTGCTGTTCTGGCTTCTGGGATTCAGAATATATATATTTTTTGTTTTCCTCCTCCAAAAACTAGGCACGTCTTATGGTCTGGTGTGTCTTATAGAGTGAAAAATACAGTATCTCCCAGTCCTACTCTGCGGTAGGATGGGCTGTGAGAGAAGGTAGCTGGGCTACGCTCACCCATGGCTGAGCGGGGAGCACCCTAACTGTTGAAATATGGCGGCCTTCTTAACAATGCATGCTGAACTGAGTGGCACCTTGATTTTGACCCCTGCCCCCTCCATAAAAAAGCACACCTTGTGCTCTTTTAAGCAGCCTTTGCCAGCTGTGAAGGCAGGAGCTGGTGGTCCAAAATATCCAGAGGGCACCAGCTTGGGGAAGACTCCTCTTTATGCATGAGTTGCACGCATGGGATTGCTTAAGGTAATAAAACTGCAGCCACTGCTATGCCGTAAGGATCTCTTAATACATTCTTCTTTGCGTGCAGAAGGTCCCAGGCTCAGTTCTTGGCATTCCCAGCCAGGGCTGTGATTTCTCCCCGTTCGAAATCCTAGAGAGCTGCTGTCGGTCAGTGCAGACAGTACTGGGCTAGATGGCCTGACTCTGTGCAAGGCATCTTCCCGTGTTGCTACGAAACTGTCCTCATGGCTGCGCTGCTTGCCGTCTTCCCAGGGGATGCCTGAGCAATGGGCCCGCTTGCTGCAAACCTCCAACATCACCAAATCGGAGCAGAAGAAGAACCCTCAGGCCGTGCTCGATGTCCTAGAGTTCTACAATTCCAAAAAGACCTCCAATAGCCAGAAGTATATGAGCTTCACAGGTAGGTCATGATGAATGGATGGATGACAAACCCTTCCTTGCACAGGTAGTCAGGTGCGCTTGGTCAGCTTTTACTTGGCTTGCCTGTGGGGTATTTGGTGTTTTTTTGAGACGCCAAGAGAATTTGCACATATCCTGGCTATATATGCGTGTGTGTGTGTGTGTGTTAGCGGGATTAAGGTAAATTCAACAGTACAGTCATACCTTGGTTTTCAAGCAGCCTAGTTCTCGGACATTTCGGCTCCCGAATGATTGGAAAACGGAAGTGAGTGTTCCGGTTTTCGAATGTTCTTTCGGAAGCCGAATGTCCAACGGGGCTTCCTGCAGCCAATCAGAAGCCACGCTTTGGTTTTTGAACGTTTTAAGTGATTAAAAATGAGATGGTAGGTGCTCTCTTCTTGGTGGTTGAAGCACTTCCTGTTTTTGCGCTTCCTCAATGTGACGTTTAGGGACACTGGTGGCACTGTGGGTTAAACCACAGAGCCTAGGGCTTGCCGATCAGAAGGTTGGTGGTTCGAATCCCCATGATGGAGTGAGCTCCCGTTTCTCGGTCCCTGCTCCTGCCCACCTAGCAGTTTGAAAGCACCTCAAAGTGCAAGTAGATAAATAGGTACCGCTCTGGTAGGAAGTTAAACGGCATTTCCGTGCGCTGCTCTGGTTCTCCAGAAGCGGCTTAGTCATGCTGGCCCCATGACCCGGAAGCTGTACGCCGGCTCCCTCGTCCAGTAAAGCGAGATGAGCGCCGCAACCCCAGAGTCAGCCACGACTGGACCTAATGGTCAGGGGTCCCTGTACCTTTACCTTTAATGTGACGTTTAAGCCTCTCATCCTGAGAAGTCTTGGATGGGGGACTAAAAGTGTGTAACCCTTATTAATTTTAAGTATTTTTACCCCACTCTTCAGCCAAAGCAGTTTACAGTGGTCAGTTCTAAGATGCTCTCTGCCTTCGGCCTTAAATTGGAAAAGAAACATCACAAAAGGAAAAGGGATTGGGAGGGAGGAGGAAGAAAGCAAACTCCAGTACTAGCTCTTGGTTGCAAAGTTCTTATGGAGGAAAGGTTGTTCTGAAACTAATGGCTCTGCAGATTTAGTCTCTTTGCCTTTTCTGCTGGTGATTTTAGAGAATTGGTCTTCAGTGGTTTGATCTGATTTCACGTGTAGGGGATCTGAAAGGTGTTCTGTTTTTCTTTCCCCTTCCAGATAAATCTGTAGAAGACTATAACTCCTCCAACACACTGGTAAGTCTAAGTTCAGTCTCGTAGCTATATTGAAGGCTGCAGCCGCAGGCAGAGTCAGCGCTAAAACCAGGAGGCTGATCTGTCCCTAACTCAGGGGTGGGGAATCTGGGGTTTGCAAAACCAACTTGCTCAGCAGTTCCTGAGCACCTGACAATCCGCTGGTTATGGGGTGCTGCCAAGCCCTATTGTCATCACTTGGAATGCAGAACCTGTGTGACACTTTCAATATTGAGGGACTCCGGTTTGCATGTGCCCCAGATAGCATGGCAACATCTAGGGAGCCAAAGGTTCCCCATTAACCCCCATCACTACACCAAATTTTCTTCTTCTTCTTTGGCGATCTCTTGTAGCCGAGTAAGTTTGTCTTCCATAAACACGGTTTTAACAATGAGTCCGTAAGCGACTGTGGAGGCCAATTCTGGATCCACACTTCCTTCCACAGTGTGAACATAGGTTTCCGGGCGGGAGTTGATCATGGCAAGGGTTTGCCAAGCGTGCCTTCCTCTTAGCACGTTTCTCCCTTTCATGCTGAATTTGAATGTCTTCAAAGTCCATGACACCTTTGGTAAAGGCTGCTCTCCAATTGGAACATTTGCAAGCCAGTGTTTCCCAGTTTATACTTCATTTTTTTATAGATTTACCTTGAGACAGCCTTTAAACCTCTTTTGTTGACCACCAGCATTATGCTTTCCATTTTTAAGTTCGGAATAGAGCAGTTGCTTTGGGAGCTGATAATCAGGCATCCGCACAACATGACCAGTCCAACGAAGTTGATGTTGAAGAATCATTGCTTCAACATGGGTGATCTTTGCTTCTTCCAGTACACTGGCATTAGTTCGCCTGTCTTCCCAAGTGATATGTAGAATTTTTGGGAGACGCCATTGATGGAATCTTTCAATTTTCTCCCGGTTGAAGTGCAGAGTGTTTGAGGACCGCGACATTCGCAGGGAAACCAAAATGCTTGTTTACAAAGCTATTGTGCTACCAACCTTCCTGTATGCTTGTGAAACATGGACCACTTATAAACGCCATCTCCAAATATTTGATGGCTTTCAGCTAAATGTGTAAGAAGACTTTATGTCCTGTTCTGAAGGGAAAGGGGTGATGGGTATGTGGAGTTTTGGATTATCTGTTGCCCTGCTTCCCAGTTTGTGTGTGGTTAGGTCCCTCCGATGTCACTGGCATAAAGAGAGCATTGTGATAGGTGGTGTTGCATCAGGGATGGGGGCCTGTGGCACTCGAGTTGTGGCTCCCATCATGTCTGGGGCTGGTGGCCTTTGGGGCCCGAGAACAGCTGGAGAGAATTAGGCTCCCCATCCCTGCATCACATCTTCGTTTTCCAGCATCCACCTCTCTCATCCCACCGTGGCAGATGTGCAAGTGAATGGGTAATCTCCTTTAAGATACCTTTTCTATGCTACCCCAATGGTGGTCATGGTATACCCACCTTCGATTTCGGACAGTTTGCTCACTTACACTCACTGGAGGCAGTTGGAGGATGGATGGTGGCTAACAGATTGAGGTTGAATCCTGACAAGACAGAAGTACTGTTTTGGGGGACAAGGGGCGGGCAGGTGTAGAGGACTCCTTGGTCCTGAATGGGGCAACTGTGCCCCTGAAGGATCAGGTGCACAGCCTGGGAGTCATTTTGGACTCACAGCTGTCTATGGAGGTGCAGGTCAATTCTGTGTCCAGGGCAGCTGTCTACCAGCTCCATCTGGTACACAGGATGAGACCCTACCTGCCCGCAGACTGTCTCGCCAGAGTGGTGCATGCTCTGGTTATCTCCCATTTGGACTACTGAAATGCACTCTACGTGGGGCTACCTTTGAAGGTGACCCAGAAGCTACAATTAATCCAGAATGCAGCAGCTAGACTGGTGACTGGGAGCGGCTGCCGAGACCATATAACACTGGTCCTGAAAGACCTACACTGGCTCCCAGTACGTTTCTGAGCACAATTCAAAGTGTTGGACAGCAGCTCAAGAAGTTTGCTTCCCCTTTTAAAAAGTTCAGGTGAGGCCTAAGGGCAGAGGGGGAGCGAAATGAATCTGAAGTCAGGGGGAACCGGCAGGGCTGGAAAAACTGTTTTGCAAATTGGGAAGTTGATCTAGTTTTGCTGCTGTGGTTGTTGTTCTGTTCTTGCCGGAAGAAAGGAAAAAAACCACACGCACACACTCACTCACTCGAGTTGAAATCGAAAACAAGCGCAGGAAAAATAGTAGGCATGATGTAATTGCATTAAAACCATCTCTTCCAAAGAACGAATAAAATTAGACATCTGTATTTAACACCTACACATTCATCTGGCTTCCTCACTTTGGAGAGATCGTGCTCATTTTTCTTCTGCTGAAGATATTGTTGTGGACTCTCCTTCCGTGGAGCTTTTTAAGCAGAGGTTGGATGGCCATCTGTCAACAGTGATTTAGTTGCGATTCCCGCACGGCAGGAGGTTGGAATAGATCATGGGTAGGCAAACTAAGGCCCGGGGACTGGATCTGGCCCAATCTGGCCCAATCGCCCAATCTCAATCCGTCCCATGGACGGGCCAGGAATCAGTGTGTTTTTACATGAGTAGAATGTGTCCCTTTATTTAAAATGCATCTCTGGGTTATTTGTGGGGCCTGCCTGGTGTTTTTACATGAGTGGAATGTGTGCTTTTATTTAAAATGCATCTCTGGGTTATTTGTGGGGCATAGGAATTCTTTCATTCCCCCCCCCCCCCCAATATAGTCTGGCCACCCACAAGGTCTGAGGGACGGTGGACTGGCCCCCTGCTGAAAAAGTTTGCTGACCCCTGGACTAGATGAACCTTGGGGTCCCTTGCGACTCTACAGTTCCATGATTCTATGATATCCTGCAAGGCAGCGGAGATATAGGATCAAAAGCCCTCCTTAAAAATGTGGATTTATCAGGGACTGAGGGAAGTTTTAACTTCTCCCTGTCTTCCCCAAGTGTTCCAGAAATGAGTGATTGCCCACCAGTTTTCTCCAGAAGCAGGGAGGAGCAAGAATTTGCCCAGGCACTTTCTGCCACCTTCCAAACTCTTTTCAAGACTTCAGTGGAGGTGCCCTCTTTCCACCTGGCCCATCTACAAGAATAAGTGTTTTATTGTCGTTTAGTCATTTAGTCGTGTCCGACTCTTTGTGACCCCCTGGACCAGAGCACGCCAGGCACTCCTGTCTTCCTCTGCCTCCCGCAGTTTGGTCAAACTCATGCTGGTAGCTTCGACAACACTGCCCAACCATCTCGTCCTCTGTCGTCCCCTTCTCCTTGTCACCCTCCATCTTTCCCAACATCAGGGTCTTTTCCAGGGAGCCTTCTCTTCTCATGAGGTGGCCAAAGTATTGGAGCCTCAGCTTCAGGTTCTGTCCTTCCAGTGAGCACTCAGGGCTGATTTCCTTCAGAATGGATCGGTTTGATCTTCTTGCAGTCCATGGGACTCTCAAGAGTCTCCTCCAGCACCATAATACAAAAGCATCAATTCTTTGGCAATAAGCCTTCTTTATGGTCCAGCTCTCACTTCCATACATCACTACTGGGACGCGTTGTATTAGTCAGGTACAAAAGGCATGTGGCGTTCTTATTACCCAGCAGGTGAGACAGCAGCACTTCCCGAACAAAAGAAGTCCGGGGAGAGCGAGCGAGAAAGTGCCCAGCGAGAGTTTTGATAACCGGAGCAATCAAAGCAGTTGGCGTGGGCTGTCGGCCAAAGTGTCCTTCGTTAGCATGGCAAGAGCACGTTGCTGTGCCAACGAACTGCCTTTGATGTTGTCTGGTGGTTTTTCTAAAGAGCGAGTCTGGGGGAAATCGCTTCGCTCTCAAGCGCGGCGGTGGCAAACGGTCTCTTCCCTCCCCTCGCCCCTGGCGCTTCTGTTTTAAAAATAAATGGTTGTTTATAAATTATAATAACCACCTGAAGTTATGGGAAGGTTCAGCCTTTTGAAAGCATGGGTCTGATTACAAAACATCGCAAACTGTTGCCTTTTCTTTGAATATTTTAATTGGCCGACGTGTCTCTTTCTTTGTTGTTGTTGTTTAGTCGTTTAGTCGTGTCCGACTCTTTGTGACCCCCTGGACCAGAGCACGCCAGGCACTCCTGTCTTCCACTGCCTCCCTCAGTTTGGTCAAACTCATGCTGGTAGCTTCGACAACACTGTCCAACCATCTTGTCCTCTGTCGTCCCCTTCTCCTTGTGCCCTCAATCTTTCCCAACATCAGGGTCTTTTCCAGGGAGTCTTCTCTTCTCATGAGGTGGCCAAAGTATTGGAGCCTCAGCTTCAGGATCTGTCCTTCCAGTGAGCACTCCGGGCTGATTTCCTTCAGAATGGATCGGTTTGATCATCTTGCAGTCCATGGGACTCTCAAGAGTCTCCTCCAGCACCATAATTCAAAAGCATGTCTCTTTCTTTATTATGCCCAATTTATAGCCTTATCCATACATGCAGTTTCACGAGCTGCCAAAAGTCATTCGTTGTGGAACGAACTCCCTTGGGATGTTGTGGACTCTCCTTCCCTGAAGGTTTTTAAGCAGAGGTTGGGTGGCCATCTGTCATGGTTGCTTTAGTCGAAATTTCTGCAGGGGGGTTGGACTAGATGACCCTCGGGTCCCTTCCCAATCCACAGTTCTGTGATTCTTTATAGAAGACACAGATACTGTCCCTTTTTTCCAAAACCACCCTTGCGGCCACCAAAATATTAAGCATGAGTATCTTCTTTGCTCAGTCCAGTCTGGGTGGCGGCCTCTTTTAAGATAATTCTTGAATCACCCATGCTTAGATTCTTATGAGTTACCTGAAAGATTTCTGTATTGCATTCCACCAAGGGACCTTGAGCTTTGACCACCTGATAGGATAGGATAGGATGGGATAGGGATGCGGGTGGCGCTGTAGTCTAGACCAGTGAGCCTCTTGGGCTTGCTGATCAGAAGATTGGCAGTTCTCTATCCCAGCTCCTGCCAACCTAGCAGTTCGAAAGCACACCAGTGCCAGTAGATAAATAGGTACCACTGTGGCAGGAAGGCATTTCCATGCACTCTGGTTTCCGTCATGGTGTCCCATTGAGCCAGAAGCGGTTTAGTCCTGCTGGCCACATGACCCGGAAAGCTGTCTGTGGACAAACGCCGGCTCCCTCAGCCTGAAAGCGAGATGAGGGCCGCAACCCTATAGTCGCCTTTGACTGGACTTCACTATCTAGGGGTCCTTTACCTTTTTACTTTATAGGATGCAAATCTGCAACATTAGCGCTGTACTTTCCTACCATCTACGTGTGGGTGGGCAAACTGCAGCTGTGTGGCACAATGCGCCCTCTCTCGAACCCAGACCCCTTTCAATGGACCATCCTGTTCTCTTGTCAACTATGCTGATAATACTTCTGTCTTGCTTGCTTGCCTCTGTGGATCTCTGACTTCTGCCTGCCTGGAATGCAGCCAAAATGACATCCATGGTCCCGCCCATGTTTTGCCTCTGGCCCCACCCACCATTGGCATGCGGCCCCCGAAAGGCTTCCCAATAGAGAATGTGGCCCTCGGGCTCAGGAATGCTCCCCACCCATGATCTAGTAAATTGACCTGAAATATATTTGCTTTTGTGGCATCGTCTGTAGAATCCGGTTCTCTTAATCTCAAGGTTGTGGGTTCGAGTCCCACATTGGGCGAAAGATTCCTGCATTGCAGGGGGTTGGTCTAGATGACCCTCGTGTTCCCTTCCAATTCTATGATTCTAAACATTACTTCCTTCAAGGTCCGCCGTCTCCCCCCCCACCTCCTTTCTTTTTTTTAAAGTGTCTTCTTTTTAGGAGGAAGAAAGAAAACAAACTGGCTGAAGTTTGCCAGCAGGAGAAAAACAGATTAGGAGGAAAGTTTGGCTTTCCTTGGCAAAACAGTTGTCCTTATCACGCAATTTGTACGTCAGTTTTGCCAGTTCCGCATAGTCCATCAATTTCTCTTGCCACTGTTCTTTTGTCGGGGTTTCTTCATTCTTCCACCCTCGTGCTATTAAGACTGTTGTCACATACATAAATATGTCCTTGATTTTCCTTGGCAGGTCTTTTCCTACAATTCCCTAACCCAAAATGCTTCTTTTTTCATTTTTTTTTTACAAATGTTAATTTAAACATTTTCTTCAACTCATGGCCTGCTATACATTTCCATCCAGATACACTATGCCCACAACTTACACATAGGTTTTGGGGATCATGCCTGCAGCGAAAATTGCATCTAATCCAAACACATTAGGTTGAACGGTGGGTGGGATTGCCAAAGTATTTTTTCCCAGATGCCCGTCCCTTTTACAACATTCTTAAATTTGTTTTGCCAAGTGTGTGAAACTCAAGGCGCACAAGTTACCGTATTTATCGCTCCATAGGGCGCACCGGACCATAGGGCGCACCTAGTTTTTAGAGGGGGAAATCAAGAAAAAAAATCTTATTTCCCCCCATCCCCAAAGAGCAGCGTACAGGCTGCGCACAACCTCTCCCCAATGGAGGGGTTGCGCACAGCTATGGCACAAGGCAAGACAGCGAGTGGGATGGACCCTCTCGCTGTTTTGGCTTCCTCTTTAGCCCGCGCAACCTCTCCCTGCCGGAGGGGTTGCGTGCGGCCATGGCACAAGCCAAGACAGCGAGCAGAGAAGAGGAGACCCATCTGTTCCTCCTCCGGCTGTGCTGCGCTCCGAAGGCTTCGGGTTCCTTTGGCTGAAGCCAGGAGAGTCTTGCTTCTGGGATAACTACGCAGCCTGCATTCGCTCCATAGGACGCACACACACATTTCCCCTTAATTTTTGGAGAGGAAAAAGTGCCTCCTATAGAGCGAAAAATACGGTAAATGTGCGTGAATTGAGAGCTTGCTGTGGTTTCATTTCCCTGCCTCCTGAGTGCCTCTCCTTTCCGTGCAGAATGTGAAGGCGGTATCCGAGACCCCGGCCGTGCCCCCTGTGTCGGAGGACGAAGATGATGAGGATGATGCTGCCCCTCCCCCGGTCATCGCTCCCCGGCCCGAGCACACAAAATCCGTAAGTCAAAGTCTCAAAGAGGCTGGACTCTCCTTGAATAAAGCATCGGGCCTGCAGAGAATTGATCCGCGTGTCTTCTGCCCCACAAGTATAATGTCTACAATCATAAAAAAAATTATTATTTTATAAATTATGAGTAGGGATTTGAACTCTGCCCAACACCATCCCTGAAGCCCTGCTCCACTGCTTAAAAGTGTTTTTGGACTACAATTCCCATCATCGCTGACCACGGGTCCCGCTCGCTAGGGATGATGGGAGCTGTAGTCCAACAACGGCCGGAAACCCAAGTTTGAGAAACTCTAGACCAGCGGTTCTCAACCTGTGGGTCCCCAGATGCTGTTGGACTACAACTCCCATCATCCCTGAGCTCTGGCCTTGCTAGCTAGGGGTGATGGGAGTTGTAGTCCAACAATATCTGGGGACCCACAGGTTGAGAAAGGCTGCTCTAGACACTTTCTCTAGCAGGGTATGAAAGCAACAGTCTGGACTATCATTGCCCCAGATTCAAAACAATATCCGCCTGTCCTAAGTCACTGCTGAGTTCTGTGACCTGTATATAAAGGTGCAAATTGAGCAAATATACTTTTGCATTTTAAGGCAGGGCATTGAAACCTTCCCTCAAAAAAGGGAGGCATCGTTCAGCTGACTCTCTGATTCTACAGATGCTTTAAGCATCTCTCCCTAACCATAAAAAAGCTTGTATTTTTCTTTTTCTCCCTAACCATAAAAAAGCCTGTATTTTTCTTTTTCAGAATGGTGCTGGGATTTTGCATTCGGTTCTCCCTTCCGTGCTCCCACAGTATCACAACATAAAGCACGTTGCTAAGAAAGTCTCCTTTAGAAAAAAAATCTCAGCTTTTGCTATGGTAGCATGAGAAGGGAGGCTCAGTTTGGGCCTAGAGAGAGGCTCCATTTTAGGAAGCCAGGCATTCACATTCTCAGCCAGCTGAATTGCAACTGCAGCTTGTAAATTCATTGTTGTTTTCAGTGTAAACCTCCCTTTGCAGATTTAAAATAGTCATCACCTAGATGTCACTCCTAACCACACCTCCTTATTAATCAAGCCATTTTCAATAGACTAGAGGCTTTTCCCAGCAGATCCCAAAATCTGTGTTAATCTCGTTTCCCACACAGAACAATTTAGCAGACCTATTAGGCCAGGCATGGCCAAACTTGGCCCTCCAGCTGTTTTGGGACTACAACTCCCATCATCCCTAGCTCACAGGACCAGTGGTCAGGGATGATGGGAATTGTAGTCCCAAAACAGCTAGAGGGCCAAATTTGGCCATGCCTTTTTAGGCCAAATCTTCTAAACGCCCACCCACTGGATTTGCAGTTTTGGCCATCAGTTTTGAAGTCATTTTCACAGGGCTGCAGCACTGTATACTGCAGGGGTGAATCTCAGGAAGTTTGGGACTAAGCAAGAACCTCCTTTTTAGCCGTTGGTAGTGTTTGATTTACCTCGGAACTATTTACATATATGGGACGCGGGTGGCGCTGTGGGTTAAGCCACAGAGCCTAGGGCTTGCCGATCAGAAGATCAGCGGTTCGAATCCCTGCGATGGGGTGAGCTCCCATTGCTCAGTCCCTGCTCTTGCCAACCTAGCAGTTCGAAAGCACGTCAGAGTGCAAGTAGATAAATAGGTACCGCTCTGGTTCGCCAGAAGCGGCTTAGTCCTGCTGGCCACAGGACCCGGAAGCTGTACGCCGGCTCCCTCGGCCAGTAAAGCGATATGAGCGCTGCAACCCCAGAGTCGGTCACGACTGGACCTAATGGTCAGGGGTCCCTTTACCTTTATTTACATATATATTCTACCTCCCCTCCCCGCAGATATACACCCGGTCGGTGATCGAACCCCTTCCTCCAGCCCCGACCCGAGACGTGGCCACCTCTCCGATCCCATCGCCTTCCGAAAACAGCACGACCCCTCCAGACACGTTGGCGAGGAGTACGGAGAAGCAGAAAAAGAAACCCAAAATGACAGACGAGGAAATCTTGGAGAAATTAAGTAAGTCTTCTCACTGCTGGGTTTTTCAAATGGAACCTCAGGGAAATGGATATATTTCAGGTCACCTCACACTGTGAGGTTGTCGCCACTTGACAACTGGACTCCTCTCTCTCTCTATCTCTCTATCTCACACACACACACCACACACACATACATTCTCCCCAGGCTCCACCTTGTGCTCCAGCCGAAGTGCAAAATTTAGCACTTTCACGACACCGAAGAGATGTTTTTGTTCTTAAAAGAACCCCAGTTTCTGAATCCTCTCACAGTGGTGTCAGCTGGTGGGTTCAGCTTCTTCAAAGGAGAGATGCTCTCTGTGTGCATGTGTTTGTGTGTTAGGTGTGAATGTCAGAGCTACACTAGAAACTCCTTTCAGTTTCAAAACCCTGGTATGTGTGAGGCCGTATTCTAGCCTTGCTGTGGAGTGCAAAAACATTTCAAATGCAAGAGCGGCCCTGTTGGATGGGAACAAAGCCATCCTGTTTTCCAAAAGTGGCGAACCAGACGCTTCGAGAAAGCATTCTGGTCATGTGCGAATGCAACAGCCCTCTCATTGCTGCCTGTCCTCTGACCCACACCCCACCCCTTGAAGCTATATATTTTGGAAAGCATACTATGGCCCAACCTGGGCATTCTGTTTAGCCTGCTGGTAGACCTGTCCTTCACGCGACATTCCCTCTATTTCAGATGTCCGGACAATGAGCGCTGTTCCTTATGACGCCAAAATGCATTCACGCCCATGTGCAAGAGAGAAGTACAGTGGAACCATGGTTCTCAAACTTAAGCCGTTCAGGAAGTCTGTTCCAAAACCAAAGCGTTCCAAAACCAAGGCACACTTTCCCATAGAAAGTAATGCAAAATGGATGAATCCGTTCCAGACTTTTAAAAAAGACCCCTAAAACAGCAACTGAACATGAATTTTAAGCGGGTGGCGCTGTGGGTTAAACCACAGAGCCTAGGACTTGCCAAACAGAAGGTCGGCGGTTCGAATCCCCGCGACAGGGTGAGCTCCTATTACTCAGTCCCTGCTCCTGCCCACCTAGCAGTTCGAAAGCACGTCAAAGTGCAAGTAGATAAATAGGCACCGCTCCGGCGGGAAGGTAAACGGTGTTTCCGTGCGCTGTTCTGGTTCGCCAGAAGCGGCTTAGTCATGCTGGCCACATGACCCGGAAGCTGTACTCCAGCTCCCTCGGCCAATAATGCGAGATGAGCACCACAACCTCAGAGTCAGCCACGACTGGACCTAATGGTCAGGGGTCCCTTTACCTTTAACATGAATTTCATTATTGAACGAGACCATTGATCCATAAAATGAGAGCAATAAACAATGTACTGCGGTCACACAATCAATCAATCAATCAATCAATCAGTAGCTGAACTGGGTTCCACACAGTCACAGTCACAAAAACAAAAAAGATTGCAAAAATGCAAAATAAATAGCAAAAACAGACAGACCTCAGCGTAACGCTCAAATTGGAAGTGCGGCACTCAAATCGGAAGCGTAACACTCATAACAGACCACATTCGGCTTCTGAAAAACGTCCACAAATCGGAACTCTTAAGAGTTTGCAGTGTTTGGGTTGCGAGTTGTTTGAATACCAAGGCGTTTGAGAACCAAGGTACCACTGCATTTGCAGACTTTGACGAAGCCTAGGGTTTGCAGTGTGCCAGTAGGGATATCAACAACCTTTAGAGCGTCCCCGTCCAAAAACACCCCACAGACAACTTGCTTGGTATCGTAGAATTGTAGAGTCGCAAGGGCCATCTCTCCCATCTATGAGACATATCTTATAATTTCTGTTCATATGTCTTAGTTGTAGTGGATTGGGATCAGCATGGGACTCATATAGAACTTATATACCCCGTATATAATGCATATTTGTGTTAGAATTCCTGCTCCATGATTGCAGTCATGGGATTGTTGCCTATCACATGACGGTGTATGTTTTGACTCCACAGAGTGGGAAGTGACGGAGACAGGATGTTTGTGTTGCTGTGTTCCATGAAGTGGGACTATTGTCCTTTGTTTTTTCTCTTTGCTGTCTGATGCTAGAGAGAGAGAGAACCATGTTGCAGTGCTCCCTGTGTGTTTATATGTAAATAAAGTAGATTAGCCAAAATGCTGAGTTGCTGAGGTCTGTCACGCAAGCTGCGCAAACTCTGCGGATCCCTAAGCGTGCCGGTGTCGGTTGGCATCAGTTGCTGTGATGTTCGGGCAGAAGAAAGCTTTTGAAGCTCCCGAACGATCGACCAGGAGGGAGAGAACATGCCAGTCGGGCATGTGTCTCTGCCAGGGTCCTACTCGAGTGTAGGACGAGCTCCTGACAATTTGATGCAGGCACCCTGAAGGCAGCTCATATAAAGGACAAAAGCAGCAAAATGCCACAGTGGCTAATGTATCAGCTGACAGCTAAAGCAATATTCCTGAATACCTGGGAACTTTAAATCACAAGACAACAGGAACGGTTTTGCCCAGTGCCTAAGAGGCAACAGAGATGGCACCAGGTGAACGTGTCCTTAGTTTATCTGCTTAGCGAAGCTAATTCCATCCCCAGGGGTCTGAGGTCTTGTAAGGAGCTTTGATCAGCTCATATTCTGTCATGCTTGCTTTTAAATTTGTTTGTTCAGAAGAGCTGAGCTGCCTTCTAAAGCTCTTTCATTTTATCCTAATTTTTGTTTTCCTTTTTGTTTTTGAAGGAGGTATTGTGAGTGTGGGTGACCCCAAGAAGAAATATACAAGTTTTGAGAAGATCGGGCAAGGGTTAGTATATGGTCTCCGGCTTCCTTCACCTCTTCTGCCTTCAGCATGAAATGAGCATGGATCTGGAATTGCTCAAAATGCCTTTTATCCTTTGCTAGAGCATAGCATAGCAACCAGTTGTGATGGCGTATTAAAAAGGTAAAGGGACCCCTGACCATTAGGTCCAGTCGTGGCCGACTCTGGGGTTGCGGCGCTCATCTCGCTCTATAGCCCGAGGGAGCCGGCATACAGCTTCCAGGTCATTTGGCCAGCAGGACTAAGCCGCTTCTGGCGAACCAGAGCAGCGCACGGAAACGCCGTTTACCTTCCTACCAGAGCAGTACCTATTTATCTACTTGCACTTTGATGTGCTTTTGAACTGCTAGGTGGGCAGGAGCTGGGACCAAGCAACTGGAGCTCACCCCGTCACGGGGATTCGAACTGCCAACCTTCTGATCGGCAAGTCCTAGGCTCTGTGGTTTAACCCACAGCACCACCTGCATCCCCTATTACTGAATCCCAATTGTTTGTGCTCTCAGGTGTGTGACTGAACGCCTGAACACAATTGTGACTTATTTAAATTTAAAAATCCCTGGGCTGTTTCCCAGTTTGATTAGGTGTGACGAGATGACTCTACAGTTCTATAAAATCATAGAATTGCAGAGTTGGAAGGGTCCCCGAGGGTCATGCAGTCCAACCCCCTGCAATGCAGGAATCTTTCCGCCCAATGTAGGGTTCAAACCCACGACCCTGAGATTAAGCGTCTCATGCTCTCCAGCTACTGAGCTGTGAAAAAGCAGTCTTAGTTGATTTGATTGACTCAAATCCACACACATCTTCCGGTAGAAAACAGCAGTTTTAAAGAAACAAAAGCATATACCATATTTTTCCGTCTATAAGACACCCCCTATTTTGGGGGGACTCCGATTTAAGAAAATGGGGGGAGATATTATCTGTGTGTAAGATGAGCCCAGATTTTGAACATTAGTTTAGAGCAGGGGTCAGCAAACTTTTTCAGGAGGGGGCAGGTCCACTGTTCCTCAGACCTTGTGGGGGGCTGGACCCACCGACTCCCGAAAGCACCCCTCCTCCCGAAAGGCCCCCCTTGCCTATGCCACTCACGCCGCAGCCACTTCCTTCCCCCTTGGCTGCTTCCTCCCGCTTGGCCACCTTAGTGGGAAGGAAGGGGTGGGGCCCAGAGGTGTCCGCAGCTTCTGATTGGCTGCAGGAGCCATGCCATGTCGTGGAAGTCAATCTCCGCGTGGCGAGGCCTCTGCGCCGCGCCTGTTTAGCACGGGGACTGACCGAGTCACCCACAAACGTAACCTATGGGGGCTTGGTGAAGAGGTTTACTCAGAGTCCGAGCTGTGAAAATCTTCAGCCCAGGCGAGAGTTTGCCTCGATGTCACATGAAATGAGACGGCAAGCGTTTGCAGAGAGCAGTTCAGAGAAAGCCAAGCTTAAGCGTGTTAAAATTAGCTGAATGTTTGCCTCTAAAACAGCGAGGATGAAAAGGTGCGCACACTATTCCTTTTGTGTGTGTGTGCGCGTACAAACGCTCTTGACACTCACAGCTATTGTGTTCGCCTTCTCTATTCTGGGGCTGCTAACTTTCCCTCCCAGCGTGATCCCAACCAATTAGCGATGGTCGTGAGAGCAGAGTGATGTCACGGCGCCATACAACCAATTGACTCTTGCTGTGCAGTGATGCCGCCAAAGGGAAACAGAGCCTCAGTGAAAAACCCAAGAATTCTGAAGCTCTGCTGGAATGACTAACCTTGGCTTCCTCCTACTGACCACCAAGCTTTCACTTACCTAAGTTGCTTGCAGGCCACTTAACTTGAGTTATTCTTTTTCCAAACTCTCCTCTAGCTGTGGTTGTTTTTAGCTGAGTCTGGCTTGCAACAGGCTAACTTCCCCTGAAGGCCTATAGCTTAGTTGCAGAATATCTGCTTTATGCGCAGAAAATCCCTGGTACAACTCACAATAGCATCTCCAGATAGGATCATTCCCTGCTTGCAACCTTAGAGAGCCACTGCCAGTCCGTGCAGACAGTGCTAAGGTGTTGTTGTTGTTTAGTCGTGTCCGACTCTTCGTGACCCCATGGACCAGAGCACGCCAGGCCCTCCTGTCTTCCACTGCCTCCCACAGTTTGGTCAAACTCATGCTGGTAGCTTCGAGAACACTGTCCAACCATCTCGTCCTCTGTCGTCCCCTTCTCCTTGTGTCCTCCACCTTTCCCAACATCAGGGTCTTTTCCAGGGAGTCTTCTCTTCTCATGAGGTGGCCAAAGTCTTGGAGCCTCAGCTTCAGGATCTGTCTTTCCAGGGCTGATTTCCCTAAGAATGGATTGGATTGATCTTCTTGCAGTCTATGGGACTCTCAAGAGTCTCCTCCAGCACCATAATTCAAAAGCATTAATTCTTCGGCGATCAGCCTGATGTTTGGAAAGATGGAGGACACAAGGAGAAGGGGACGACAGAGGACGAGATGGTTGGACAGTGTTCTCGAAGCTACCAGCATGAATTTGACTAAACTGCGGGAGGCAGTGGAAGACAGGAGTGCCTGGCGTGCTCTGGTCCATGGGGTCCCGAAGAGTCGGACATGACTAAATGACTAAACAACAACAAAAAGTCCATGATCTGTCAGAAAATAATGGATGGAGGCAGAATCCAGTGGAAGAAAGGCAGATCTTTATTGTTAGGTTGCAGCAGAGACACACCCACCCCTTGCAAGGAGGTGAGGACAAAGAACAGAGTGCACAGGAACATTTAATTATTTTAGGAGTTGCCCAACCCTTAGCTAAGGTAAAAGGTAAAGGTACCCCTGCCCGTACGGGCCAGTCTTGACAGACTCTGGGGTTGGTGCGCCCATCTCACTCTATAGGCCGGGGGCCAGCGCTGTCCGGAGACACTTCCGGGTCACGTGGCCAGCGTGACATCGCTGCTCTGGCGAGCCAGAGCCGCACACGGAAACGCCGTTTACCTTCCCGCTAGAAAGCGGTCCCTATTTATCTACTTGCACCCGGGGGTGCTTTCGAACTGCTAGGTTGGCAGGCGAACCCTTAGCTAAAGACCACCCAAAAAGCACCATTCATACATCACAAAAGAGGCAGCTTTTCTCCTGTCTGTCAAGATGACCTGATAATGTTTTAACGATTGCATTACCTGGGTTTTCTGGCAATTCTTTTGAGATGGTAAGTAGGTCACAGGCCGTACCCTATTCATACAGAAAATATGCCCTTAAGACAGGATTTGTATGATTTGTAAGTGAAAAGAACTAATGGGGAAAGGTTTCTCCAAGATATTTCTTCCGCAGAGAAAATATTTGGGTTCATGAAGAATCAAGATGGCGTCAGCATTGCTTTCCTGTACTATTTCAGATGTGGGATTTATATACTTGAGTACGCGTGTTTTACCTTGTGCATTTATGAACATTTATTTATTGAACATTTACAATAATGGCATGCCTTAACTGGTTGTCCTTTCTTTCAGAGCTTCAGGGACAGTTTACACGGCGATCGATGTAGCTACAGGACAGGAGGTAAGTGTTATGGGGATACTGGAGCCGTTTCACTAAATGAGAGATGTTCTGGCTTTGATTTTGAGCCTCCCTTCTCAATCCCCGCTCCCCGATTCCCTCCAATTCAGAATTGTGACAAAGGACACAAGAGTTGGAAACTTAATTTAGACCCAGCTTCAGACGACTAGAGACTTAATTGTAATTATTCCTCTTCCCTGTTCCCCGCCCTCATTTCAGGTTGCAATTAAGCAGATGAACTTGCAGCAACAGCCCAAGAAGGAGCTGATAATTAATGAAATTCTCGTCATGAGGGAAAACAAGAACCCCAACATTGTCAACTATCTGGACAGGTATTCACACTTTTTTTCTAAGAGGGAATGTCATGTGTACAAGATTCAGGGCAAATGAAAGAAAGAAAGAAAGTACTTATTTACGTAGCACGTTGTTAAACTGTGGAACTCTCTGCCTCAGGAAGCAGTGGTGGCCACCAGGTTGAATGGCTTTAAAAGAGGATTGGACAAATTCAAGGAGGAGAGGGCTATTGATGGCCACTAGCTGTGATTGCTATGTTCTACAAACAAGGTTGGAGGCAGTAATGTTTTTGAATGCCAGTTACTGGAAACTGTAGGACGAGAGAAGGGCTCTTGTGCTCAGGCTTGGTTAGGGACAAAATATGATTGGAATACAGTGGTACCTCGGGTTAATTACTTAATTCGTTCTGGAGGTCTGTTCTTAAACTGAAACTGTTCTTAACCTGAAGCACCACTTTAGCTAATGGGGCCTCCTGCTGCTGTCGCGCTGCCGGAGCACAATTTCTGTTCTCATCCTGAAGCAAAGTTCTTAACCCGAGGTACTATTTCTGGGTTAGCGGAGTCTGTAACTGAAGCATATGTAACCTGAAGCGTATGTAACCTGAGGTACCACTGTAGATCAGTGCTGATTTCTGACCCACCATTGCTTAATAATGGCAACCATAAAATGACAACAGCAAAATGAAAAAATGGCAGGGAACTTTGGAGTGAGCTCTGTTCAGTTTTGGCATTTGAAATGAATTCCTCGGTTAGGAATTCATTAATCCCAAGTGCCTGTCTTTGGCCCCTGACTTCCATTTGGTGAATCTTGAGTGTCTAGTAAAATAAATAAATAAAGCGAATTCCACAAGCCTCAAGTCTGTCTGCCTCTGCAACACTGAATCCTAACCACAAAAAGGCCTGAAGTTCATATCTGTATGCTTTGCACATATCCAAGTCCCCCCCCCTAATTTTAGTTTTTGTATATCATATCTGGTGATGCCTCCTTCTAGTGTGTGGATGATGCAGTTTTGGCCACATAAAGAGCCTCAGAGAATATCTGCTTTTACTATGCAAGTTACATGCACTTAAAAAGAAAGGGGGGGGGGAGATGATTTACTTGGAGAACAATGGCGTCCCTGATCAGCATTCTCTTGAGCAAGAAATGTACACATCTCATGTTGCCCCAAACCGTCTTTTAAAATTAAGCCACAGTTCAAAAGTTGAGAGGAGCATTTTTTTAGCAGCTTCTGAAGACCAGTGGTTTCCCCACAAAATGTGTGTCTTATTTTCCCCACCAGTAGTTTCACCAGCTCCTAAGTAGGATAGTAAAGGTAAAGGTACCCCTGCCCGTACGGGCCAGTCTTGACAGACTCTGGGGTTGTGCGCCCATCTCACTCTATAGGCCGGGGGCCAGCGCTGTCCGGAGACACTTCCGGGTCACGTGGCCAGCGTGACATCGCTGCTCTGGCGAGCCAGAACCGCACACGGAAACGCCGTTTACCTTCCCGCTAGAAAGCGGTCCCTATTTATCTACTTGCACCCGGGGGTGCTTTCGAACTGCTAGGTTGGCAGGCGCTGGGACCGAGCAACGGGAGCGCACCCCGCCGCGGGGATTCGAACCACCGACCTTTCGATCGGCAAGCCCTAGGCGCTGAGGCTTTTACCCACAGCGCCACCCGCGTCCCTGCCAAGTAGGATAGTAGCTTTGCGCAATAACAAAGGATAATCTCTTCAGGAGACGGGAAGATCTTCTTAACTTGATGCAGCCTCCAAATTTAGTGGACTTTGATTAAGAACGTAAGAGCCTGTTGGATCAGGCCTGACTGTTAATGGGGAGGGAACAAAAAACTTTGGAGGTGGAATGGAGTATGGCAGAAGGGGCTGGCTGGCTGGAACAGGAGTGGCCATGTTTAGACATTTTTGGAATAGAGTAATATAGGGTAATAGCGGGTGGTGCTGTGGTCTAAACCACAGAGCCTAGGGCTTGCCGATCAGAAGATCAACGGTTCGAATCCCCACGACGGGGTGAGCTCCCGTTTCTCAGTCCCTGCTCCTGCCAACCTAGCAGTTCGAAAGCACACCAGTGTAAGTAGATCAATAGGTACCGCTCCGGCGGGAAGGTAAATGGTGTTTCCGTGCGCTGCTCTGGTTCGCCAGAGGCTGCTTAGTCATGCTGGCCACATGACCCGGAAGCTGTCTGTGGACAAATGGTGGCTCTCTCAGCCTATAGAGCGAGATGAGCATGCAACCCCAGAGTCGTCCACGACTGGACCTAATGGTCAGGGGTCCCTTTACCTTTTAATATTGAATGATAGAATGAAGTATGTGATTGGGGATTGTTCAGCGAACATGGCAATGGATCGTTAACCAATGTGAGCAATCCAATAAATAATATTAGAATCATAGAATTGTAGAGTTGAAAAGGACCACGATGGTCATCTCGTTCAACCCCCTACAATGCAGGGATCTTTTGCGCAATGTGTGTCTTGAACTCACAACCCTGAGATTAAGAGTCGCACGCTCTACCAACTCAGCTATCCCAGCAACCTATTTAATCCCGTTCAAGCACTATGGACTTTAACACCGCAGAGGATCACGTTTGCAAAAACGTGGAAGAGTAGCCGAGGAAGAAAAGAATCAGTTGGAAGTCGTAACAGTAAGAAAAAAGCCCACGGGAACAGATGGCAGTTGTCAGGTTGACAATAATCTGTCTTTTTTAGAAAGGGGAATTGGCGACCTCTTATAAAAAAATTATGGAGAAGCTGGTGACCATACGGTCCTAAGACATTGGATGCTGTGAGTTCAGGTCAGAAGGAGGAGCATCATCTTCCTGCTAGCTTCTAGACCTGCTGCTTTTGGCTCGTTTTCTTTCCTCCGGGGAGGAGACATCGCTGCTGCTCTGAGCGCTTCGCTTCCTCCTTTCCCAGCGGGGCAGAAGTTGCAGTGGGGCCAGCTGAGCTGCCTTTGCCAGAAACATGTTTGCGCTGAGATTTTCCGGACTGAAAAAGTCCCCTGCTGCGTCTGTCCCCGAAGCAGCCGTCGCAGATGCCCTTAGCTGTCACAGTTCTCCGGCAGCCCAGTCCCTGTTCATTCATTTAAAGCTGTTTTAGCCTATTCTGAAAAAACAGCAATTGTTTTTTTGGGGGGGACAGAAACCCCAGGATATCTTCGTTAACAGATGGGGGCACCTGTGAAAATTCATGGGTGGAAACAAAGGGTGGGGAAATTATTTTTTGCTCTATAAGACTCACTTTTTCCCTTCTAAAAAGTAAGGGGAAATGTGTGTGCGTCTTATGGAGCGAATGCAGGCTGCGCTGCTATCCCAGAAGCCAGAACAGCAAGAGGGATTGCTGCTTTCACTGCGCAGCGATCCCTCTTGCTATTCTGGCTTCTGAGATTCAGAATATATTTTTTTCTTGTTTTCCTACTCCAAAAACTAGGAGTGTCTTGTGGTCTGGTGTGTCTTATGGAGCGAAAAATACGGTAACCTCGAAACATAGGAAAGGGGCTCATCTTGAGTCAGACCGCTGGTCCATCTGGTGCAGCGTTGCATACACTGGCTGGCAGCATCAGGATTTCAGACGGGGAAGACCCCTGGCCATAGCTGGAGATGCTGGGGTTTGAACCAAGCACATTCTTCATGCAAGTCTAGTGCCCCAGCCACTGAACTTATGGCCATCTCTAGCACGCACTGCTGCTAGAAGGGTCCTTTAGGTTGGAGAAGGGCTACAGTGGATCATAGCTGTCAACTTACAGATTTGAAAATAAGGGACCAGCAGCCTCAAAAATAAGGGATCAGCAGCCAAAATAAGGGATTTTCAGAGCACAGGTATGTTCGACTTCTGAGCCCCTCCGAGCCAAAGGCAGAAAGCCCAGCCAGCAACCAAACGAAGCCTCAAGCGGTGGTTCCCACAGTGCAGCAACCCGGCAAAGGGGATGCAGCAAGGGAAACCACCGTCACCTCTCCGCTGGGAAGCGCTGAGCAAAGGCGAGTCCCCAGGCAACGCGGCTGATTTGATCAGCACAAGGCATGCAAGCTCCACCCCCCGGTCGTTCTTAGACTCCTTGTTGGGTGAGCAACGTAGCCAAGCAACACAGTTGGAGCCTCCCTCCTCCCTGGCCGGCAGGGAGGGAGGGAGAGGAGCTGCTTCCTTTGACACCCGGGAAATTTAAGGGACATCATCAATAAGGGACAGCAGCGGGACACAGCGCTGGGATAAGGGACTTTCCCGCCAAGTAAGGGACGGTTGACAGCTATACAGTGGATGCTCGGGTTGCGAATGTGATCCGTGTGGGAGGCACGTCCGCAACCCGCAGCGCCACATCTGTGCATGCATGGGTTGCGATTCGGCGCTTCTGCGCATGTGCAAAGCGCGATTTAGTGTTTCTGTGTGAGCGCCGAAACCCGGAAGTAACCTGTTCCGGTACTTCCAGGTTTCAGCGAGTCCGTAACCCGAAAACGCACAACCTGAAGTGTCTGTAACCCGAGGTATGACTGTGTAGCTCAGTGGTAGAGCATCTTTTCTCCCCATAGGAGGTTGCAGGTTCAATTTCTGGCATCGTCAGATAGGGATGTAACCATCCTCTGTCTAAAATCCCAGAGGACCACTAAAGGGCAGTGTAGACAAATTGGATGAAGACAGAACAATGGCCTTAAAAGGTAAAGGGACCGTTAGGTCCAGTCGTGACCAACTCTGGGGTTGCGGTGCTCATCTCACTTTATTGGCTGAGGGAGCCGGCGTACAGTTGAGGATGATTTGTTTGCATGCCCAAAGGAGTCCTACGGAAACTGGGGACTGGGGTGCCATCTCTTCAGGGTCGCAGAATGTGGGAACGCCCCACCTGAGTTCTCTCTGCTGGTGTTTCCCCCCTTTTCTCCTAGCAAAATACTCAAATGTATTCTTGCTGCAAATTTCCCAGGGCTAGCAATTGCACATTCCCTGGCTCCTTGCTTGACTCATTAGGAACATTTTTCTTTTTTTTAAAAAAAATTATTGACTATTTTCACATAACAAATTGTTCCAACAATTGTATTTTCCCCATTTCCCCCTCCCATCCCCACATACACCCCTCCCTCCCCTCTATGACTTCCCTCTGTTCCCCTTTCTGATTTATTAACACATATTGTTCTCTGCATATTATAAAAATGTAAAAATCTCTAAATTATCCATCTATTATGTTAACAACAAAATTTGTGTATGTTTATTCAAAACCTGCCAAGGAGTCCAACTCATTTTGTTGTTTTTTAAAGTAGTTTGTAAAAGGTTCCCATTCTTTTTAAAAGTCACAGTTGTCCTTATCATGTAGTTTGTGCCTCAATTTTGCCAGTTCCACATAGTCCATCAATATTAGGAACAGTTTTCAAGCTGGGGAGAAGACAATATGCCATTTCTCTATCCCCCTACCCATTTTGGGGGCAGCCACAGGGGCTTTCTTGGCCACATATAGAAACCCCCATGAATCCTGCAACTATCCCTCTCACGCTTTAGAAGATAGCCACAAGGCGAGGTGGGTTAGGCCAAGCAAGAGACTGCCTCCTCTCTGTACTTTGGCTTGCCGTTGTTTTATTGATTATAGTTTAGAAATAATTTATTGTAACTGTTGTTTGGATTTCTGTTTAACTTTTATACATTACAGTCATACCTCAGGTTGACGTAGCTTCAAGTTAAGTATTTTTGGGTTGCGCTCTGCGGCGACCCGGAAGTAACGGAGCGCGTTACTTCCGGGTTTTGCTGCTAGGGCATGTGCAGACACTCAAAATGACGTCATGCGCATGCGCGGAAGCGATGAAATGTGACCTGCGCACATGCAGACGCACAGTCACGTCTTACGTTTACTTCAGGATGCGAACGGGGCTCCGGATCGGATCCCATTCATATCCAGAGGTACCACTGTATTATTATTTAATACTATTTTAATGATGGTTGAACGCTACTTTTTTGATATAAGTTGCCTATTTTAAAGTTTTATTATCACATTTTTTGTATTGCATTAGATTGTACATTTTTTGTTTCTTCAGCTTGTAAACCGCCTTGAGTATTGTAAGATAGAAGGACGGTATACAAATTAAAAAATGGTGATGATGGCCACTCAGGAAGCTGAAACACGAAGTAGGAATTTGAACCCGGGTCCTCCCCCAGCCCGATCCATATCCGACCTGCAAGCCTGTTACTTTCCACTGTCCATTTTGCGCTACCATCTGCTGTCAAAATAGCTCTGCTCTCTTGGTTTGGCAGTGTGTGTGTGTGTGTCTGTGTGGTGAAAGGGACACAATGACCGTCTGTTATTTCTCTGGCTTCCCGCAGTTACCTCGTGGGGGATGAGTTGTGGGTAGTCATGGAGTATTTGGCAGGCGGTTCCTTGACAGACGTGGTGACAGAGACCTGCATGGATGAAGGGCAAATTGCCGCCGTGTGCCGGGAGGTAAGGACTTAAACTCCGTATATATTTCATTCCAAATGGAAGTCCAGGGCTTTGCTGGCGAATGGGATGTGCCACTTGGAGTTCCTATGTCCGTGAGAGAGAGATGGAATTATTTCCTGGAGTGCCTCCAGACTGTCAATATATTTCGGGAGGGGTGCAAGCACATTCCGGAACTCTAGGCGTGCGCAACTGAAGTAAGTCGAAGTGCTCTGTCGCCCCAGCACAACAAATCCACTTTTTTCAAAAAAGAAACAACGTTTTCTAAGTCACAGGGAAATGCAGTTCAAAGCATTGGGATGAATGAAAGATTAACAGGAATAAATTTATGCACCCTGCAAGCGGATCAGGATGAATGCTGGATAAATGTTGCGGTTTAAACAGGTGCCTAAAAATAGAGCGGTGATGTTTAGGGGGTTGTGTTCAAATCCTGGCACTGCTAGTCAATCTGGATCAAGTAGCAGCTAATGGAAAAGACCCTTCTCTGCCTCAGTCCTAGCACAGCTGCTGCCAGTCTGTGATGGAGGAAACTTGGTCCTACTTGATGCATCAGGCAGCATGGCCAAAGACCAGGTGCGACGAGAGTTGCAGTATACTTGTTTATTATTTTATTTATTAAAGTTATATACTGCCTTTTATTTGAAGATCTCTGGGCGATTCACAAAATAAAAATACAGGATAGAAGCACAAAATAAATAGTTGAAATGAAACAAAACAAAAACAAATTTGAAACGCTGTAGAATATTAATCAGCCCAAGGCCTGGTTGAAGAGGAACTTTTTTGCCTAAAGGTGTATAATGAAGGCACCAGGCGAACTTCCCTGGGGAAAGCATTCCACAACTGGGGAGCCACTGCAGAGAAGGCCCCGTTCTCATGTTGCCACGCTCTGGACCTCTCAAGGAGGAGGCACAGAAAAAAGGGCATCAGAAGATGATCTCAGAGTTGGGGGTCGTTTATATGGGGAGAGGCAGTCCTTCCTGTCATTATATGTGCCAGAATGAATTTTCTGCAAAAGCATTCTGTGAGAAGTGACACACATATATTTACCTAATTTCATTTATTCGCTCCCTTTCCTCAAGAAGCTTGAGCTGGTGTACATTGATCTCCACCCCCCATTTTGTCCGCACAACACCCGTGTGAGGTAGGCTAGGCAGAGAGTGAGTGACTGGTCCGAGGTCACCCAGTGAGCTCTGTGGCTGAGTGGGGATTCGAACCCTGGTCTCCCAGGTCCTAGTCCAGTGCTCTAACCACTACACCACACTGGCCTGCACAAAACCATAGAATCATAGAATCATAGAGCTGGAAGAGACCACAAGGGCCATC
>JAXCMG010000038.1:4956287-4995481 GCA_034642415.1 Podarcis siculus
GGGCCCAAGACAGAACCCTGTGGCACCCCACTAGTCACTCTTCTCCAAAACCTCCTTTGTTGTTTGCAGTACTGTGGCTGATTGTTGCTGCCTATTTTCTTCTTCTTCCACAGTGCCTCCAGGCATTGGAATTCCTCCATGCCAACCAAGTCATCCACAGGGACATCAAGAGTGACAATATCTTGCTGGGGATGGATGGCTCTGTCAAGCTAAGTATGTTGACAGGATGGTTGAGGAGAATTGTACATCTGGAATTTCAAAGCCACCCTGTTTTATTTTGTTTTGTTGGAGGATGGATGGCGGCTAACAGATTGAGGTTGAATCCTGACAATACAGAAGTACTGTTTTAGGGGACAGGAGGTGGGCAGGTGTGGAGGCCTCCCTGGTCCCGAATGGGGTAACTGTGATCCCGGAAGGACCAGGTGCGCAGCCTGGGAGTCATTCAGGACTCACAGCTGTCCATGGAGGCACAGGTCAATTCTGTGTCCAGGGCAGCCATCTACTTGCTCCATCTGGTACGCAGGCTGAGACCCTCCCTGCCCGCAGACTGTCTCGCCAGAGTGCTGCATGCTCTAGCTATCGCCCACTTAGACTAGTGCCATGCGCTCTACGTGGGGCTACCTTTGAAGGTGACCTAGAAATTACAACTAATCCAGAATGCGGCAGTGAGACTGGTGACTGGGAGCGGCCGCCGAGACCACATAACACTGGTCCTGAAAGATCTGTATTGGCTCCCAGTACATTTCCGGGCACAGTTCAAGATGTTGGTGCTGATCTTTAAAGCCCTAAACCGCCTTGGCCCAGTATACCTGAAGGAGCGTCTACACCCCCATCGTTCAGCCCAGAAACTGAGGTCCAGCTCCAAGGGCCTTCTGGTGGTTTCCTCCCTGTGAGAATTGAGGTTACAGGGAACTAGGCAGAGGGCCTTCTTGGTGGTGGTGCCCTCCCTGTGGAACGCCCTCCCACCAGATGTCAAGGAAATAAACAACTACCTGACTTTTAGAAGACATCTGAAGGCAGCCCTGTTTAGGGAAGTTTTTAACGTTTGATGTTTTATTGTGTTTTTAATCTTTTGTTGGGAGCCGCCCAGAGTGGCTGGGAAACCCAGCCAGATGGGTGGGGTATAAATAATAAATGATGATGATGATGAAGGTGTTCCAGAAGAGAAGGAGCTGTAGCCCTGCTCAATTTTCCTGCTTCCCCTGGGATGGCTTAGCCGGTAGAGCGTAAATATTAAAGAAGATAAGACCTTGCAGTCTAAAACTTGGACGCGAAAACCAAATTCTGCCCGGGACTCCTCCAAAACAAAGGAAAACTGTTTCTTCTACTGCTGCTCTTTTTCTGATTTTCCTCTTCTCTTCTCTCCTTCCCCGTCAGCTGATTTCGGCTTCTGTGCTCAGATCACCCCCGAGCAAAGCAAGCGCAGCACCATGGTTGGGACGCCATATTGGATGGCGCCCGAGGTGGTGACGAGGAAAGCCTATGGGCCCAAAGTGGACATCTGGTCTCTGGGGATAATGGCCATCGAAATGATAGAGGGGGAACCTCCGTACCTCAACGAAAACCCACTGAGGGTAAGCGTTTTCGTTCTAACTGACTTTCAGCGCCGCTGTTCCTCCAGAAAAGGCTTCCCAGATTCTCTGCCAGTTCGTTTAGGCCAGCTGTCCCACTGGGGATTATAAATGCTTCTCATTTATCCAGGGTGGATAAAAATCAATGATTAAAATATATATATATGTCAAAAAAATTGGATTTTTAAAAATTTTAATTGATTTTTTTATTATTTAAATTGAATTTTTCAAATAAAATGCTTTTGGAGGAATTTTTTCTTTTCAAGATAGTTTTCTGTTTAAGTTACATGATAGTCCAAAGGCTATTCATCAGGAAATAAGTATTTGTTTTAAGTTTTTCATGTGTACTAAAACTCAGGTTGTTGTTTTTTTAAATTTACTTAATCACTTAACAAACATGGATACATATGCTATAATGCTATTGTTTTAGTTAAATAAATTGTTTAAATTGTTATTAAGGAAATGGTTATTTTTCTCCTTCCCATAAAGAACAGCAGAAAAGTTTTCCACATATAAACAATTAACTTATTAAAACTAACAATAACTTCATAATTATCTGTCTATGTATTTCTAATAGTATAACCAAATCAGTAATTTTCGACATAACTGTAAAAGCTACTCTGAAAATTTAGTATTCCAAAAATGAAACCTTCATCTGGTTGTAAATATTAAGATGATACCAGCAAGAATGAGTCTTTCTGTGAAAATATGATATAAATCAGGTCTTACTGACTGGTGATTTAAATCATGGGTTTAAATTGATTTGATTTGATTTAAATCAAATCTACCCTGCATTTGTCTGACTTTGCATTGGTATCTCTGGTATTTATTTATTACATTTATATACCAACTTTTTCTTCCGGAGAGCTCAAGGTGCTAAACATGGTTCTCCTCCCCATTTCATTCTCACAACAAATCTGTGAGGTTGGTTAGGCTTAGGAGATGATGAATGGCCCAAGGCCATGCTGTGAGTTTTATGGCCTAGTGGGGATTCGAACCCTGGACTCCAACACTGTAACCCAGGGGTGGGCAACCTAAGGCCCATGGGCCGGATCCGGCCGAATCGCCTTCTCAATCCGGCCCATGGACGGTCTGGGAATCAGCGTGTTTCTACATGAGTAGAATGTGCCCTTTTATTTAAAATGCATCTCTGGGTTATTTGTGGGGCATAGGAATTCGTTCATTTTTTTCTTCAAAATGGTCTGAGGGAAGGTGGACTGGGCCCCTGCTGAAAAAGCTTGCTGACCCCTGCTGTAACCATTATGGCATAATAAAATCTCTGAGCTGAGCTCTTTTTTCTTCTCCTCTTCCCACTCGCCTCTGTCCTCTCTTTTAGGCTTTATATCTTATTGCTACCAACGGGACCCCTGAGCTGCAGAACCCAGAGAAGCTTTCGCCCATCTTTAGAGACTTCCTTAATCGCTGCCTCGAGATGGATGTGGAAAAGAGAGGGTCTGCGAAAGAGCTCCTCCAGGTAAACTCAGCAATTTGGAGAAAGATTGCTTGTTGTTTAGTCGTTTAGTCGTGTCCGACTCTTCCTGACCCCCTGGACCAGAGCATGCCAGGCACTCCTGTCTTCCACTGCCTCCCGCAGTTTGGTCAAACTCATGTTTGTAGCTTCGAGAACACTGTCCAACCATCTCTGTCGTCCCCTTCTCCTTGTGCCCTCCATCTTTCCCAACATCAGGGTCTTTTCCAGGGAGTCTTCTCTTCTCATGAGGTGGCCAAAGTATTGGAGCCTCAGCTTCAGGATCTGTCCGTCCAGTGAGCACTCAGGGCTGATTTCCTTCAGGCATTTAAAGGCAGGATCGTACCACTTCTAAAGGGACAGAGCCTTTAAACCAAAGAGCCTAGGGCTTGCTGATCAGAAGGTCAGTGGTTCGAATCCCCGCGACGGGGTGAGCTCCCATTGCTCAGTCCCTGCTCCTGCCAACCTAGCAGTTCAAAAGCACGTCAAAGTGCAAGTAGATAAATAGGCACCACTGCGGCAGGAAGGTAAACGGCATTTCCGTGCGCTGCTCTGGTTCGCCAGAAGCGGCTTAGTCATGCTGGCCACATGACCCGGAAGCTGTACGCCGGCTCCCTCGGCCAATAAAGCGAGATGAGCGCCGCAACCCCAGAGTCGGCCACGACTGGACCTAATGGTCAGGGGTCCCCTTTACCGTTTACTATCTTTAATATCCCCACAACACTGAGCTCATTGGATCAATGCTCTAACCCAGGTCTCAGGCAGCTTTCCACGTGCCAGCCCACCTTTGAATTTACCGCCATTGATTTATCGCTTGAGCCGGCCGTTCTTCCTTTGCCGAAACCTGTCTCCTTCTTTTCCAGCACCAGTTTCTCAAAATCGCCAAGCCCCTCTCCAGCCTCACTCCTCTGATCATTGCGGCGAAGGAGGCTGCGAAGAACAACCACTGACGTGCTCCGTGGGGCCGCCGTCGCCGTGCCAAACCCTCCTGGCTTTTAACTTTTCCCGAAAACGCCTGTTTCAAAGAGCCTGGCTCTCCCCCGACTTTTATGGCCGCGCCCTGAAGCTTTTCATCCTGGGAGATTGGGACCGCGGCATCAACGTGCACCCAAAACTCAAAAGCAGACACCTGGGGGCAGAGGCAGGTGTCACCCTCGAAACTGCGACCTCCCATGCGGAATGGGTGTGTGGGGCGGAATTTGTATGTTTGAAAGGTCCTTTAAGGGGCTGTCTGATCTCGAACAAAATAAGTTGCCAAGCCAGTATGTTTTCATATCTTTTAGTGTGTTGTTGGATTTAAGAAGAGAGGAAAACATGATTCCATGCAACCTTTTAGGACAATTGGAGGAATTGCATTTCTCACTGCCTGTGTTTTCTTTTACCTCTGCGAAAAGCCCCCTGTTCTTAAGACTACTGAGAGATGGGCATAGTTTGGATTACGTGAAAACTAGCACAGGGAGTGTTTTTCTTTTTTAAAAAATAATCTCAAGGGAAATGGAATTTCTTCCACTGAACCAGAAATGAGCATCCTGTATCTGTTGGAAGATGGCAATTAGTGAATGTTCATCATGCTGTGTGTTTGGGGGCTGAATGGTGGTGGGGTTTTTTTTGTGTGTGAAACTTAATTGCCCTCTGATTAAATTCTTGTCCTTGTTTCCACCCTTCTGACCGGCATTATCTGTGTAAATCTGTGATTTTAATTGCGTTGTGAATTTGTCAGAAAGGTGAAGGCGCTTTGTATATGCAGAGGGCTCTGTTGGCCAAAAGGCCATGTCTGATATCAAAGGACAATTGAAAGTGCAGCAATTCAGAGAGACCAACGTACCAGAGGCTAACTGTGAGTGCAAGAGACATTTGGAGACAGACACACACACACACACACACACACACACACACACCACAGCTGTCAACTTACAGATTCGAAAATAAGGGACCAGCAGCCTCGAAAATAAGGGATCAGCAGCCAAAATAAGGGATTTTCCTAGCACAGGTATGTTCAACTTCTGAGCCCCTCCGAGCCAAAGGCAGAAAGCCCAGCCAGCAGCCAAACGAAGCCTCAAGTGGTGGTTCCCACAGCGCAGCAACCCGGCAAAGGGGATGCAGCAAGGAAAACCACAGTCACCTCTCTGCTGGGAAGCGCTGAGCAAAGGCGAGTCCCCAGGCAACGCGGCCGATTTGATTGGCACAAGGCATGCAAGCTCCACCCCCCCAGTCGTTCTTAGACTCCTTATTGGGTGAGCAATGCAGCCAATCAACACAGTTGGAGCCTCCCTCCTCCCTGGCCGGGAGGGAGGGAGGGAGGGAGAGGAGCTGCTTCCTTTGAAACCCGGGAAATTTAAAGGGCATCATCAATAAGGGACAGCAGCGGGACACAGCACTGGGATAAGGGACTTTCCCGCCAAATAAGGGGCGGTTGACAGCTATCACACACACACACACACACACACACACACACACACACACACACACACTGTATTTGTCTGTGTTTATATACTACTATAATACTAGACATCTCCTAGCCGAGATGGGCGAGATGGGGTGCTCGGTTTTGCAGGACGGCCTCGATATGGTGTGTGTAACATATCCTTGGAGGAACAGAGAGAATAATAGAATTGTAGAGTTGGAAGGGACCCCAGGAGTCATCTAGTCTAACCCCCTGCAAGGAAGGACGGAGAAGCTGCACTGATGTTGGTGCCACTCTGTACTTTAAAGAAGACATAAAGGCTGTCCCATATGGGGATCGAACCTGCAACCTGGGCTGACATGTTGGAAGGTATGAAATACCTGAAGCAGTTCACATCCCCTGCTTGTGTGTAAAGGGTTTATCCACACTTAACATTCCTCTGGTCGCCTGAAGCACAGCCCGTGCTTTAAAACTCCCATGTCTGAGCGCTCTTTTTCTTGCTCTGCAAAAACTTGCTCTTTAAAGCTGAATCAAGCAAATAGCAATCCATAGAAAAACTGAATTGATGTTTGCTCCGATTGAGCGCCAAAGAGCAGGTTTATATTGGGCAAAAACACACACTCTGATACGGAGCTTTTAAGGGGAGACCTGTGCCTAGAAACAGCAGGGTGAAAAATAAGTGTGGCTATGTCAGGAAATGCAAATTGCATGATGATGCAGATATAACTCCCATCTCTCTTATTTCTGCAAATGCCTCTCTATCAAAGCCATGATAATCTTATTCGTAATTTGCTGGCTATCATTTATATGCTATGTTATCTGACAGCGGCTGCACCTGAGACAGCTAAGAAATGAGCGAAAATGCGGTAAAATCCCATATTAAAACCACTTGTCGTTTCAGTTTATAAGCACGTAAAGGTAAAGGACCCTGGACAGTTAAGTCCAGTCAAAGGCGACTATGGGGTTGCAGTGCTCATCTCGCTTTCAGGCCGAGGGAGCCGACATTTGTCCGCAGACAGCTTTCTGGGTCATGGGGCCAGCAGGACTAAACCACTTCTGGCGCCACGGACCACCATGACGGAAGCCAGAGCGCATGGAAACGCCATTTACCTTCCTGCCGCAGTGGTACCTATTTATCTACATGCACTGGTGTGCTTTCAAACTGCTAGGTTGGCAGGAGCTGGGACAGAGCATCGGGAGCTCACTCCATCGCAGGGATTTGAACCGCCGACCTTCCAATCGGCAAGCCCAAGAGGCTCAGTGGTTTAGACCACAGCGCCACCTGCGTCCTTGAAACATAAAACTTGGGCCCAAGACTGATCTTGACACAACCCTATAAAATCCGCAAAATGATATAGAAATGGCTCAGTGGCTTTGATGCCAGGAAGCTGTCTCACCACCTGCAGATGTCATGTGGGGGGGGATGACAAATCTGTTGCAGAAATGCCCCATGATGGAGCATGAAAGCTAGAAAGTTACTGTGAGATAGACTCAGTTACCTTTTGGAAGAATGTTATCGGGCTGCCTTTGGGCAACAATAATGGCATTCAGAAGCACAACTGCCTCCACAGGTATTCCCACAGGTATCTGGTCAGCCACTGTGAGAACAGGCTCTTATTATCAATGGTACTAATATAATGAACATCCACGCATCTCCTGACACCTCCACTCTTTCAAATATTTGTTTTATTTATTCATAAAAGTATTTACCTGCCACCTTCTCACAAATTGTTGGGGTGATATTATAGAGCAGCACAGAAACATTTAACGAAATAAAGAGCAATTATTGAAATGACTGGTGACTCAAGAAAAAACTAGACAACTGCATACACCTGTAAATTATAGGTGTATTGCAGTAAAAACATAATGGGGGGGAAACAAACAATTTAAAATTCAGGTTAAAATGCAATTTAAAATGCAGCCTCATTATAATAGTAGCCCATAGATCAAAACCATAAGGGGAGGGAAACATGAGGGTCAGACCGAGTTCAAACCAAAGGCCTGGTGGAACAGCTCTGTCTTGCAGGCCCTGCGGAAAGATGACAAGTCCTGCAGGGCCCTAGTCTCTTGTGACAGAGTGTTTTTATTACTAGGGCTTTGGACATGAAGGCAGTTTATCCCAGTGGCCCAACTCCTCCTTCCCCTCCTTTAACCCAAAAGAGTGGAAGTGTGTGAGCGGTGAAGCCTAAGCCGGACGGAACATTTTGAGTCTTTCAATCTGCGGTTAAAATGGGTCCTGCTTGGTGCTTTTCCTCCTTTTAATTCTTTGTGCACTAGGCCTTTTCTGCACCGGCTCCATTTCCATGCCCTCTGAGAATGATCTCAGGGCTGGGCATTGTGACATCAGCTGCAGGCCAGATTCCAGCAGCCAGCCTTGGATTGGTTGGGGCTGAGTTCCAGGAGAGCATGTAGGCAAAAACCTTTCAAAAACTCTGGCTCTTGGGTGAGTAGCCAATGCTTGGCTTTCTGCTTTCATTTCATCGCCTCCTTTTCTACACGAAACCAATCAGAGCCCTAGCCAGGAGTGCCAGCCTGGTCCTGCGACCGTAGGTGCCCGGGGCGTGGGTGCCACGCACCTTGCCTGGCCATGGCACCAAACTTTGTGGGTGCCCAGCACTTTCACGGGAAATTTTGATATGTACTGTAGTTCTCACCCTGGGCCAGCAGGGGGATACTGTGGATAGTTTTTACTCAGGTCCGCATATGCAAATAAGGGATTGAAAGTGACGTCCAGTGATTGGATAGTTACAGAAAATGGTTACTGTTGCGTTCTAGTGGAGCTCTATATAAGCAGGCTGGCTGAACCCTTCAGTTCAGTTCTGTTCTGGCCTGTGAATAAACAACAGCTTTTTGAAGAATCGCTGTGTCGACTGATATGTTCACCCACAACTTAACAAATTTTGTGGGTGCTCAGACACCCAGGGCCCCCGGGAGTTGGCACCTATGGCCCTGGCATTTTGAGGTTGCTTGAATTTATTTCCACTGCACCAAGAGCATCTTACAAATGGCACTTATTCTCAAATCCAAAACACGGGGGCAGGTGAGAAAGCAGTTTACAAAATGTATCAAGCAATACAGAAATCAGCCCCGTTAACAAAGATAGAAGAAACTCAATATTGCAAAATAAATAATCTAGACTTACATAAGTAAAATGCTTTTGCGGTTATTCGTTTCATCAAATTTATACACTGCTTGATTGTAAAAAAACAAAACAACAAAAAACAACAACCAACAGTGTCAACATGGTTTTAAAATCATTGGGGAAAATAGCTATTTAAAACATTCAAAATATATAACCAGCAATGAAATAAAAACAGATTAAAACATGCATCAACATTCCACACAGGTGGGTAAAAGGTAAAGGTAAAGGGACCCCTGACCATTAGGTCCAGTCGTGGCCGACTCTGGGGTTGCAGTGCTCATCTCGCTTTACTGGCCAAGGGAGCCAGCATACAGCTTCGGGGTCATGTGGCCAGCATGACTAAGCCGCTTCTGGCGAACCAGAACAGTGCACGGAAACACCGTTTACCTTCCCGCCGGAGCAGTACCTATTTATCTACTTGCACTTTGATGTGCTTTCGAACTGCTAGGTTGGCAGGAGCAGGAACCGAGCAACGGTAGCTAACTCTGTCGCGGGGATTCGAACCGCCAACCTTCTGATCGGCAAGTCCTAGGCTCTGTGGTTTAACCCACAGCGCCACCCGTGTCCCTTACACAAGTGGGTAGGCTTGTCTAAACAAAAATGGCTTTAGCGGGCGCCGAAAAGAGTACAGTGAAGGCGCTTGTCTGATATCAATAGGCAGGGAGTTCCAAAGGGTAGGTGTTGCCATGTAAAAAGATGGATTTCTTCCAAACGTGGAGCGAATATTATGTGGCGTCTGCAACAGTACCAGTCCTACAGACAGAAGCACTTTTGGGGGTACACATATTGGGTAAGGCGATCTTGCAGGTAAATTGGTCCCAAGTTGTGAATAAACAGTTTAATTGCAAAATAATCCTCTACAGGTAAAAAAGCAAATTATAGAAGCATTAAAATATAATTAAAATATGCATTAAAATATAATTAAAGCAATGCTATTCCATTGTTAAGTCCAGTCAAAGGAGACTATGGGGTTGCGGTGCTCATCTCGCTTTCAGGCAGAGGGAGCCGGCGTTTGTCCACAGACAACTTTCCGGGTCATATGGCCAGCAGGACTAAACCGCTTCTGGTTCAACGGGACACCGTGACGGAAACCAGAGCACGCAGAAATGCTGTTTACCTTCCTGCTGCAGTGGTACCTATTTATCTACTTGCACTGGTGTGCTTTCAAACTGCTAGGTTGGCAGAAGCTGGGACGGAGCAACAGGAGCTCACCCTGTCACAGGGATTCGAACCGCCGACCTTCCAATTGGCAAGCCCAAGAGGCTCAGTGGTTTAGACCACAGTGCCACCCGCTTCCCTACCCCATTCAAAAAGCATAGCAGAGACCCTAGTATCATACCATCATAGAATTGGAGAGTCGGAAGGAGCCAAGGGTCATCTAGCCCCTTGCAATGCAGGCGTCTCAGCTAAAGCACCTACAGGTCTACTGTTAGAACAGCTCTTACTATCAGAGAGTTCTTTGTGAATTTGAGTCGTGCTCTCCTTTCTTGTAGCTTGAAGCCATTGGTTTGGGTCCAGAATGGGAGAAGAGGGAGCACCTTGCTCCCTCTTCCATGTGACAGCCTGTGGCGATCACACAGGCTCCCCGGACGTTTCACCGTCTATTGATCCCTGTGCCACCACTTTATTTCTCGCTGCCACCACCCAGGCCCTACCTGATACAATACTGAGTCCAGTCAGGGTTAAATTGGAACATAAACTTCTGTTTATTTATTGCAGTTTAACAAGCGTGTGGTTTCATAAACGGTCTCGGTCAATTACAATCATGGGGTGCCTATCCAGACCTATAACTTCTGCTACCTGCTCTCACTTACTAAACCACCTCTCAGATATTTACTTGTCTTCCTAGCTCCTAACTGTTCCTGACTCAGCTTATTTCTCTACACTAACTCAACCTACCCACAGACTCTATCCCAATCCACTCCCACTCCAACCAACCACCCAACTAACCAACGAACTCCACCCTTTGCCCCTCCCAGAGCTGGTTTTATAGTCCCTCTGACTCCACCCCCTGGGTTCTGATTGGGTAACTTGCTTAACTATTTCACCTCCAGCACTCTCATATGCTAACGTCACACAGCCCTTGAGATATTGAGAGGCCAAGAAAGATGAGACGTTGTTTATTCCCACGTTGTCTTTTTCATCTCTGCAGAGCCCACAGCCCCTTTGTTCCTCTCGGAAGCCAAGCCCTGTCGCACCATGGACAAGTCTGCGCTGTGCCACCTGACGGATGCCAACGGGAATTTGAAAAATCAGATCTGGGACCTGAGAGAGACGGCCGCCAACCTCGATGCCGAGAAACAGGAGATCCTGACGGAGAACAGGAGCGTCAAAGAACAGAACCGGAGCCTGGAAGCCAAGATCGAGTGTTTCAAAGCCATGGCGGAGGACTTCGAAAAGGAAGAGGAGGAACTCCAGGGAGTGTTGAGGAAGCTGGAGGAGACGATCGCGCAGCTGGAATCCCAGAACACGGCCTTGAAAGGCACCAACAAGATGCTGAGGACCGAAATACAAAAGGTGTCCGGCCACATTGTTCTCTTCCAGGATTACAAGGCAACGCAAGACCAGGACATCTGCCGCATGAAGCAGGTGATGGAGCACATTGTGAGCTACTTCAAGCAGCTGGAGTCAAAGATCGAGACGGCCGAGCAGAGATTTGGCGTAGAGCAGAGCGAAGCCGCCGAGCTCCAGAGCACCTTGGATGAGCTTGAGCAGATCCGCGAGGTCCAGGAGAACGAGATCCTCTGCCTGAAGGACCAGCTGGAAGAGGCGTCCTTCATGAGGCTGGAGAAGGACGAGAGCCTCAAGGTCCCGTCTCTGCTGCACGAGATGGTCCAAGCCAAGCTGGTCCAGGATTCCTTGGCTATGCAGAGCAGCCTCCTCCTGCTGTTGTCCAAAGTCGTGTGGCTGTTTCTGGCGGTGGCCGTCTGCCTGGGGTTCCTGAGCGTCTTGGCCAAAGTCTACCTCTTCGTCTTCAACCAGGACCTGGAATCCGGAAGCCAAGCTCTGCTGTTCACGGACCGCCTCCGTTTACTGGCGGAAGTCCTCTCTCCGCATCCCATGAGGAGGTCGAATGGCTTGCTGCCCTTTTGAGACAGATGCCGCGGCGTGGGAAGCAAACCCGGCAGAGCTAGCCGCGCATTCTTGTTTCAAAACCATGTGCCTTCAAAAATTAAAAGGACCCCCTCCCCACTTAAGAAAACAAACGCCCCAGCCTAAATTTCCTTTTTTTAAATATAATTTTTATTGATTTTAACATATAAATTATAAAATCCACCGTTGTAATCACTCCTTCTGCATTTATCAATTTCATATTACGTTTAAATCTCTTAACAAATCATCCTCCCCTTTATCCATTTTTGTAATAATTCCAATAATACTCCTCACAAAACTTATTGCAAACCTACAAACATCGTCTGATCTTCACAAATACTTTTCAAATAGTCCGTAAATTTGCTCCAGTCTTCCGTGAATTTCTGGTCCCGCCGGTTTCGAATCCTTCCTGTTAGTTTATCTAGTTCTGCATTGTCCATTAACTTCATCCTCCATTCTTTGATCGTCAGTAGTTCTTCTTGCTTCCATTTTTCGGCCAATAAAATTCTTGCTGCTGTTGTTGCATACAGAAAAAGCTTACATTCCTTTCTGTTTATATCACTCCCCACAATGCCCAGTAAAAATGCTTCTGGTTTCTTTATAAATGTATATTTCAACATTTTTTTCATCTCATTATATATCATCTCCCAGAAGCTTTTCACCTTCTTACATTCCCACCACATGTGATAAAATGTTCCCTCTTTTTCTTTACATTTCCAACATTTATTATTAACTTTATACATTTTCACTAATTTAACGGGTGTAATATACCATCTATATATCATTTTCATCACATTTTCTTGCCCCAGCCTAAATTTCCATCTGATTCCATTTGATCTTGCCAGAATATTCAGCACAGGTTTGCCTCCCAACCACTTACATTCTGGAACCCCGCCTGCATAAGTGAAAATCACATACAGTGGTTACAGACTCCGCTAACCCAGAAATAGTACCTCGGGTTAAGAACTTTGCTTCAGTATGAGAAGAGAAATCGTGCTCCAGCGGTGTGGTGGCAGCGGGAGGCCCCATTAGCTAAAGGGGTACCTCAGGTTAAGAACAGTTTCAGGTTAAGAACGGACCTCCGGAACGAATTAAGTACTTAACCAGAGGTACCACTGTAATTGGGGAATCACCCTCTAAGCCCCATTCAAACCCCCTCTCTGCCACTCTCTTTCCCACCCAGACCAAAATTTGAAATCCAGACCATAATTCAAACTAGGATTGAAGCCCTGGGGCTGGCTGGAGGACGAGCAGGAAAATAGCTGCTGCTGCTGCACTACCACACGTTTCAGCTGTTCGGTGGGGAGGCTGAGCAGCTGTCAGGCAGCCAACAAGGAGAACAGGTTGTTTGCAGATCAGAGAAAGAGAGTGAAACTCTGGCTAACTTGCAGCTACCGTATTTTTCGTTCCATAAGACACATTATTTCCCTCCTAAAAAGGGGAAATGTGTGTGCGTCTTATGGAGCGAATGCAGGGGGGAGGCAGGCAGGAAAAGCCCTCAAGAGCCGCACACAAGCTCCCGTGCGACTCTTGCGGGCTTTTCCCCAGGAGGGAAAAGGGACTGATGCAGCCAGTCAGTCCCTTCTCCCTCCTCGTAGAATAGCCCGCAGGAGCCACATGCTCCTTAAAGGGTGCGCGGCTCCTGTGGGCTTTTGCGGGAGATGGGGGAATTGCCATAGCTGCACGCAGCCTCTCCCGGCTGGAGAGGTTGTGCATGGCTAAAGAGGAAGCCAAGACAGCCAGCAGGATGGATCCCGCTGGCTGTCTTGGCTTATTTGCTTTTGGGGGCGGGGGGGGGGGGGGGACCCGGGCTTCCCCCGGCAGCCCCGAAAAGCTCTGGGAGACAGGCTGCATGCATAATATATTTTTTCTTGATTTCCCCCTCTAAAAATTAGGTGCGCCTTATGGTCCGGTGCGCCTTATGGAGCGAAAAATACGGTAGTTTCTTTATTAAGGAAGCAGAATAAAACACAGAGATTACCGAGGGTTGCTCTTGTCTAGGTGAAGCGGTTGCTCATACTGGCTTGCAACTCCCCCTTCGCTCCCTATCCCTCTTTGTCAGGCCCCTTCCTCTGTCTACAGTGAGCCCCAAGGGACCCTCTCTGTGTCTTCCTCTTTGCTCTGTAACATGCAAAAGATGTCTTTTTTTTAAAAAAAAATATTTATTACTTTTAATAAAAATAAGAAAACAGATAAGAAAGAACAAAAAAGAACAAATAAAACAATACAATACGAAAACAGTACAGTACATAAAAACACAATACAATAAATAATACAATACATAAACAACACAGTGTATATAACTTTCCCCTAAATTATCTTTCATTTACTTGTTTCCTTGACCTCCTCACACCTCCCCTTTTTGTATTCTAGTTCAGTTTTCTATTTCAGCAAATCCTTTCCATCTTTCCCTGTTTTTTATCCTCAAATTTATCTTAATATAATATAACTTTACCTTTCCTCTTTTCCTCCATTAACAATCTTTATTTCTCACCTATTCCTTTATAATATTTCTGCTAAAGCCACATAACTTCATTCCGTCCTCCTTCTAACATTCCTTAATTTTACAATATTTCTGTAAGTAGTCTTTAAATTTCTTCCAATCTTCTTCCACCGACTCTTCTCCCTGGTCTCGGATTCTGCCAGTCATTTCCGCCAATTCCATAAAGTCCATCACCTTCATCTGCCATTCTTCCCGGGTAGGTAGATCTTGTGTCTTCCAGTACTTTGCAATAAGTATTCTTGCTGCTGTTGTGGCATACATAAAAAAAGTTCTATCCTTCTTTAACACCAATTGGCCGACCATGCCCAGGAGAAAGGCCTCTGGTTTCTTCAAAAAAGTATATTTAAGTATCTTTTTCATTTCATTGTAGATCATTTCCCAGAAAGTCTTAATCCTTGGGCATGTCCACCAAAGGTGAAAGAATGTACCTTCAGTCTCTTTACATTTCCAGCACATATTATCAGGCAAATGGTAAATTTTTGCAAGCTTGACTGGTGTCATGCAAAAGATGTCTTGTTCCAGAGGCCCATAAGACAGTGAGCCCAATTCCCATTCTATAGTTCAGTCCATATAATTATAGAATTGTATAGTGGGAAGGGGTCCCGAGGGTCATCTAGTCCAACCCCCTGCAATGCAGGAATGTCAACTAAAGCATCCAGGACAGATGGCCCTCCAACCTCTGTTTAAAAACTTCCTATGAGAGGAGAGTCCATCACCTCCCAAGGGAGACTGTTCCACTGCCAAAAGCTCTTACTGTCAGCTTTTTCTAATCTTTAGTCAGAGTCTCCTTTCTTGTAACTTTAAGCCATTGGATCGGGTCCTACTTTCCTGAGCAGGGAAAAACAAGCTTGCTCCCTCTTCCATGTGACAGCCCTTGAAAGATTTGAAGATGGCTTTTGGCTTGGGTTCAAATCCTACCGTGACCCATGAGCAATTACACCATCTTTGTGGGGGTTGCCTTGTGGTTGGCTGAGACAAAACAAAAACTAAGGCTAAATAGACAGTTGAGAATTGGCAGTTTGTGCTTCTGAACATTCATGACCAAGTATTATGGGAGCTCCCCCATGTGGAGTATATTGAGAAAGTGCAGACTTAATTTTAAACATATTTTGCTGCACCCTCTGGAGGCTGTAGCTAGATGGTTTTCATCCGCCATGCTCAGGTTGTGTTTATTTGCTTTTAAAAACAGTCTGTGCTTTAAACATCTAATCTGATTTGCATATGTTAATTTGCATTATTGAGGCTTCTTTTTGCAGTCTGAGGGAGGAGCAAGGGAACATTTTTAACTGATATACCTTATGCACAACATCTCTTGTCCTTGAAACAGTCTCTCAGAACTTCCCACGAATGCTAAATGGCTATTATTATCAATAGCGATGATTTATTTCCATTATGAATTGCTTCCCGTGAGAAATCCTGAAGTGGTTCACAATATAATAAAAACGTTTTTAAACAATTGCATACATAAACATGACGTTTAAGTGTGTATGTGCACACACACACACACACACACACACACACACACACGTCACACATGAAATATTTTCAAATACAACAGAGATACCATTTGGTGACTTGGTAAATATGGGTCAGGACTGTACCACTTCCGATTACAGGTGGAGAAAAACCTATGATGGAAGACTCCTTGTTTCTGGGGAAAGGAATAGAGTGTTTTTCCCTGGCACGGCAGATGCCAAGACTGAGGATATACAGTGAGGGGGGGGGAAAAGTATTTGATCCCCTGCTAAATTTGCCCGTTTGCCCTCTGACGAAGAAATGACCAGTCCATAATCTTAATGGTAGGTTTATTGTAGCTGTGAGAGACAGAATAACAACAGGAAAACCCCCAGAAACCCAGAAGACAAAAGTCAGAGATTGGTGTGCATTATAATGAGTGAAATAAGTATTTGATCCCCTATCAACCAGCCAGCTGTCGGGCTACCTGGTATCTTCACTGTATGTAAGGAGCTGAAATTAAAAGCACCTGCTGTAAGGGAGAGGTCTTACCTGTAATCCCACCTCGTTACAGTACCTGTACAAAAGACACCTGTCGACAGAAGCAATCACTCCAGCAGATTCCAAAGTAGCCACCATGAGCAAGACCAAAGAGCTGTCCAAGGATGTCAGGGACAAGATTCTAGACCTGCACAAGGCTGGGCTGGGCTACAAGACAATTGCCAAGCAGCCTGGTGAGAAGGCGACAACAGTTGGTGCAATAATTTGCAAATGGAAGAAATACAAAATAACTGTCAACCTCCCTTTGGTTTGGGGCTCCATGCAAGATCTCTTCTCGTGGAGTTGCAATGATCATGAGAACGGTGATGAAGCAGCCCAGAAGTACATGGGTGGTCAATGATCCCATGGCAGCTGGGACCATAGTCACCATGAAAACAGTTGGTTACACACTACACCTTGAAGGACTGAGATCTTGCAGAGCCCGCAAGCTCCCCTTGCTCAAGACAGCACATGTACAGGCCCGTCTGCAGTTTGCCAATGCACATCTAAATGACCCGGAGGAGAACTGGGTGAAAGTGTTGTGGTCCGATGAGACCAAAATCGAGCTCTTTGGCATCAACTCAACTCGCCGTGTTTGGAGGAGGAGGAATGCTGCCTACGACCCCAAGAACACCATCCCCACCGTCAAACATGAAGGGGGACATATTATGCTTTGGGGGTGTTTTTTTGCGAAGGGGACAGGACACCTTCACCGCATCGAAGGGACGATGGACGGGATCATGTATCGTCAAATCTTGGGTGAGCACCTCCTTCCCTCAGCCAGGGCATTGAAAATGGGTCGAGGATGGGTATTCCAGCATGACAATGACCCAAAACACACGGCCAAGGCAACAAAGGAGTGGCTTAAGAAGAAGCACATTAAGGTCCTGGAGTGGCCTAGCCAGTCTTCAGACCTTAATCCCATTGAAAATCTGTGGAGGGAACTGAAGGTTCTAGCAGCTACACATCAGCCTCGAAATCTTCCTGACTTGGAGAGGATCTGCAAAGAGGAGTGGGACAAAATACCTCCTGAGATGTGTGCAAACCTGGTGGCCACCTACAAGAAACGTCCGACCTCTGTAATTGCCAACAAGGGTTTTGCCACGTAGTACTAAGTCATCTTTTGCAAAGGGATCAAATACTTATTTCACTCATTATAATGTACATCAGTCTCTGACTCTCTGGGGTTTCCCCCCTGTTGTTATTCTGTCTCTCACAGCTACAATAAACCTACCATTAAAATTATGAACTGGCCATTTCTTCGTCAGAGGGCAAACGGGCAAATTTAGCAGGGGATCAAATACTTTCCCTCCCTCACTGTAGAGCATGCTCTTTCACATTCCTTTGGGGAAGACTCCTAGATCAGTGGAAGAGCACTTGCTCTTTAACGCAGAAGGCCGCAGGTTCAATTCCTAGCGTCTCTAAAGAATTGCTGCCTGGAACCCTGGTGACCTACTGCCAGTCAGTGTAAAGGTAAAGGGACCCCTGACCATTAGGTCCAGTCGTGGCCGACTCTGGGGTTGCGGCGCTCATCTCGCTTTATTGGCTGAGGGAGCTGGTGTACAGCTTCCGGGTCATGTGGCCAGCAGGACTAAGCCGCTTCTGGCGAACCAGAGCAGTGCACGGAAACTCCGTTTACCTTCCCACCAGAGTGGTACCTATTTATCTACTTGCACTTTGACGTGCTTTCGAACTGCTAGGTTGGCAGGAGCAGGGACCGAGCAACGGGAAGTCACCCCGTCACGGGGACTCGAACCGCAACCTTCTGATCGCAAGCCCTAGGCTCAGTGGTTTAACCCACAGCCCCACCCACCATCTATTCAAAGCACATCCCCACCTGCAAAAGTGTAGGGTTGCCATATGTCTGGACATACCCAGAATACTGCAGTTGGCAGCAGTGTTTGGGCAGAAATCGGTTGAATGTCCAGGAAAATCTGGACAAATGGTAGCCCATGTTGGCAGTGCCTTTTCTGCTGATTTTCTATAAAAATAGCTTTAAAATGGCGTGGTTTTTTTGCGATTTTGCCCAAAAAAGTGCAGCAACTTTGGGCAAAACCAAAAAAGGTTCAACAACTTTGCCAAAAAAAGTGTCCAGATTTTCACTGTTTGAAACATGGGAACCCTACGAAGTGTGTCAAGAAAAGAGTTCCCTTGCTTAGGCCTCTGGGTAAAGAAACTGCTTTTCGGCATTCAAAACAATCTTATCGGGCTGAGTCATTGCGTTATCTATCTGTACTCTGCTTCAAGGCCAGGAATGAGGCCTGCTGAATGGGAAATGGTTTCAGCTGTGTGGGAATGCGTGTACGCCAAGTTTCCAGAAGTTTCCAGCTTCAAAGCCTTCCGATTGGCTCAGGAGACTCACCTCGGTTGCTATGCCCTTTGCAATACCTGGAGACCAAGCCTTTTGAGGTATGGATTATAGCCTGCAAAAATGATCTTATGGACCGTATAGAGTTAGTTCAAGTTAGCGTTGTTATTTTAGTCTGAGAGGTGCATCCATGTCATGGCCGCAACCCAACCGAGCCTCAAACTTCCCCACCGAGAGCTAGGACTTGCAACCATGTGCTCTTGGCCTTGGGGCACATCCTGTCTCCTTGGCTAGCAAGACCTCCTGGAACTGGCTGTGGAACATCACTCTGGTCAACAGCGCTTCCACCTCCACTGGACTGGCCCTCTCTGGGATCGGAAGATGGGAATGGTCTGAGGGTGCCTTGACCCAAGGCTCCAGATGATCGCACCCAGTGATTTCATGTTGTTTGTTGTTGTTTAGTCATTTAGTCGTGTCCGACTCTTCGTGACTCCATGGACCAGAGCACGCCAGGCACTCCTGTCTTCCGCTGCCTCCCGCAGTTTGGTCAAACTCATGCTGGTATCTTCAAGAACACTGTCCAACCATCTCATCCTCTGTCGTCCCCTTCTCCTTGTGCCCTCCATCTTTCCCAACATCAGGGTCTTTTCCAGGGAGTCTTCTCTTCTCATGGGGTGGCCAAAGTATTGGAGCCTCAGCTTTAGGACCTGTCCTTCCAGTGAGCAGTCAGGGCTGATTTCCTTCATGAAGAAGAAGAAGAAGAAGAGTTTGGATTTGATATCCCGCCTTTCACTCCCTTTAAGGAGTCTCAAAGCGGCTAACATTCTCCTTTCCCTTCCTCCCCCACAACAAACACTCTGTGAGGTGAGTGGGGCTGAGAGACTTCAGAGAGAAGTGTGACTGGCCCAAGGTCACCCAGCAGCTGCATGTGGAGGAGCGGAGACGCGAACCCGGTTCCCCAGATTAGGAGTCTACCGCTCTTAACCACTACACCACACTGGCTCTCATGATGGATCGGTTTGATCTTCTTGCAGTCCATGGGACTCTCAAGAGTCTCCTACAGCACCATAATTCAAAAGCATCCATTCTTCGGTGATCAGCCTTCTTTATGGTCCAGCTCTCACTTCCATACATCCCTACTGGGAAAACCAGAGCTTTAACTATACGGACCTTTGTTGGCAAGGTGATGTCTCTGCTTTTTAAGATGCTGTCTAGGTTTCTAGTGATTTCATAACAGATCTCAAAAAGTATGGGGAGGCAGGATGGAAACATGGAGAACATCACAAGCTAAAGCTCGCTGGGTGGACCAGCCGTCTCCCAGCCCCACCTTCCGTCATGGCTCTGGACCAGGAACCCTGAGATGCAGAGACCTCTTGCATCAGGAGAGGGATACACTCCCAGTCCTTCCGGTAAGGACCAACTGATACCAGAGCCTACATTTTGTCCCTGGAGGCATAAAGAAGCATCTCTGCCACTGGACACAGGTAAGTGGACTATATACTCCTCGGAGGACCAGGAAAGACCTGGCCGCCATCATCATCATCATCATCATCATCATCATCATAAATTATTCATACCCTGTCCATCTGGCTGAGTTTCTCCAGCCACTCTGGGTGGTTCCCAATCGAGTGTTAAAAACAATACAGCATTAAATATTAAAAACTTCCCTAAACAGGGCTGCCTTCAGATGTCTTTTAAAAATAAGATAGCTGCTTATTTCCTTGACATCTGGTGGGAGGGCGTTCCACAGGGAGGGCGCCACTACTGAGAAGGCCCTCTGCCTGGTTCCCTGTAACCTCACTTCTCGCAATGAGGGAACCGCCAGAAGGCCCTGGGAGCTGGACCTCAGTGTCCAGGCTGAATGATGAGGGTGGGGACGCTCCTTCAGGTATACAGGACTGAGGCCGTTTAGGGCTTTAAAGGTCAGCACCAACACTTTGAATTGTGCTCGGAAACGTACTGGGAGCCAATGCAAATCTCTCAGGACTGGTGTTATGTGGTCCCAGCGTCCACTCCCAGTCACCAGTCTAGCTGCTGCATTCTGAATTAATTGCAGTTTCCGAGTCACCTTCAAAGGTAGCCCCATGTAGAGCGCACTGGAGTAGTCCAAGCGGGAGATAACCACTCTGGTGAGACTGTTTGCAGGCAGGTAGGGTCTTAGCCTGTGTACCAGGTGGAGCTGGTAGACAGCTGCCCTGGACAAGAATTGACCTGCACCTCCATGCACAGCTGTGAGTCCAGAATGACTCTCAGGCTGTGCACCTGGTCCTTCAGGGGCACAGTTACCCTATTCAGGACCAGGGGGTCCTCCACACCCACCCATCCCCTGTCCCCCTAAACCAGTACTTCTGTCTTGTCAGGATTCAACCTCAATCTGTTAGCAGCCATCCATCCTCCAACTGCCTCCAGACACTCACGCAGGACCTTCACCGCCTTTACTGGTTCCGATTTAAAAGAGAGGTAGAGCTGGGTATCATCTGCATACTGATGAACACCCAGCCCAAACCCCCTGATGATCTCTCCCAGCGGCTTCATATAGATATTAAAAAGCATGGGGGAGAGGACGGAACCCTGAGGCACCCCACAAGTGAGAGCCCAGGGGTCTGAACACTCATCCCCCAACACCACTTTCTGGACACGGCCCAGGAGAAAGGAGCGGAACCACTGTATAACAGTGCCCCCAGCTCCCAGCCGCTCTAGACGGTCCAGAAGGATGTTATGGTCGATGGAATCAAACGCCGCTGAGAGATCCAGCAGAACTAGGAAACAGCTCTCACCTTTGTCCCTAGCCCGCCGGAGATCATCGACCAGTGCGACCAAGGCAGTTTCAGTCCCATGATGAGGCCTGAATCCCAAGTGGAAGAGATCCAAATGGTACGCTTCTTCCAGTACCAGTTTTTGGACACCACTTTCTGGACACAGCCCAGGAGAAAGGATAATATATTTATACCCCACCCATCTGGCTGGGTTTCCCAGCTTTGTAGCTTTAACCCTGCTGCCTAGATGAAGCCAATGGATACAGGAAAAGGCACCTGCCACTTAACTGGAAAAGTGATGCTCACAAAACTCACTTGGGGTGCAGTGAATCCCTTCCCAGCACAGAACACAGAGATCAGTCTGACTTGGAGAAATCATTTCCTTAACGATGGGCAATTCTCTCTCCTGCTTGGTATCCCATCTCCCGGACTTTTTATTCATTTTGGCAACCCCGTAGAGTTCAAGGTGTGATTGCCGCCATAAAGTGCAGTGCACATGTTATAAAAGGATGCCCATCCTCCGATTCCCCCCCCCCGCATGCCACGCGCATTTCAGAAATCAAGTTTATGGCTTCATAGCTCTCTGGGGCAGTCATCAACACACAGCAATTTCCCCTTGAAGTAAAGGATGTTGACCCTCTGTGTGTCACTGCGACAGAGAGGCTGTTGTCAATTCAACATATTGTGACCCAGGAGTGGTTTTATGGTAGATGATCTTCGGAGTTTCACAAGCTAGCAATGAGGAGGGGGAAGCCCTCACTTCAGAGCAGGAGAATAAGCCTCATCTGCACTATGCATTTAAAGCAGGATCGTACCACTTCTAAAGAGACAGAGCCTTTAAACCACAGAGCCTAGGGCTTGCCGATCAGACGGTCGGCAGTTCAAATCCCTGCGACGGGGTGAGCTCCCGTTGCTCAGTCCCTGCTCCTGCCAACCTAACAGTTCAAAAGCATGTCAAAGTAGATAAATAGGTACTGCTCTGGCGGGAAGGTAAACGGCGTTTCCGTGCGCTGCTCTGGTTCGCCAGAAGTGGCTTAGTCATGCTGGCCACATGACCCGGAAGCTGTACACCTGCTCCCTCAGCCAATAAAGCGAGATGAGCACCGCAACCCCAGAGTCGGCCACGACTGGACCTAATGGTCTGGGGTCCCTTTACCTTTACCACTTCTAAACAGTCATGGATTAAAAAGGTAAAGGTACCCCTGCCTGTACGGGCCAGTCATGTCCGACTCTAGGGTTGCGTGCTCATCTCGCTCTAGAGGCCGTGAGCTGGCGCTGTCCGAAGACACTTCCGGGTCACGTGGCCAGCGTGACGAAGCTGCAGCTGGCGAGCCTGCACCAGCGCAGCACACGGAAATGCCATTTACCTTCCCGCTATAAAGCGGTCCCTATTTATCTACTTGCACTTAAGAGTGCTTTCGAACTGCTAGGTGGGCAGGAGCTGGGACCGAACGACGGGAGCTCACCCCGCTGCGGGGATTCGAACCGCCGACCATATGATCGGCAAGTCCTAGGCACTGAGGTTTTACCCACAGCGCCACCCGCGTCCCCAAACAGTCATGGATTACCCCCCTGAAAAAAAACTCTCTCTTTCTCTCTCTCTTTTTAATGAGTTTATTTACAGCACATACACACACACTTGTAAAACTAAACATGAAAATAATAATACACAATCGAAAGAGGAAACAAAAAACCAAAGAAATACAAATAAAGCATAACAACGTACGAAAACTTATACAAAACAAATAGCCAACAATTTATATACACCATATTTCAGTTCTTCTTTTCTTCCAATTGATTTCCTTCATCCTCAACAGGGTTCTCTTTTCGTTTTTGGTAAACTGTCTCCTCCTTGGTTCATTATTACGCCTTTTTCTTACAACTTTTTTGTCCGGGTTTTCGCTTTTTGAAATATGGCAGCCCTACTTAACAGTCGACCCCTCTTCCCTGGGAATTCTGGGAATTGTAGTTCTGTGAGGGGGCAATTAGGATCTCCCACCACCTCTTGAGCTGGAGGGACCATTGCCCAATTAGCTAATGATTTGAAAGGAGCATTTCAAGGCTGATAACAGGGCTGTGTTTCTTGAAATTCCCATGCCACTCAGGGGTGAGGTATGCGGTTCTCTAATCAGAGCTTCACGGATTTCCTGCTTTTCAAAGGGCTGTGGCCAAATTCATATGCCCGAACAGCCTCAGACAGTTACACAATAGCAAACAAACTTCCTTTTGTGTGGCTGGTAGTTCCCCCACTCCTTTATTCTCCGGCCTTCCTCCAGCTTCCCCAAAAAAGGCTCTTTTCTAATTGGATTTACATTTTTTCAACTTCAAAGTGCTCTTGTCAGTCCAAGATAGTTCATCAGGATTTTTTATTAAGTTCAAGCACTGAGATCCCAATCTGAATGAGACACCAGGAGGAGGAGACAGAAAATGGAAAAATTATTGCGTGTAATATGAATGAAACTGTTTTCTGTAGAAACCTTAAACAGTGGAAATGATTTCTTCCCCTTTGCCATACTCCAGATCTGCTTTATGATTTTTCTAATCGCAGATGCTCAAAAATAATAATATCTGTTGGCAGAATTTTTAAATCAAATTGTTCGTGTCTGATGTGGAAGCAGAACACTGAGAACCAAATTCTTCCTTCTTCCTCCCTCCCTCCCTGTCTGTCTGTTGCACCGCCATATGGCAAACAACTTTCCCCATTTGGATTACATCTCAATCTTTTCCAGCCGCCTTTGGATTGAGCTTTTAAAGAAAAAGAACAACGGTCACAGATGGCAAATGCCCCGCCCACTGTGGGAGGAGCTTAGCTGTTCGCAGCCCTCCTTTCCTACTTCAGAGATTCCAGCTGTACTTCTCTTTGGCTGCGGAGATATAACAAGCAGAGGTCACCACCACGGAAGGGAGGCGGTGAATGGGAGGGCCCTCAAAGGAGGAGAACTGCAAATCGTTTTGGGAAAAGAAATCTGAGGTGAGTGGCATCTCTGTCCCTGGATGCTGCCTTGGTTGTTAATGCCCTTATTAAGATTCCCTGCAGAGTAACGGTTTTGGAAGTGTGAGGGTTTCTCTTCCATTTGCCCCCAAACCGACCCCAGATCTTCATCCTCGGTGGATGGGAACAGAGTGCTAATGAAGCGACCTTTTGCAAACGGGCGAGCAGGAACAAATCTTTTGGCAAAGGGGAAAAACTCACCCTTGGCTCGGACGGATGCATTTTATTAACAAGTCTTCAAAGCCACGCAGCGTTCCAAGTGATTTCTTCCTATATAACGGGCCGTGAGCACGCATCTAAAACCGATGGATGAGTAGGGCGACCCTCTCTTTTGGCAAGTGCCAACAGCAGGAGGGGATCAGTGGCAGCGAGAGTTTGCAAAACATCTGGCAAGGAGGCTTCCCGTCAGCTTGCAAATGGAACAGCAAGTAATCTGTGAAATGTTAACATCTGGGGGGAAGCCGTAGCCAGTTCCCAAAGTTGTCGCCGAAGCCAAAAGAGCCAAGAGGCAGAATAATACTTTCCCAAACTAAATAACTCTGTACAGTGGTACCTCGGGTTACATACACTTCAGGTTACATACGCTTCAGGTTACAGACTCCGCTAACCCAGAAATAGTGCTTCAGGTTAAGAACTTTGCTTCAGAATGAGAACAGAAATTGTGCTCCGGGGGCACGGCAGCAGCAGGAGGCCCCATTAGCTAAAGTGGTGCTTCAGGTTAAGAACAGTTTCAGGTTAAGAATGGACCTCCAGAACGAATTAAGTACTTAACCTGAGGTACTACTGTATGTGGTTTGCAAAAGATTAATTGGATAGCTCATTCGGAAGAGTTGTTCTATCTTGAAGCTGAACGACGAAGCAGGTTTAAAATTATATTTTGTTTTGCTGGTGGAGGATGAGACTCTTAATGTCAGGGTCAGGGGTTAAGAGCCCTACCTTGGGCAAAAAAAATTTCCTGCATTGCAGGGGGTTGGACTAGATGGCCCTTAGGGTCCCTTCCAACTTTGCAATTATATGATTAGCAGTAATGTACGAAAATTCAACACATTCTAGTACTTAAATGATATTAACAATGCCAAAACAATAAAGGCATACACAACTCAATATCTCAAAGCCAGTCCAAATATTCCTCAATAAGTCCAAGAGAACAACTCTTTGTGAAGAATCATATTTTCAGCAAAGCACACGTCTGTTGTTACAGATTTAAGCAGAAGTAATCTATCAGTTTTAATATCTTTTAACAGTATATGTAAATATGTTTTTTTAAAAACTGGGGTGATTTCTGTTGCAAATCTATTGTGAACAGTGTTAGGAAAGTTGTTGCATATGCTAGACAGCTACAGCTTTTTAACCTCCAGTGAAAGAGAGATGGGGAAAAGGCTTAAAGTTGGGTTTATTTTTAGACACCTGGGGTTCAATTTAAAGGTTTTTTTTTCTACAGGGGTGGAGAAGGAATTTGATTTTGTTTGCATTTTAATGAGAAACCACCCTATCAACACTCCTCAAACCAATGTGCAAAGTGAAACAAAGCAGCCCTTTCTTTGAAATCTGATGCAATTTTCCAACCAAAATGCATATATCAAAGGAAAGTATATTAGTGAAAGATAACATACATAATGCATCAGATATGAGGAAATTGCTGGCAAAAAGTATTTATCGTTCAAAGAGGAGTAGCAAAAATGTGTTTATTAGGAGAAATTCGCACTAAAATGCTGGTGAATTTTCACTATTGGGTTGTTTTTTATTTTTATTATTTATTTTGTGGTTGTTTTATGTATTGATTTTATTCTGTGAACTACCCTGAGACCCACAGGTATGGGGTGGTATATAAATTCAATTAATGATGATGATGATGAATATAATTGCAAATTGCGGCTGAAATGTGAATTTGCTCAAAGTCCAGCTTTGCACAGGATTCAGTGGTTGGTGCAAAGGCTCCTGGGATTGCACTTGCAAAGGCTCATGGGAGTCCTGTTTTTGTGCCCTTTCTTCTGGGCTATTTTAGGGCCGGTTTTGCCATTTTAAAAGTCACTTCCGGGGCTGGTGCGTCACGTGCTTGTGCTATTAAAGAAAAAAATTACTTCAAAAGGAGAGTCACCCTTAAAAATTCAGGCCTTTGACTGACTTGAGAAAAGACTCCACGAAGAATAGGATGGGAGCCACATAATCTAAGAGCAACTAACTTGAGAATTGGATTCCTCCACTCCCGTTTGCTTGGGGATCAGATCGCGCTCTTGAATATTCTGTTTCTGTAATTCCTCCTGCCCTGAAATATCCAGTTACTCTCCCCATCCACCCCTTTGCTTCTGTTTGATACAGGATCCCTTCCAGTAAAGGAACCAGGACGGAATCCACTGGGTTCGTAAAACTTCTGTGCATTCTTACCACTTCTCTCGCCATTGGAGATCTAATGTGAAACTGAGTCCCACCTTTACCTGGTCTAAATGGACTGGGTTGGAGAAGAGAGAGTTCCCATCCTGCTCCAGTTTCAGGTAGCAAGTGGTCAGGGATGATGGTAACTGTAGTCCAACACCATCTTGGACATTAAGAGTGAAGGGGGCCATCTTGGAAGGGAGGAGGGGGTGGTAGCCTGCAAGAGACAATTCTCTATAGGGAGCTGTAACACTCATGCAAGCCAGTAGTTTAGTTTGTAGTAAAGGTAAAGGGACCCCTGACCATTAGGTCAAGTCGCGACTGTCTCTGGGGTTGCGGTGCTCATCTCGCTTTATTGGCCAAGGGAGCTGGCGTACAGCTTCCGGGTCATGTGGCCAGCATGACTAAGCCGCTTCTGGCGAACCAGAGCAGCACACGGAAACGCCGTTTATCTTCCCGCCGGAGCGGTACCTATTTATCTACTTGCACTTTGATGTGCTTTCGAACTGCTAGGTTGGCAGGAGCAGGGACCGAGCAGCGGGAGCTCACCCCGTTGCGGGGATTCGAACTGCCAACCTTCTGATTGGCAAGTCCGAGGCTCTGTGGTTTAGACCACAGCACCACCCACGTCCCTGTAGGGAGAGTAGGAGAGCTGAAAATAATGCCAATATATTTCGCATCTGCCAACCAATGCACCCCTTTGGTTTCAGATGGCACATGGGCAGACGAGTCCCAAAAAGCCCAGGACACAAATTTCCACCTCCCTCTAGCAGATATGGGGCTCATTTATCATCATTAATGTATTTAGTGTTAACTCTGGAAGTGGATCCTCGATTCTGACCAAACTAAGCCTACTTTTGCGATTGTAAAGGTAAAGGACCCCTGACAGTTAAGTCCAGTCGCGAACGACTCTGGGGTTGCGACGCTCATCTCGCTTTACAGGCCGAGGGAGCTGGCGTTTGTCTGCAGACCGTTTTTCCGGGTCATGTGGCCAGCAGGACTAAGCTGCTTTTGGCAAAACCAGAGCAGCTCACAGAAACGCCGTTTACCTTCCCGCCAGAGCGGTACCTATTTATCTACTTGCACTTTTTGGGGGGCTTTCAAACTGCTAGGTTGGCAGGAGCTGGGACCGAGCAACGGGAGCTCACCCCATTGTGGGGATGCAAACCGCTGACCTTCTGATCAGCAAGCCCAAGAGGCTCAGTGGTTTAGACCACAGTGCCACCTGAGTCCCTTTTGAGATTGTGCATTGTATTAAGCTGTTCCTAATGTTGCTGATTATTGTAACATACCTTAGGAACTTATGGTGAAGGCCAGATGAAAAATATCTGGAGGAAGATATTGTTAGAATTCCTGCTCCATGACTGCAGTTATGGGATTGTTGTCTATCACATGACAGTATATGTTTTGACTCGACAGAGTGGGAAGTGTTACTGTGTTCCATGAAGTGGGACTATTGTACTTTGTTCTTTTTCTCTTTGCTGTCTGATGCTAGAGAGAGAGGGAGCCATGTTGCAGTGCTCCATGTGTGTTTATAAGTAAACAAAGTAGATTAGCCAAAATGCTGAGGTCTGTTACGCAAGCTGCAAAGACTCTGCGGATCCCTAAGTGTGCCGGTGTCTGTTGGCATCGGTCGCTGTGATGTTTGGGCTGAAGAAAGCTTTTGAAGCTCCCGAACGATCGACCAGGAGGGAGGGAACATGCCAGTCGGGCATGTGTCTCTGCCAGGGTCCTACTCGAGTGTAGGATGAGCTCCTGACAGATATCTGGAGGACCACAAGTTCATCGGTCCTGTCTTAAATGTAATAATAACAGGGGACAGGTTGAAGGCCTTTAGAGGACAGAGATGATATGGGGAGCTCCCTTTTTGTGATATGCTTTGGCCTTGTGAAAATGCCCCCAACACCCCCTTACCAATCTTCTGAGGGGCATGCGAATGTAAGTGGGGAAAGGGATTGATTTCTTTCATGCCAAAACTTGTATTCTTCAGCAGCATGCACAGCGCGACCTCTGGGTTGCATTTGCCTAAAGTCCTATCTGCGCTATGCATTTAAAGCAGCATCGTGCCACTTTAAACAGCCATGGCTTCCCCAAAGAATCATGGGAAGTGTAGTTTCTTAAGGGTCCAAGGGAAAGAAGTTGAGAAGGCCATTTTGCCAGCTGATCAGAACAAAAACCAACTTGGTTCCTCTTGGCCAACCTTTCCAAAAACTGCTGCCCTACAGATGTTCTGGACTCTACAATCTGGCCACTTTCTGAACTATTGTCCTCATCTAAGCATTTTTCGTGGTGACCTGGATTTTTTTGAAAATTGCATAGTGCTTGTTCCAACACATTAGAAGGTTCTGTGGCAGTTTAAGTGCTTATGTGGGAGGCCTGTGGATGCTGCAATGTTGATTTCTTGGCAGGAAGATACTTTGGATTGAGTAGCAACCGAGGTACATTGGGTAAGGAGAGGGAATGGAACTGGCTTCCTTGAGGGTACATAAATAAGATCAGTCAATTTATTCCGGATTACATAGTACCTGGGCGGGGACCCTTCTGTCTGTAGGAGAAGGGCAGACTCTACTAGGCTCTCCTGAAAAGGTTCCTGCACTTAAAAATGTATATTATGCTCATAGCAAAACCTCTGGTTGATGTTTACAGACAGCTTAAAATCACAATACAAACAAACAAATCAGACCCTCCAAGTGTCCCTGTTTTCCAGGAACATCCCTGATTTAGAGAAGCTGTCCTGGTTTCTGATTTGATCCTGGAATGCGGCTACTAGATGGGTGACAGGGACCAGCTTCTGGGACCATCGGTCCCAAAGGATCTTCAGTGGCTCCCAGTACGTTTACGAGCACAATTCAAAGTGTTAGTAAAAGGTAAAGGATCCCCTGACCATTAGGTCCAGTCGTGGCCGACTCTGGGGTTGTGGCGCTCATCTATCTTTATTGGCCGAGGGAGCCGGCGTACAACTTCCGGGTCATGTGGCCAGCATGACTAAGCTGCTTCTGGCGAACCAGAGCAGCGCACGGAAACGCCGTTTACCTTCCCACCAGAGCGGTACCTATTTATCTACTTGTACTTTGACGTGCTTTCGAACTGCTAGGTTGGCAGGAGATGGGACGGAGCAATGGGAACTCACCCCTTCGCGGGGATTCAAACCACGACCTTCTGATTGGCAAGTCCTAGGTTTAACCCACAGCGCCACTCGTGCCCCCCACAATTCAAAGTGTTGGTGCTGACTTTTAAAGCCCTAAACGGTCTCAGCCCAGTATACCTGAAGGAGTGTCTCCACCCTGGACACTGAGGTCCATCTTCAAGGGTCTTCTAGTGGTTCCTACACTGCAAGAGGTGAAGCTACAGGGAATCAGGCAGAGGGCCTTCTCAGTGGTGGCACCCACCCTGTGGAATGCCCTGCCGTCAAATGTCAAGGAGATAACGAACTACACAACTTTCAGAAGACATCTGAAGGCAGCCCTGTATTGGAATGTTTTTAATATTTAATGTCCTATTCTGTTTTTATATGTGTTGGAAGCCGCCCAGAGTGGCTGAGGCAACCCAGCCAGATGGGCAGGGTATAAATAATAAAATTATTGCAATTTTTATTATTAGTGGTGTTCTCCGACTCCATAACGTAACAGTTTTAGGACATGCTCAGGACTTGAAGTCGAAGGAGGGTTGAAGAGAAAATATGTGCACAAGCTGCACACTTTACAACAGACTAGAGATGTGATTTTTTTAAAAAGCAAAAAAATTAGGAGCCCTTAGGAGACAGGGTCCTATATTCCCCTTTGGAATCTCGCTGTAGCATACACAAAGACCTGAGGAAAAACAGTTGACTCTCAGAGTTCTTATTTCAGGTGGAGGATAATGTAGAAGATCCAGAAATGGACGTCCGCCTCGTCACCGTCGGACAACTAAGGAAACCTTGGATGAGTTTACTGCAACATTATGAACACCGATGCTTCATCCGCTGCCTGGCTGGCTTGTACAGCTGTCAGTGGCAACGGGATCGCCAGAACAGGATCGAGCGGGGCCAGTGCTGCTGCTGCAGGGTGAATGCAGATTCCCGTTAGCTTCCTTCAGAAATAAGTCCCAGCGCATTGGTGGAAAACCTCGCCCCTCTCTCCCAGTGGTGTAGCGTGGGTGGCCGACACCCAGGGCTGCTCAGAAGGGGATAGGTGGGAGCGAGGTAAATGGATGGAGGATGCATGCACATTCAATTGTCTAATGGCGTCCACATCACCAAGGAGACCGCAGCCACAGAAATAAAAAAAAACAAGAGTCATTCCATTGTCTGGAGAGGTCACTTCCTGGTTCGCCCCTAACAATTTTGCACCTGTGGTGCTCCCAGGCTACACCACTGCTCCCTCCCTCTGCCCAATGGCCCTATTCCTTTGGGGGGAACTGGCTGAGGCACGGGTGGGTGGTGGTCAGACCCCAAAGCGAGTGGGCCAAAACACATACACCGTACACACTCCTCCTCCTGGCTCATTCCCCTGTCTCTCTCCAACTTCTCATTCTCTGAACGGAGTAGAGGAAGGGGTGTGTGGTGGGGGTGGGTCGCCCCAGGTGTCACTACTGAGGGGGGTGACGAAATGCTGGGCGGCACTCACCGTGGGGCCTGCAGTGCGCCCGATCCATGCTTCTCTCCTAGGAGTGACACGGTGGTTTGGGCGCCCGCAGGCTCTGCGCTGCCCCAAATGGTCCACCCACCGCCTCCCCCCCAGCTGTAGGGTGGCTGAGTGGGAGGAGGCCCCCTGCCCCAGCTCACCCCGCCTCACAGGCAGCTGGCCCCACCCCTGGCCACAGGTCATGCGCGCCTCCCCAGCCGCCTGATTGACTTGCTCCACTGCTATCTTTGAGCAACCCTTTTCCCTGTCTTCCCACCCCTTCCCCACTTTCTCCCACGTCCACCGACGTATCTTTAGACACCAGGCAAAAACTCTCCTCTTTGGCCTTTAACAATCTGTGGCCTTTTAGAAGTGGGCGGGATGTTTTAAATGCATTTCTCTTGCTTTTAATGTATCTATGGGGGGCGCAGTTCCCAGTCCGTCTGGTTGTTTGGCTTTACGTCACTTTGGGTCGCCCTGGGCAAGGCGAAGCGACTAGCAAATGAAATAAATAAATAAATGCATGAGAATATTTTAAAGAAATAACCTCTGTAAATAATAATAATAATAATAATAATAATAATAATAATAATAATAATTTTTATTTATACCCTGCCCTTCCCGGTTCAAAAACCGGGCTCAGGGCTGCTAACAACAAATTTAAAACACTTAATTGATGCAACAACAAAAACAGCATAAAATGCAATATAAAACGTGAATAAATTCAGAATTCAAAAATCAATTTTGGGGGGAAATCCATGCAATAAACATTAGATGATCACCAGGGCTAGCTGGTTAAATTAGTCCTATTTGGGCCAGCGAGGAGACCAGGGGAGAATTAGCTGTGGGATGCCAGAGCGGGTAATCTTCATAAAAAGGGGAAGAGGAGGGAAGGAAGGGGAATAAAAGAATAAAAGATAAGGAGAAAGCATTCTTATTGAACCAAACCAGGGGCTGCCAGCCATTTTGCACATTTGCAGAGGAGAGGAACTTTCAGTTTCAGTTGAAAAAAAGAGCTTTTATTTTTATAATTACTGACCTCTCATTCGGGTTTTCTTTCCCTTTGTTTCCAGAGGGAGTGCATCTTTTTCCTCCTGGTGTGCCTGGCGCTCTGCCTTTGGTTCGTCTTTCTCTACCTGTGGGGAGAAACCAAGAACGACTACCATAATTTTGACTGGTAGGTGCCCTGGTTATCTGATCTCTGAAAGCAACATCCTTAAAGAAAAGGGTTGCTTCTAGGAGTGGGGGAAAGTGGTAATACAGACCACGACCGATTCACACGTGTCCAATTGGCGCACAACCGCACATGTGCGCATTGTGGTGACCCAGAAGTGGCCGGAAAAGGGTGCACAACCGGGTGGAAGATGATGCGTTATTTTTAACTGGGTATGTACTGCAGCTTTTATTTCTTGTATTGTATGCTGTTGTGTTACAATTTCGAATTACATAAACACCTGCAGGGTCCTGTTGTAAACAAAAATTGCCCTTTTCCCTTATGGGGTATCCAAGAGCCCATATAGAGTCCTTACATAGGTTCCCTATTGGTAGGAGAGAATACAGAGGCCAACCAGAGAATATTGAGAAGCAAAGCAGCTAGTAAGCTTGATCTTTATTGATCTGTTGCAACAGGGTGCTCCCTTCACCCGCAGGAGAGAGGAGGGACCCAGAAAAATGGTGCGCAAGGCCTTATAAAGACGTTTGAAATTTGAAAGACCACCCCTCAGATACATCATACATACATCACAGAAGGGGTGTAACCTAAGACAACCCCTCAGATACATCATACCTACGTCACAAAAAAGGCGGTCTAAAACAGAAATTTGAATGTTGTTTTTCTCCTGTCTGGCAGGTTACTTGATTGGATTGCCTGGGGAGCCTGGCCAGTCCTTTGTAATGATAAATACTTATTTCCTGGGCCAGGTCACAGGCTCACACCCTATTCATATCTTAAATGGGCCCTTAAGACAGGATTTGTGAGGAAAGAGACAATGGGGAGGTTTCCCACTTTGACCTTGCAGAGAAAACATTTGGTCAGTTTAGGAATCAAAATGGTTCCAGGTTGGCCTTCCTGTGCTGATCTATGTATGTGCTTGGTTGGTACACCTATGAACATTACCATATATCTAAGACCATAAAATTCCTATCACAGTCCACATTGCCATTGTTTTTCAAAGATAGGATGTGGACCATGGGAATGAAGCCTGTGGAACGGTGGTGTTCTGCAGACCACAATCTGGGAGCTCCTGGTCTAGGATCATATCAGGGACTGGACTGAGGAGGAATGGTGGAGAAATCCTTGTCGGATTATGCCAGGGCGTCCATGCAGCCCCTGAGATGAGACAAGCCTCTCTGGGCGTCTTCCTGAAGTTGCGCAGCTCTGGGACGTCCACAAATCATCAGTCCTGGCACGCTCCAGCGACACATAGCAGATGCCTATGTGCATGCACACTCAGTAGAGTTCAGCAGAAACAAACTGGAGATTGGTGTGCTCATTCTAAGCTTTTATTAAGCACTATATACAGGACATGGGACGTGGATGGCGCTGTGGGTTAAACCACAGAGCCTAGGACTTGCTGATCAGAAGGTTGGCGGTTCGCAACCCCACGACAGGGTGAGCTCCCGTTGCTCGGTCCCTGCTCCTGCCAACCTAGCAGTTCAAAAGCACGCCAGTGCAAGTAGATAAATAGGTACCACTCTGGTGGGAAGGTAAACGGCGTTTCCGTGTGCTTCTCTGGTTCACCAGAAGCGGCTTAGTCATGCTGGCCACATGACCCAGAAGCTGTACACCGGCTCCCTCGGCCAATAAAGCGAGATGAGCCCCGCAACCCCAGAGTCGGCCATGACTGGACCTAAGGGTCAGGGGTCCCTTTACCTATATACAGGACAAAGCGATCATGGCGTCCTCTCTGAGAGAGAACAGAAAGGAAAAATTACAAAAACACAACAGAGTGGAAGAGATAAGGCTAGCTTCTGTTCTCAGGTTTGCCAAGCCTAGAAAGTAAACACAGACATTTGATATAAAATAAAAGACTCCATCAGGCAAGGTCACCTTCCACCTGCCTTGTCCCACTCTCTGCTTCTCAATGTGTATTGTATTGTTTTATGTACTGTGGCTTGTCGTTCTTTTATTGATTATAGTTTAGATATTATTGTAACTGTTGAGCGGATTTCTGTTTAACTTTTATATGCTGATATTATTATTTTATACTATTCTAATGATTGTTGAATGTTACGTTTTTGATGGAGGTTGCCTATTTTAAAGTTATGTTTTATTATCACATTTTTGTATTGCATTAGATCGTTATAAGATGTAGATTTTTTGTTTGTTCAGCTTGTAAACCCCCTTGAGTACTGTAAGATAGAAAGGCGGTATACAAATTAAAAATGATGATGATGATAACCATCACACACCAGCAACGGAGGAGTGAAATGCTTACACTCCTCCTGAACCTTCCCGAGAAGAGGAGGACAGTATGGATTTACAACAGTGGTTTGCAGAAGGCTGCAGAGGGGAGAAGCTGAGAAATATTGGGAGGGGGCAGGAGGAAGAAGATGCACCAGGGGAGAGACAGCTGACAGACTCAGTTTCTTTGGAAAGCATTCCTGATGGGCCCCCCCTCTCAGGACCCGATCCCTCTTGCTCTCCTGGCTTCAGCAAAAGCTGCACACCCTGTATTCGCTCCATAACACACACACACATTTCCCCATGCTTTTTAGGAGGGGAAAAGTGCGTCTTATAGAGCGAAAAATACGGTATACATACGCCCGTACAACTGAGATTTGGGCTACCATAAAAAATTGACCCTGAGGCGCCCCAAAGGGCAACTTCAGCATTTTCCTAGTAAGCTGTTTTATTCTAGAGGATGACGTGTGCCTAAAGATCTAGGCGCAGAATCTTGCTACCAGCCAAGTCGTCTTCTGATCTTTGCCTAAGAGGAGAAAATTACCGTATTTTTCGCCCCATAGGGCGCACCGGCCCATAGGGCGTACCTAGTTTTTCGGGGGGGAAATAAAGAAAAAAAATTATTCCCCCCCAAGCTTCCCCCGAACCCAGCCCCCAGAACTGGCTGCTCTCCGCAAGCCGTGGGAGCCCTCCCACGGCTTGCAGAGAGCTACCCGAAAGCCCGGGGCGTGACTGCTCAGCACGCCCAGGCTTCGGGATAGAGGCAGCTCTCCACAAGCCGTGGGAGCCTGGCGGGAACTCCTGCGGGTTCCCAAGGCTTGCGGATAGCTTCCTGAAGCCTGGAGAGTGAGGCTTCAGCGAAAGCCTGTATTCACCCCATAGGACGCACACACATTTCCCCTTCATTTTTGGAGGGGAAAAAGTGCGTCCTATAGAGCAAAAAATATGGTAAGTTTAGACTTGTCTGAAAGACTGGCGAGCCTCTTCAGCAAAGGATCAATGGTGTCTCTACAAATCTCAATATAAAAAGGACATCTAAAAAGCATATGTTCGAGGCTTCCTGTTTCCCCTAGTGGGCAGGTGCAAAGTCTCTGTGTGTACGGGACCCTTCTATAGGAGCCTTCCAGAACCGGTGAGGGCAAGCCTGAGCTTCTTGTTAAGTTGTGGGTGAACGTATCAGACGACACAGCGATTCTTCAAACAGCTCTTGTTTATTCACAGGCCAGAACAGAACTGAGCTGAAGGGTTCAGCCAACCTGCTTATATAGAGCTCCAGTACAACGCAACTGTAACAACTTTCTGTAACTATCCAATCACTGAACGTCACTTTCAATCCCTTATTTGCATATGTGGACCTGAGTGAAAACTATCTACAGTATCCCCCTGCTGGCCCAGGGTGAGAGCGTCAGTACAGAACACTTCTAGCAAGAGTAAAAGCCTTCCTTGCGTTTCTGGATGTAAAGAAATAGAGATATGCTGCTGGAGCAGCTACGTATCTCCCGTTTACTATGATTTTATAATCAGGGACCCTTGTACAGTCCTGTTGTCTCTCTATGTCCATGAGGCCCTACTATTAGGCGAAGTGAGATGACAGCCTCAGGTGGCAGGTTCAGGAGGGCAGGCTCCCAGCAGTTCCTACGCCCTGCCCCTGACCAGTCCGTTCTGCTGGAGTACAGAGATGTGTCTACCACATATCCTGGAAGATGGAGGAAGGACAAAAGTGCATAGTTAAATTATGGGATTTACTCACATGAGAAGCAGTGATGGCCAACAACTTGGGCGGCTTCAAAAGAGGATTAGACAAATTCACGGCTATCAATTGGGCATTATGTTACGCATTATTTCCCACTCCTCTCCCTTCATTGCGAAGGATTGCAGCTTGTTGGTAGAAAACCTCTTTTGCATGCAGAAGGTCTCAGGTTTGATCCTCACATCTCTAGGTAGAGCTCTCTGTCTGAATTCCAGGAGGACTGCTGCCAGCCAGTGTAGACAATATTGAGCTGGATGGACCATTGCTCTGATTCAATATAAGGCAGCTGCTTATGTTCTTCTCCTGCTTAAATGTTTGGACTCTCCACGGGGACATGGCTGTCATGACAAACCCCTGCCTTTCAAGATTTATAACCCTGGCTCTTCCCATACGTAACGAGTTTGCATTGCATTTTTAGGTACAATTATGGGAACTTGGGCTTCTGGTTTCACTGGTCTGCCATCTTCCTGATCCTCGCTGCCGTCGTTTTCACCTATCTCTTGTTATTACTGGTAAGCACAACTCTCTTTTGATGAAAGGCTTCCCCAGGGGATGGTAATAATAATAATAATAATAATAATAATAATAATAAATTTTATTTATATCCCGCCCTCCCCAGCCGAAGCTGGGCTCAGGGCGGCTAACAATCAAAATAATCCGACATTCTAAAAACATTCATTATAAAAATTAATTAAATCAAATTAAAATCAAATTAATGGCAACCATCAAGCAAATTCTGTGTAGATTGCCGATTGCCAGAGGAGGGGGGTCAGGCTGCGCCCTGACCGAAGGCCTGGTGGAACAGCTCTGTCTTGCAGGCCCTGCGGAAGGATGTCAGGTCCTGCAGGGCCCTAGTCTCTTGTGACAGAGCGTTCCACCAGATTGGAGCCGCGGCCGAGAAGGCCCTGGCTCTGGTTGAGGCCAGCCTAACCTCTCTGTGGCCTGGGATCTTTAGGATGTTTTTATTTGCAGACCGTAAATTTCTCTGTGGGACATACCAGGAGAGGCGGTCCCGTAGGTACGAGGGTCCTAGGCCGTATAGGGCTTTAAAGGTTAGAACCAGCACCTTAAACCTGATCCTGTACTCCACCGGGAGCCAGTGCAGCTGGTATAATACCGGATGGATATGATCTCGCAGCGAAGACCCCGTAAGGAGTCTCGCCGCGGCATTCTGCACCCGCTGGAGTTTCTGGGTCAGTCTCAAGGGCAGCCCCACGTAGAGCGAGTTACAATAATCCAGTCTGGAGGTGACCGTCGCGTGGATCACAGTGGCTAGGTCAGGGCGAGAGAGATTGGTTCAGGTTGGCAGCCAAGTCTGCACCAAGGTGCAGCACTGACGCTGTAAAAGCTCTGGGAGGGGAGCATATCTGTGGAGACTGGAGTCATGGGCCCTTTAGGTGGTATAATGCGCACATTGCTTGCAGAAAGTATTGGATTCAACACCCAACGTCCCTTGATTTGTTTTAGCAGATTTGCCCCCTGCCTTTCAACCCAAAGATATAAGGAGATATTTGATAGCAGTATCGGAAGAGGAATAGACTCTTTGAGAGTCCCTTGAGAGCTGCTGCTATTCTAAACAGACCTGGGGTCTCCAACATGGTGCCCATGAGCCCCAGAGCACCCTCAGACACCCTCTGCAGTGCCCACCAAGGCCTCCCATTCATCCCAATTTTTGAAGCTTTGGTGGGGAGTTTGCCTGTTTAAGATGTGTGTTTCTGAGCATCACCTGACTTTCTCCTGTGAAACAGATATTCAGTGGTCCCCATGAGAGTTCCTTAGATTTCCAAATGTGTCTCCGGAGCCATAAAAAGTTGGCGATCACTGGAGTGAACAGTTGTGGACTAGACGGACTCATCTTCATATACTCAGCATATCAAATGATCTTCAGATTGGCTCGATTCCCAATTCTATGTACCGTATTTTTCGCTCTATAGGACGCACCGGGCCATAGGACGCACCTTGTTTTAGAGGGGGAGAACAAGAAAAAAAAATTCTCCCTCTCTTTGCTCAGCACCCCTTCAGCGAAGCGGCAGGAGAAACGGAGCCCCTTCCATTTCTCCTCCCGCTTGGCTGAAGGGGCGCTGCGCAGCTCTCCCTCTCTGCTGAAGCCGGGAGAGTCTTGCTCTCCTGGCTTCAGTGAAAGGAACCTTAAGCCTGCGGAGCACAGTGGGAACTTGCGTTGCGCTCTGAAGGCTTCAGGCGGCTATCCCTGAAGCCTGGAGAGTGAGACCCCTCTCGCTCTCCAGGCTACAATGAAAGCAACGCGAAGCCTCCGGAGCGCGGAGGGAGCGCTCCCTCTGCGCTTCGGAGGCTTTGCATTGCTATCGCTGAAGCCAAGGAGCCTGCATTTGCTCCATAGGACGCACACACATTTCCGCTTATTTTTTGGAGGGGAAAAAGTGCATCTTATAGAGCGAAAAATACGGTAGCTTTGTGCTTTCCTAACTGCCCTGTAGTCTTCGGATGAAGGGCAATGAATGAATCTAATCGAAATCCATACCCCCTTCCTTTGGTAATCCTCATAGAGCTCTAGCCCAATGGTTGCCATTAGATTCTGAATTGATTTTAGAATGAATTGATTTTAGAATGTATTTCAATTAACAGATTGTGATTTTATCTGTGTTACTTTTACTGTTGTTAGCCACTCTGAGCCCGGCATTTGGCTGGGGAGGGCGGGATATAAATAAATTATTATTATTATTATTATTATTATTATTATTATTATTATTATTATTATTATCATTCCCATCATTTAAATCAACCAGGCTCCAGACCTCTGAGTATGACTTGTGGAATTGCTTTGGCGTGACCCCGCTAATTGATTTACGATCCACA
>JAXCMG010000038.1:5012889-5054852 GCA_034642415.1 Podarcis siculus
ACGTCACTCAGAACTGTTTAACCCTGTAAGTTCTGATTCTCTCCACAGCTTTGGCTCCCGAACGATCGAAAACCGGAAGTGAGTGTTCTGGTTTGCAAACCTTCTTTGGAACCCGAACGTCCGACGGGACTTCCACGGCTTCCGATTGGCTGCAGGAGCTTCCTACAGCCAATCAGAAGCTGTGCTTTGGTTTGGAAGTCGAATGGACTTCTGGAACAGATTCCGTTCGACTTCCAAAGTACTACTGTATAGCATAGTGTGAACAGGTTACTAGTCAGTATTCAGTCACGTTGATGCCACGCATTTAAAGAACATTTATGCTAAAGAACATTTATGCCACCCCTCATTGATGCTGAGGTCCTCCTCTGAGGGCCTTCTGGTGGTTCCCTCACTGCAAAAAGCAAAGTTACAGGGAACCAGGCAGAGGGCCTTCTTGGTAGTGGCACCCTCCCATCAGATGTCAAGGAGATAAAGAGCCACACAACTTTTAGAAGACATCTGAAGGCAGCCCTGTATCTGAAAGTTTTTAATGTTTGATGTTTTACTATGTTTTATATATGCTGTAAGATGCCCAGAGCGGCTGGGGAAACCCAGCCAGACTGGCGGGGTATTGTTATTGTTATTGTTTTTGTTATTCTTGTTCTTAATAAATAAAATGGTCATGGCTCCCCTCACGAAGGAATTCTGGGAACTGTAGTTTACCTCTCACAGAGCTACAATTCCCAGCACCTTCGACAAGCTACAGCTCCTTTCCCCCCTAATTCCTTTGCAGAACAGGCCATTCTTCGACATGCCCCCGCTCTCGCCTGAGGATGAAAAACTGGCAAGAAAACAGAGAGTCTACAAGCTCAGCGACCTCTTGAAACTTGCTTATCAGGAGGACAAACTGGTCCTCTTCGATCTTCAGCACCCGCCAGTGCATCACCCTTACAGGGACACCTGGATTGACAGAACCGTGGAGGTCCTCAAAAACGAAATGGGGAACAAATCTCACTTGGTACGAGACGTCCCCTCCTCCGAAACCCCACCCCTCTTTATCCAACTTGAATTTCCCCCCGAGTATGTTGTGTATGGGCCAGATCCTGACCCACCAGGTATCAAACCACCTGATTGAATATGTTTGATAGCAAGCCCGGTTGAAAACACTCAGAATAAAACAACACAAACCTGCGGCAACATTTTGTTGCAGTTGCAGCGTGAAGAGTTCACTGTTCCGGCCAGCCAAACCCTTTGCTAGAATACTCCATTTGATTTCCCTTCCCAACCAGTTTTCCATTCCTCCCTCTCCATCCCTCCTCATTTCACATTGGGCTGCCATACTTCTGCAAACGTTGGGTGCTGACCTCCTTCTTCTTGTGTGTTGAGGGCGCCACCGTGGCTCCAGAAGCACCTCCCTTTGCATCTCCACCTGGAAGACGGAAGGAATAATTTCTGTGCATCTTCTGCCAATCGCAGGTCTTGTGGCTGGAACCAAAGTATAGATCCATTGTCCAGAGCTTAGCTCCTGAATTCCAGCAGACTTCGGGCGTGGCTTACCCAGTCGAGGTCCTCCAGATGTCTCACATTTCCAGGCTCAACTTGGACTACAGAGATTTGCGCTGGGTAGATATTCGGTAGGTTGACTCCGCCACCCACCCTCAGAGAACATATCGGAAAACCGAGTCTTGATTTCCGCAGTGAATGTTTCGGGCAAATTTCAGCGAGACGTTTATGCAGCGGCAGATCAGTGGTTCCCAAAGAGGGGGCGGTACCGCCCCCTGGGAGGTGGTGGGATTGTTTGGAGGGGTGCTAAGGGGCAAGGGGGCAGCAGGAGGGTGCTGGAAGTGGCGATTTAAGAGCCCCGCTGAGTGACTTCAACCCACATATTGGGAAACTGGTATCCCTCCATCAAGTCCACTCATCACCTTAAGAGTTTGCTGAGTAGTTTCTAAGTGTCTAAAATGGGGAGGCCGAGTCAAAATACCTCCAGGGCAAATGCCTGTTTTTGAAGCTGAGCTATGGAACTCCTTGCCACAAGGCCGATGCTGCTGCAGAGAATTTAGCAATACTGAAAGACAGGTTAGGTAGCACTAGGGAATGATGTTGGCCCTTGCCAGCTGAATAATAATAATAATAATAATATAAATAAAAATAAAAATAAAAATAAAAATAAAATTTATTTATACCCCGCCCTCCCCAGCCAAGACCAGGCTCAGGGTGGCTAACAACCAATAATAAAAACAAGTTGATTGAAATACAACTTAAAAAACAAGATTAAAATACAACATTAAAACAATTAAAACATTAAAATGAAGCCTCATCACAGGAGTAAGGAAAGAAGAAAGGGGGGGGGGGGAGGGAATCAAATTGATTCTAAGCCAAAGGCCAGGCGGAACAACTCTGTCGTACAGGCCCTGCGGAAAGAAATCAGATCCCGCAGGGCCCTGGTCTCATGAGGCAGAGCGTTCCACCAGCCTGGAGCCAGTGTTGAAAAGGCCCTGGCTCTGGTTGAGGCTAATCTGACTTCCTTAGGGCCCGGGACCACTAGGGTGTTGCTATTTAAGGACCTTGAGGCTCTCTGTGGGGCATACGGGGAGAGGCGGTCCCGTAGGTACAAGGGTCCTAGGCCATGAAGGGCTTTAAAGGTCAAAACCAGCACCTTGAACTTGACCCTATACTCCACCGGGAGCCAGTGCAACTGGTAAAGCACTGGGTGAATATGCTCCCATGGCAGGGACCCCGTGAGGAGCCTCGCTGCAGCATTCTGCACCTGCTGGAGTTTCTGGGACAGCTTCAAGGGCAGCCCCACGTAGAGCGAATTACAGTAGTCAAGCCTGGAGGTGACCGTCGCATGGATCACTGTAGCCAGGTCGGGGCGGGAAAGGTAAGGGACCAACTGCTTGATGTGCCGAAGGTGGAAAAATGTCGCCTTGGCTGTTGCTGTAACCTGCAACAATTATGCCCAACTCAGCCTCTGCCCACCACTGGCTTTGCCCCGGTGTCACCATTTTGTGACTGGTGGGCTCCGTAATTTGCAGCCACTGAAAGCAGGGCCTCAAGAACCCCCTGGTCTAAGAGGAACCCCTGTGCTTACTTGACAGGGAATACGCGAAAGCCAACATCTCAACCAACCTCTGGGTGGTCAGCGAGCCATGGCTGTTCTCCCTGGCGTGGTGTTCTGGGGCCGATTCCGTCACCACCAATGCCGTCCACACCCTGGGGAACCTCCAGCAGCCTCTATTCCTCTTGGTAAGTGGAGACAGCATCTCCCAGTCAGTGAAAGGGAACCACGACTACTTGTCGTGGTTGATAGCCACTGAGACACCAGTTTGCCACAAAGCTTGGACTGCCCTTTACAGTGGTACCTTGGTACTCAAACGCCTTGATTCTCAAACACTGAAAACCCAGAAGTGTTCCGGTTTTTGAACATTTGTCGGAAGCCGAACGTCCGATGCGGCTGTCGGCTATTGTTTCCGGGGTGCCTGCACCAATCAAAAGCTGCGCCTTGGTTTTCGAACATTTCAGAAGTCAAACGGAGTTCCGGAACGGATTAAGTTTGGCACTTTTGTTTATGCTATTTATTTTGCGTTTTCGTTTTTGAGGCTTTTTCGGTTCATTTGCTTTTGTGACTGTGTGGAACCCAGTTCAGCTACTGATTGATTGTGTAACTGCGGAAATGGATAAAAGCCCCCCGTCCAAACAATGACTATCATCAGTGCAGGGGAGAAAATAAATTAATTGTAATTTTTATCATCTACAATACTGTCTTATTTATTTTATAGTACAGCACATTGATTATTGCTTTCATTTTATGGATCAACAGTGTCGTTAGGCATTAAAATTCATGTTTAGTTGCTTTTTCAGGGGTTGTTTTTCAAAGTCTGGAACGGATTAATTCGTTTTGCATTGCTTTCTATGGGAAAGCGCGCCTTGGTTTTGGAACGCTTTGGTTTTGGAACGGACTTCTGGAACGGATTAAGTTTGAGGACCAAGGTACCACTGTACTTAAAAAATGCGTTCACTTATGGCAGAGTATCTTTTATAAGAGAGTTGGTTTGAGTGAGGTTTCACTCCCCATCTCCAGACCTTCCAAGCGCCCTTATTTTCCAGGGACAGGCCCGGATTTACAGACGCCATCCTGATTGATTTGATCCCAGAATGCCCCACTTTTCCTTAAGATGTCCACATTTTTGCTGGAGAAATGTTGGCAGGTACGGATAGGATGTCCCTATTTTCATCGAACTGTTTCACTGTCAAATGGCCCAGGTCCTTCTTTCTCATCATTCTTTGCAGAGTCCTACCCCCTCTCTGCAGTTTCACCTTGAGGAGTGACTCCAGTTTGTCCCCTGTTCTGTTACAGACACCCGGCGAGTACCGGAGTATGTGGATAGCGGCAGACGTCTTGGCGGTCCTCTTCATCCTTGTCATATTCGCTTTTCACTGGTAAATACTTTCCCCCTCCCCTGCACCCCCACGGCGCATCAAGTCCTTCTCAAGGCCTCCAACCTTAGCTGGAGCTTCTAGAGCAGTGGTTCTCAAGCTGTGGGTCCCCAGATGTTATTGGACTACAACTCCCATCTTCCCTGACCACTGGTCATGCTGGCTAGGAATGATGGGAGTTGTAGTCCAACAACATCTGGGGACCCACAGGTTGAGAAACACTGCTCTAGAGGTTGGATGCCCATCAGTCCCAGATGCTATAGTTGAGATTCCTGCATTGCTGGGGGTTGGACTAGATGACCCTCAGAGGTCCCTTCCAACTGGACAATTCCATGATTCTGCAATTCCTCCCGAGACATCTTTTGCACGCATCCAGCCAGGTCCCTTGTCATCAATGGGTTGGAGCTAGGGTTTCAACTCACTTCTGGGTCCGGTGGCATCCCAGTAGCCCCCCCCCCACGTTGCTATGGGGTTTGGGGAGGGGCAGGTTCTGCGGTCTCCTGGCTGGCACAGTGCTGTCTTAAGAATATGCGGCGCTGGGGTGCAAAGATCAGCCTCCAGGACAACCCTCCAGGTTGCCCAGTCCCAGGCACACAGGAAGGCAGAGCCGGCCGGCGGCCTCAGCGTCTCGCTGGCTCGGTCGCCCCCGAACTCGCGGCGCAGAGCTGCCTGCTTCTACCGGTCCGCAATAGAAAGTGTCCTTTCCTACTGCATCACGGTGTGGTACGCTGGTTTGACATCATCTGATAGGAAGTGCCTACAGAGGGTGGTGAATACAGCACAAGATATTATGGGCTGTCCCGTGAATCTGCTGGATGAAATAGTGGAAGAACGTTGCCTCAGGAGAGTGAGGAAAATTATCAGGGATGATTCACACCCTGGCCGGCACTTTCTTGATCTCCTTTTGGAAGACATCTGAAGGCAGCCCTGTTTAGGGAAGTTTTTAATGTTTGATGTTTTATTGTGTTTTTAAAATTCTGTTGGGAACCACCCACAGTGGCTGGGGAAACCCAGCCAGATGGGCAGGGCATAAATAAATTATTATTATTATTATTATTATTATTATTATTATGCTAGTTGCCAGGGGATTGGACTAGATTACCCTTTGAGACCTTTCCAATTCTACATTTCAGTGATTCCAAGTTTCTCCCAATTGACTCCAACCCTGCTGACATGTGAGCCCCTATGTATGCAATTAAAGGAAATTATTTTTAGAGAGCACAGCTCACATATTCCCCTCCCCCACCAGTAATCCTTACAATGGCCCCATAAGGTACGCCAATATTTGCACACCCACCCACCCATTGCAAACAGAGACCTGGAGGTGAGTGTTGGGGTGTGTGTGTGAGAGAGTTTCATGGATTGTGAATAATAGCATATTCTCTCCCCCCCCGCCCAGGTGGAGAGAGGTGGGCCACACCACCTACGAAGCTCAAAGCAACGGGACCTTTGATAATGGTCCATGCAGCACACCTGAGACAGGTGAGCCTTGCCCTCTCTGGGGTTGTGCCCTCAGCAAACAACCTTCTAGCAGGCAAGAGTATTTGTTCATCCAGCACCAATCCGCCGCAGTTCTTAAGGAGAGCTTCCCCGCCTTCACCTGACACCTGATCCTTTAACTTAGGGGTGCTGACCTTTAAAGCCCTAAACGGCCTCGGTCCAGTATACCTGAAGGAGCGTCTCCACCTCCATCATTCTGCCCGGACACTGAGGTCCACCTCTGAGGGCCTTTTGGCGGTTCCCTCGCTACGAGAAGCCAAGTTACAGGGAACCAGGCAGAGGGCCTTCTTGGTAGTGGCGCCTGCCCTGTGAAACACCCTCCCACCAGATGTCAAAGAGAAAACTAACTACCAAACTTTTAGAAGACATCTTAAGGCAGCCCTGTTTATGGAAGCTTTTAATGTTTAATAGGTTATTGTATTTTAGTGTTTTGTTGGAAGCCGCCCAGAGTGGCTAGGGAAATCCAGCCAGATGGGCGGGGTATAAATAATAAATTATTATTATTATTAGGGGTCGGCAAGCTTTACCGGCCATGGGTTGGATCATTCCCACAGAGATTGTCCGTGGGCCGGACTGGCGTAGCTCGATGCCGGAAATCGCATCTGTGCATGTCCACAGCGCCGGAAATCGCTTCTGCGCATGCCCAGACGCTGAAAATTGCGCCTGCGCAGAAGCGGTTTTCGGCATCTGGACATGCGCAGATTTGATTTCTGGTATCTGCACATGCACAGACGCCATTTCTGGTATCATTCGGCGAGTCCCCGCGCCACGCTGTTTTAGCGCAGCACACAGGGGACTTGCCGAGCAGGTGGCTTGGTTTGCGGGTGGCTCGTGGGCCGGTAAAATGGTCTTTGTGGGCCGCATCCAGCCCATGGGCTGCACGTTGCCGACCTGTGATTTAACTGAAAATGGAAGGCCGTTTTGCTCAATGAAGACCTATGTGGAACAGGAAGCCTTTGCAGTCTCCTTCCTGCCATCCAATGGCCAGCTTGGGTGGACAGAGCCAGACAGGGTCTGCTTTGCCGAGAGGGCAGGAAACTGCAGGTCAAAGGTTCACCACGAGGAGCAGGGGATGCAGCAGATTCTTACCCAAACAAGGGGAAATCCAATATATTTCTGTCCCGCTTGGGACCTTTCCAAAGGGCACTTGACTGAGAATGTGATATACGTTGTTTGTACACACACACACAAACAACACGTAGAAGAAGAAGAGGAGGAGGAGGAGGAGGAGTTTGGATTTGATATCCCGCTTTATCACTACCCGAAGGAGTCTCAAAGCGGCTAATGTTCTCCTTTCCCTTCCTCCCCCACAACAAGCACTCTGTGAAGTGAGTGGGGCTGAGAGACTTCAGAGAAGTGTGACTAGCCCAAGGTCACCCAGCAGCTGCATGTGGAGGAGCAGGGAAGTGAACCCGGTTCCCCAGATTACGAGTCTACCACTCTTAACCACTACACCACACTGGCTTGATACCCCTGCTTGCTCCGCTTGCCTACCCCGTCCCCCCCACCTGACTGTACTCCCTTCGCTTTGTACCCCCCCTCCATCACAGCTTGCCTCAAGCCCCACCGACTTTTCAAGGAGTGGGGAGGTGCTTCACAGAGCGGCTTGCTAAACCGCTGTGCGAAGCAACGGCGCCGACTTGGGACTCACACTCTGAGTGCCCAGCGTGGCCCGCCCACACTGTGATGTCATGACGCACACACCGTGACATCACGACACACGCTGTGGCGTCATGACATGATAGTGGGGGGGTGGAGCTCCAGTGGCGCGGCGACCGGCCCCTCCCTCCCCTACTCCATTCTGTCTCTTCCACTCCATGCTCTTTCCATAGAGTGTGGTTCTTGAATGCCTGCCTCTGTGTTTTGTGGGTGCCCAGCCCCTATGTGGGAAATTTTGTGGGTGCTCGGGCACCCAGAGGCCCGGGGAGATGGTGCCTATGGTGTGAAGCTTGCCTCCTGTTAAACTGCAGGCACATTTGATGGAGGGTGCAGGTGAACAGTGGCTTCCCAAAATCGCTTTATGAAGTGCACATCCCATTGAACAACTCACCTGGGCCTGGCTGCCATTCCTTGTGCTGCACTTGCCGTGGGCGCCTATTGTGGTCACACACTACAATATATTACATTACGTATTTGTGTGTACAGGAATATATATCGGTATCTGTATCTACACACACACACACACACACACACACACACACACACACAGACAGCTTCTATATGTAATTGCTCAGTTGTTCAAGTTCTGGTCGAAAGTTCATGGACTAAATACAGTGGTACCTCAGGTTAAGTACTTAATTCATTCTGGAGATCCGTTCTTAACCTGAAACTGTTCTTTACCTGAAGACCACTTTAGCTAATGGGGCCTCCTGCTGCTGCCACGTTGCTGGAGCATGATTTCTGTTCTCATCCTGAAGCAAAGTTCTTAACCCGAGGTAATATTTCTGGGTTAGCAGAGTCTGTAACCTGAAGCGTATGTAACCTGAAGTGAATGTAACCCGAGGTACCACTGTATTTTGATTGTCCACACTATGAGAACTGTATTTTATACATCCCAAAGACCAGATTTTGTAAAAATAATCCCACTGTTTCAGGCTTCTGTGCTTGTGAGCTCCCCTCACAACTTTTCACGCACATAGGATCAGAAGATTGTGCTTCTGGTTTTAAGCAACCCACAGTTCCCCCATGACATCTGAATTCAGGGACCTGTGATCCATTTAAATGATGGCTAGTGAGAACAAGCTACAAAATCAACTGCGGCTTCGGATCCTGGCTTTTCTCAAACCATGCTTTAAACTAACCACAGGCTTCTGAACCTTGTTCCACGTCACATGGAACCTTGGTTAGTTTAAACTTGAAAGCAACCATTCTCCTCCTCTGGCGTACGAGATCAGTGGGGAGGAAGATGTGTGCAAACCTTGAGATTCACCATGGTACAAAACCAACCAGGTTTTCCTAATATTTATGAACTGGTCTACAGGCTATTCCCTGCATATAGTGGTGAGATATATTTCATCCTTATATATTTTCAGAACTTGACAGGATGCCGATTGTGGCTTGAGAGTCTCACATGCCAGCTGAAGAGAATCCTCTAGACAGAAGATTCTTTCTCATCCAAGAGCTTTGCTCTCTAGGATGAGGGCACTCACGGCACGGCGACTGGAATTGTCGGGAGAGAATGCCCGGCAGTGCTTGGATTTGCACAGCTGACGTTACGCCGTAGACCAGCGATTCCCCATCTTTCTCCCTTTCTTCCCTGACTACTCACCTTTCGGACATTTTGGTTGGGTGTTTCTAGTGAAAATTGAGGGCCTCTCTTTGCCTGTGTGGGTTCCTGCTGCAAGGTGCCACAAAAGTAAGGCTGCGTTGGCTCAGTGGAGAGGGGTCTGCAGCCAGTCTTTTCCCCATAATGCCCCCTGCTGCAAACCTAATCATTACTTTAACTTTTTTCTATATATAAGAAAGATGAGGTTTTTTTCAGAAATAAAGGAAGTGAATTCCACACATTGAATCCCGTTCTGTTTACTTCTAAAGTTTGGTGTACCTTGATATGCTGGGTAGCTCTGGAACCTCCAGAATTTACAGCATCCTGCTTTCAGTGCTTACTCTTCTCCTTTGACCCAAGACTGGAAAATTCCGGGCACAACGTGAAAAATGCCTTTGCCAAACAACCCACCACACCAAATATTCCTGTTTAGGACTTTCCACTGAATTTCCTCATTTAGGAGGAAGTTCTGTTCGAAGCCCCCCTCCAAAGACAGTCTCTACAATCTTACCAACCGAGAAAAGCCACCTGACCCCACTATGTTAAATAAATAAAAGAAATACGAAACAAACAGTCGTCAAAACCAAACCTCCTTAAATAAGTCCAGCTATTTCACATTTAAACATTTCACACACCCCCACACCCCCGCAGTGTATGTTACATCTCAAGTCAATCTATGCTTTTGCCCTTCAGATTATTATTATTTTTGTTTCCTTTCGTGAAATGGGCTTCCTCTCCCCGGCCCTTTACATTTCATTTTGAAAACAAGCAAACAAAAAAAGTATTTCGCTTCTCATCTTCCGAAAAGAAAGAAAGAGAAAGAATGAAAGCCCCGAATCCACTAGATTTTTATGAGATCATTCCGTTTCTGGCACGGGTCCATCTCGTCGCCGGTAATGTGTTTCAAAGGCCTTAAAACAAGCAGCGTGGAGGTTTTCCCTCCACACAGTCCTTGGCGAGTCCTGCCATTTTGGTTCCAATTTCCTTAAAAAACCACGCCGGAGTTTTGCTGTAGCCTCAGGCTGACGGAAGATGCGTTGAGGCTTAAATCCAGGAGCGGGGAAAGGAAAGGGGAGGCGACGCAAAGGCTGTTCTCACAGATAGTCATCCTCGCTGGACGGGGACGTCAGCCCACAGTCCTCGGAATCGGAGTCTGACATGCTTTCGGAAGGAGTCCGGCTCATCTTCCACACGTGGGTGGAGAAGGTCTTCCCCCAGCTGCAGGGGTACCCCACAGTCCTCAGCTGACAGAGTAACTCCAGGCCAAGAGGCCCGTGGCTCCTCTCCCTTCACTTGCTGCCTTTTGTACTCCTCTGTTTGCTCATCGCCGTCAACATCTGGCTGATGTAAGACGTCAGGAGGTCGTCCATCTTGTAGCCCTGGGGGAAGAGTCGAGAGGGACAAGGTTGACACACCCTGATAGTGTTAGAATTCCTGCTCCGTGACTGCAGTCATGGGATTGATGTCTTTCACATGACAGTGTATGTTTTGACTCCATAGAGTGGGAAGTGACGGAGACAGGATGTTTGTGTTACTGTGTTCCGTGAAGTGGGACTATTGTCCTTTGTTCATTTGATACGATACGATACGATATGATATCTTTATTGTCATTGTCCCATACAGAACAATGAAACTGAAAAATCTACATAAGACATTCGAACACCCCTAAAAACTCTGAAACCCCATTTTAAAATACAATACACTCCTATAGAGACTCCTTATACTGCGTTTAAAACCAGAATTGCATTGGGGTAGAAACCAAATGCTGTCTGATGCTAGAGAGAGAGGGAGAGGGAGGTCTGTCACGCAAGGTGCGCAAACTCTGCGGATCCCTAAGTGTGCCGATGTCGGTTGGCATCGGTCGCTGTGATGTTCGGGCTGAAGAAAGCTTTTGAAGCTCCTGAATGATCGACCAGGAGTCGACCAGGAGTCTCTGCTAGGGTCCTACTCAAGTGTAGGACGCGCTCCTGACAGATAATCCCCCCAGTACGTTTCTGAGCACAATTCAAAGCCCTAAATGTGTGGGATGTAAAGGTGCCCTCAAGTGCAACTTTCTGACAGAGGACTAACGGCCTCCATGTGCTAACCAGTTGCTGTGACAACCAGTTTGTCAGTTGCTGGTAGTTTTGAAAGATAACTGCTCACTTGCAGTCACCTCAGGACCAACATCCCTCTGGTATAGTTTATTTGCTTGTTATGTAACCTAAGCCTGCCTTCAGGTGTACGGTTCTGTAAACCTGAATGAATCTGAGAGTAAAATAGTTTTATATTAACATGAATCCGATTTGTGTATGTACTCTTTAAGAGGGATTTTTAACCAAGAAGTCATCTTTATTACTAGAACTCAGACGAGTCAGCAACAAGCATAAAGTTATAAAGGGGATTGTTTAACTCTGCTAAAGTAAGGTTACCAGTTTTTTTTCAATGAATCCGGGGACACTTTTCAACTTCCATGGATTTTGTATAGGGACTGATTTTAAATCCGAGGACTGTCCCCAGGAAACAGTGACATCTGGTAACCAAGTGCTGAAGTAAACCTTCCCACAAAATGGCCTTGGCCCAGGATACCTGAAGGAGCGTCTCCACCCCCATCGTTCAGCCCGGACACTGAGGTCCAGCTCTGAGGGCCTTCTGGTGGTTCCCTCCCTGTGAGATATGAGGTTACAGGCAACCAGGTAGAGGGCCTTCTTGGTGGTGGCTCCCGCCCTCTCATCAGATGCCAAGGAAATAAACAACCACCTGACTTTCAGAAGACATCTGAAGGCAGCCCTGTTTAAGGAAGTTTTTAATGTTCGATGTTTTATCATGTTTTTAATATTCAGTTGGGAGCCGCCCAGAGTGGCTGGGGAAACCCAGCCAGATGGGCAGAGGAATAATAATAATAATAATAATAATAATAATAATTTCTCCTCCTCCTCAGGTGGGATCCTTCTTTCCAACCTCAGACATCAAGGTGGGGTCCTGGATGTGGCCCCCCAGACCTCCCCAGCTGGCCCTCAGAATTCTCCTCAAGCCACCACCCTGTCTGACACCCCGAGTCTTTGGCCTGGTTGATGTTTCTCCTTGAACGTGGCTGGAATGTGGCCTTACAAGGAAGCGTGCACTCTATTTTGCACACTTTCCATATCCTCCAACATTCCTCTGATGAAAATAGGGACGTCCTGCTCCCTAATAATATTAATTATAATTTTATTATTTATACTCTGCCCATCTGACTGAGATGCCCCAGCCAATCTGGGTGGCTTCCAGCATCTATAAAAACATAATAAACTTTTAAAAAAACCTTCCCTAGAGAGGGCTGCCTTCAGATGTCTTCCAAAGGTTGTATAGTTACTGATCTCCTTGGCTTGGGGGTCGCATAATTTCATTCCCTCCAACATTTCTCCACTGAAAATAGGGACATCCTAAGCAAAGGTGGGACATTCTGGGATCCAATCCGAAAGTGGGACGGCTTCTGTAAATCCGGGAACTGTGTGCACCTGGAAGCATTTTGGGTGACTTACCAGCGAAGTCTCGCAGAGCAGCTTGCTCCCCCGCACCAGGTTGCCGATGGTGATGTGGAAATAGGTGTTGCCGCTGCTCCAGTTGGAGATCTTTGTGAAGGGGTGCGTGATGAGAATATCCTGGGGACAGGGGAAAGGAAGTCAGGAGTGTCACCACAGATTCGACTCTGGACCCTGTCTCCCCACTCCATCAACTCAGCCTTCAGCAACTCCATGGAAACAAGGGATCCACCACACAGGGTCATGGGAGGCTTAGACAGGACACTCAATGGTAGGGCCGGGGGGGAAATGATTCGGCTCGGTCTGCATCTTAATCTGGACCTACTCATCTGCACTTCCTGAAATGATGTGTGAAACTCACATTTGGCCAGGTTTTGTGATGCAGTTCTCCAACCAAAAGTAGTATATAAATATGGGAACATTAGGCATTGGTTGGTGGGCATCTATCTGTCTGTCTCCAGACACAATGGAATTCACCTCTGGCAATGAAGCCAACCACTGCCTTAGCAATACTGAAGTGAGCCTGGGCAGTTTCGGTGTAAATGTGCATAAAAATGCATATATTGGTGAAATCGAGATATAAAAATGTGTTGCATTAGGGAAAATGGCATACGAGAATGTGCGTTGTAGGAGAAATACATTCCAAAATGTTGATGAATTTTTGCGACTCAGAGGATGTGAAAAGCAGCAATCACAAAGTGACGCAGAAATGGGTTGAACTGAATATAAGATCATAAAACTAGAGTGCAGGGAAAAGGCCTTTAGGTTCCATCTCATCATCTACATCATACAGATAGGTAGCCGTGTTGGTCTGCCATAGTCAAAACAAAAAAAAAAAAATTTCCTTCCTGTAGCACCTTAAAGACCAACTAAGTTAGTTCTTGGTATGAGCTTTCGTGTGGTATCTGAAGAAGTGTGCATGCACATGAAAGCTCATACCAAGAACTAACTTAGTTGGTCTTTAAGGTGCTACTGGAAGGGGGAAAAAAATTGTTTCATCTACATCATGTAGGTGAAACTTTCTGGCTGCAGGCTGACTTTGACAGATGGGCAGGGCAACACACCTGTCAATCTTGATACTTTGTATGGGTGACAGAGAAGCTTTAGGGAAGCTGCATGAAAGGCTTGCCTTACCTTGGTTTTGCGATCAATGAGGCTGACGCCGTGCTTGTTGATGGCGATCAGGAGGAGTTCTGGGTAGTTTGGATCAGTTGTTTGCTGTTTGGAGTGCAAAGGTGGAGACATGTTAAAGGACTGGGGTGGGGGTGGGAATGACATGCACATGCCAGGCACCCTGCCCCTCTCATTTTTTAATAAAAAGTAAGGTTTTTTTGTGTGTTGCTTTTTCACTGTGTGGTGCCAACATTTTTGTCTGTGTTTCATTTGTTTGGCGTGTGCATGCAGATGTTTTGTCTTGTTTTCTGGCTGGGGGGACACTGCCTGCTTCAGTTCTGTGGGATGGCAGAGGGCCTTCTCGGTAGTGGCGCCTGCCCTGTGGAATGCCCTCCCATCAGATGTCAAGGAAATAAACAACTACAGTCATACCTTGAGTTGAATGTGCTTCGGGTTGAGCTCGTTCGAGTTGCGCTCCGTGGCAACCCGGAAGTAATAGAGCTCGTTACTTCCGGGTTTCGCTGCTTGCGTATGCGCAGACTCTCAAAATGACGTCACACGCATGCACGGAAGCGGCGAAACGCGACCCGCACATGCGCAGACGCGGCGTCTTGCGTTCCGTTTGGGATGCGAACAGGGCTCCAGAACGGATCCCGCTCGCATCCCGAGGTACCACTGTATCTGACATTTAAAAGACATCTGAAAGCAGCCCTGTTTAGTTTTTAATGTATGATGTTTTATCGTGTTTTTAATATTTTGTTAGGAGCTGCCCAGAGTGGCTGGGGAAACCCAGGCAGATGGGCGGGGTATAATAAACAGACAAACAAACAAACAAACAAACAAACAAACAAACAAACATTCAAAGATTGGGGACCCTTGGCTTCCCGTCTAGTAACTGATTGGGTTTCATTTGTTTATTTACTAAAATTTATACACCCCTTGATTGTTAACAAAAAGAAAGAAAACAGCTTGGTTTACAAACAAGAAAACAGTATAATCAAAGAAAAAAATCACAACCCTACTTTAAAACATACACAGGTTAAAGCAGATTGATATCACCTCCACTCTCTAAGCATCAGGGTAAAGGTAAAGGTAAAGGGACCCCTGACCATTAGGTCCAGTCGTGGATGACTCTGGGATTGCGGCGCTCATCTCGCTTTATTGGCCGAGGGAGCCGGCGTACAGCTTCCGGGTCATGTGGCCAGCATGACTAAACCGCTTCTGGCGAACCAGAGCAGCGCACGGAAATGCCGTTTACCTTCCCGCCGGAGTGGTACCCATTTATCTACTTGCACTTTGATGTGCTTTTGAACTGCTAGGTTGGCAGGAGCAGGGACTGAGCAACGGGAGCTCACCCCATCGCAGGGACTCGAACTGGCGACCTTCTGATCGGCAAGTCCTAGGCTCTGTGGTTTAACCCACCGCGCCACCCGCATCCTAAGCATCAGGGTAGGCTTGTCTAAATGTCAATGTTTTTTGTAGGCGTTGAAAAAGAGTACAGTGAAAGGGCCTGCTTGATCTCAATAGGCAGGGAGTTCCGAAGAGTAGATGCTGCCACCCTAAATGATCTACCAATTTATCTGTGTATATATTCTTGTTATTTGTACCATGCTCCGGGGATTATGAACGAAGGGCAAGAATACAGATTTTGTCATGAAAAGAAGCAAGCAAATATTTCTGATGCCCATGTTCCACCCTAGATCCCTGGACCCTCCAGATGATGTAATAAAAGGACCCATATTCACCTTCACTTCGAAGAAAGCCGATCCAAACGTAGGCCACTTGAATACAATCTTCAGGAAGGCAAGCTTGGCTTCTTCTCTCGTTTTGCCAGCGTGCTTGTTGAAATAAGCCACAATGGACTGCACAGAAACAGCAAAAAACATTTTGGTTTCGCATTCTTCTAAATTTGAAGTTCAGTTTCCCACATTTCCTCCACATCAGTTTGCGATTATTATTTTTTTTAAAGTCCTCATGAAAATTCACCAGCATTTTGCTGCGAAATTCTAATTTTAACGCAATTTTGCCTCAAGTCCCCTTTTGCAAAGCAATTGTCCAGAAACAATGCATTTTATATGCATTTCTTTGCACATTTCACCCTAGGATACGCATTTTTGTACATATTAATTCAGTTGTGATTCCTGCATTGCGGGGGGTTGGACTAGATGACCCTTTGGTTGGACTAGATGACCTTTACTGCACTGGAAAAACAAAAACAGAAGTGCTGATTTGAAAGGATGACTGTGTTTCAGTTTGTGTATTGTATCGAAAATATGTCAGGAATGCTCTGATGGTGTTTCCTGCTTGGCAGGGGGTTGGACTCGATGGCCTTTGTGGTCTATTCCAACTCTATGATTCTATGATTCTATGAAAAGTGATAAACTGAACTGAATTCTGCCTCCATCTCAACAAGCAATCAAGGACACCAGCCACATAATTTGTGCGCAACTGATGTTAGAGATCTGGGGTTTTTTATCTGGGACAGTGCTGGATTTACGTATAAGCTAAACAAGCTATAGCTTAGGGCCCCACTCTCTTGGGGGCCCCCCAAAAAATTAAAGGAAAAAAAGAACTGGATGTACATTTCCAAAATATAAGATAAAAAACAAATAAAACAAAACCTACATGCAGCAACAGTGTTTTGTGTTTTGTAGGCTCCTATGATGTAAGTCATGGGCCCCGCCTGCCAGCCTGCTCCCTAAAATATCACTGGTTTGCTCATTTCTATATATAGGGTGCCTACATTCTGCATGGACGGCTTGCATGGCAACATGGGCAAATGGCTTGACATACCTATTAGTTCCATAAATTACCGTAAAGCATATATTCAACATAAAAAACAGTGACATTTTGTTGTTGACAAAGGACAGCTGGACATATAAAGGGCCCCGTGACCTTCAGGAGCTTAGGGCCACATCAAACCTAAATCCGGCTCTGATCTGGAAGCTGGCAACGCTGCAAAAGACGTGCAGGTGGGAAGGAAAGGGTGCAAAGTGGGGGGGGTCCAGGGGTGCAACTGGGACATTGGGCAGACCTACCCTCTTCCAGTCATCTGGAGACAGCTGCCGAATGAGAGACTCAGGCACCAGCTCCTTGAGGAGTTTAGGAATGGTGGGGAAATAGGACTTGTCATCTTCAAACTTCACCCTATAGATGAGGGCCCCAAGTTGCAGGACTTCCTCCCTCGAGCATTTGTGGTAGCCGCGAAGGTACTTTGGTAATTCCTGCACCAGAGCGAGAGAGAAGGACAGAGCATTTTGCAAAGCCACATGAGCAAAATAGACGACTCTGCCCATGGAGAGCACCGTATTTTTCTGTGTATAAGACGACATTTTTTTCCTTAGAAACAATAGGCAAAAATTATGGGTCGTCTTACACATGGATAGCAGAGGGGGGGTGGGCGATTGGTGGTGTGATAGGAATTTTGAGGTCTTAGATATATATTAAATGTGCATAAGTGTACCAACCAAGCACATACAGGAAGACCGACCTGGAACCATTTTGATTCCCAAACTGTCCCAAACTGACCAAATGTTTTCTCTGCAAAGTCAAAGGAAAATGGAAAAGCCTCCCCATTGTCTTTTCCTTCACAAATCCTGTCTTAAGGGTATGTCTGTGTTTGAATAGGGTGTGAGCCTGTGACCTGGCCCAGGAACTAAGTATTTATCACTACAAAAGACTGGCCAGGCTACCCAGGATATCCAATCAAGTAACCTGCCAGACAGGAGATAAACAACGACAGGAGAAAAATAACATTCAAATTTCTGTTGTAGACCACCTTTTCTGTGATGTAGGTATGATGTATCTGGGGGTGGTGGTCTTAGGTTACACCCCTTCTGTAGTGTATGTATGATGTTTCTGGGGGTGGTCTTGATCTACAGGGTGGCAATTTCTAAAGTCTCTATAAGGCCTTGCGCACCATTTTTCTTGGTCCCTCCTCCCTCCTGCGTGTGAGGGGAGCACCCTGTTGCAACAGATCAATAAAGATCAGGCTTACTAGCTGCTTTGCTTCTCAATATTCTCTGGTTGGCCTCTGTTATTCTCTCCTACCAATAGGGAACCTATGTAAGGACTCTATATGGGCTCTTTGATACCCCATAAGGGAAAAGGGCAATTTTTGTTTACAGCAGTGGCAGCAGCCAGCAGGAGATTGGCAGCGACGGTTGGGCGTGGGATTGGTTGCTGTGGCAAGGCCTGCTGATGATTGGCTGTGGCAATTGGGCAGTCGATTTACGGCAGTGGCGAGGCGTGCATGCAATCGACTGTGGTTGCATTGAGTGGGCAGGTGGGCTTTTGGCAGCGAGTGTGCAGACGATGTGTGCGGTTTTCAGTGGTGGGCAGACTGTAGAGCAATTGGTGGTGGCGACCCCAACCCCAGAAAAGCTCCACAACTCTGGGCAACCCCCCCCCCAAAAGCTCACTAAGTTTGGGCAATTTCCCTCCCAATTTTTTTTGTTGCGGTCCCCCAAAACAGGGGCTATCTTATACATAGGGACGTGTTATACAAGGAAAAATATGGTATATCTTTCTTTCACAGCTTTTTGGATGGGTTCAAGGGATGGTGTCTTGACGGTGTCTTCCACAAAGCCTGGAAGAGTCTGTTGTTGCTGCTGACAAATAGTGAACGAGGCAAATTGTGCTTCGGCCATTTTGCAGAAGGCTACTTCTCCCTCACTGCTTCTAAAAGGATCCTAAAGGTACCGTATTTTTCGCACCACAACACTCACTTTTTTACTCCTAGAAAGTAAGGGGAAATGTCTGTGCGTGTTATGGAGCGAATGCCTACGGATGGCGGGGGGATCTGCTGCAGTCGTGAGCAGAGGATCCATGGTTCCCCTTTCCTTCCCTCCTCCGTGGTTCGCTTTGAAACAGCAAAGCGGGAGAAGAGCCGCTGAGTGAGGAGGAGAGAGAGACAGAGACAGAGAGCCTGCTTGCTTTAGAGGAGCAAAGCGGGAGAGGAGAGGAGAGGGGTCGCTTACACGAGTGTAAGCGGCTCCTGTCCGGTTGGCTCCTTTAAAGCAAGCAGGCTCTCTGTCCCTCTCTCCTCCCCACTCGCTAAACAGCAGCAACGTTTTTTGCAAGCAGGCTCTCTGTCTCTCTCTCCTCCCCACTCCTCTTATAAGAGCCTTCTCCTCTTATACCCCTCTTCTGCATTATTAACAGCATCCTTCTCCACTCACCCCACACGTGTCCCTTGTCCCTTGAGTGCTTTTCCTTCCCTCCCCACTTAAAACATGGTTACAAAGCACGGATCCTCAGGATTTTTGCACTGGGTCACCCCAAATTCACCATCAGATCACATAGCATGTCCATGGCTACAGCTTGCACCAAAAAAATCATACATCCACTGTTTCGTTTAGAATATATTTTTTTTCTTGTTTTCCTCCTCTAAAAACTATGTGCGTGTTATGGTTGGGAGCGTGTTATAGAGCGAAAAATACGGTAGATGCCTGAGGTCAAGAGTTAACTTTTCTGTTAACGTGACCTTTGTCTCGTTGCTTTTGCAGTTGCTTATGTGAGACTGCAAATGCATAATCTGTCAATTTCGGTTTCTCATTTTTCCATCCTCAAGTACATATTTCTTTCCATATGCACATTTTGGCAGGCAAATCTTGCTTAATATACACATTTTCTGGCAAGCAATTCCCCACTGATATGATGCGTTTTTGTACATTATTGCCACGAACACGTGCTTTGCTTAGAGAACTGCATCGCAGTACCCAGAGACATGCAGATTCCCAATAATAGGTACATTACAGTTTGCATATCATTCCAGGATGCGCAAACTGGCGGGTTTGCGTCAAAACGTGAACGGAACCAAATTCAACCCCACAGTTCGCTGCTGCTCTCCGACTCCCAGGATTGGTTGCCTGAGGCAGCCGCCTCGCTTTACCTAACGATAGAGCCGGCCTTGATAGAGTCCTTTTTGTTGTTATCTTTCCGGGAGTCCCTGGGGGAAGGTGCCATGTTGAAAGGTGCTCAGCAAATGCACCCGCCAATCATCTTTTTGCTTTGAGCTACGTTCAGAGGCCTTGCCTGCTTTGGGTCTGTCCACCCACCCCCCCGGGCTTCAAGTTCCCTTGGTGTTGCTGTTCCTAACTCAGAGAGGCTGGGGTTCTGCTCCCCTAGGCTGCTTCTTGGGAGAAAAGCAATGACAAACCTGGACAGCATCTTAAAAAGCAGAGACATCACCTTGCCAACAAAGGTCTGTCTAGTTCAAGCTATGGTTTTCCCAGTAGTGATGCATGGAAGTGAGAGCTGGACCCTAAAGAAGGCTGATCGCCGAAGAATGGATGCTTTTGAATTCAGGTGCTGGAGGAGACTCTTGAGAGTCCCATGGACTGCAAGAAGATCAAACCTCTCCATTCGGAAGGAAATGAGCCCTGAGTGCTCACTGGAAGGACAGATCCTGAAGCTGAGGCTCCAAGACTTTGGCCACCTCATGAGAAGAGAAGACTCCCTGGAAAAGACACTGATGTTGGGAAAGATGGAGGGCACAAGGAGAAGGGGACGACAGAGGACGAGATGGTTGGACGGTGTTCTTGAAGCTACTAACATGAGTTTGACCAAACTGCGGGAGGCAGTGGAAGACAGGAGTGCCTGGCGTGCTCTGGTCCAGGGGGTCACGAAGAGTCGGACACGACTAAACGACTAAACAACAACAACAATACCTGATAATAGTGGAATATGGAGTCGGCCATCGAATCCTTTCCAGGCACAGTGTTTGTCCACAGCTTTTTCATGAAGAACACTTGGTAGGTGAGGGAAGGCACTATCCCTGCCCAAAGAAATCATTGCAAAATTAAGCTAGGAAATGGCTGCGCATTCTAGGGCAGCAGACTATATGTGGAGCTACCGACTTGTTCTCCCTGAGGCCTGGGCTGGACCACTTCAGATAGGAATGTGTGAACCAGACTATTTTGCTTTTTCTCTGTTTGTCGCTTTTCCAAGCTTAAATTCAGCTCTCTGCACTTCTATATCAGTTTGCAATTAAAAATCAATATTCTCTTGAAAATTAATCAGTGAATATATGCATGCGGCTTTCCCTAATATACCCATCTTTGCATGCAGCTGTGCCAAATATTCCCATTTTTGCAAGCGTTTCCCACTAATATAACGCATTTTTGCACTGCATTTTGTCTAACGTGATGCATTTTTGTGCACGCTCCGCTGCAATGCATTGCATTTTTCTTCATGTTACCTGGCTGTAGAATTGCACTGCAAAATCTGGAAAACCACCCTGAGATCTGTGAGTGGAGGGCAATATAAAAATTATAATAACAATAGCAATAATGATGATGATGATGATGTGTGAATTGTTTTGGGAATTGCAAAATAGGCACGTTTGCCTTTTAAATGCAACCTGAACTGAATTTCTCCCCCATTGGTAGACAGTGAGGTGAAGAAATGCTCTTCCATTTTTTACACACACACACACACACACACACACACACACACACACACACACACACCTTTGCACGTAGAAAACTAGTACGTCAGGGAGAAGGGTTCTAGTTCCAGCCTCAGAAGAGCAGGCAGTCATGAGTTAGTGTGGTGTAGAGGTTAGAGTGTTGGCCTATGACCTGGGAGACCAGGGTTCGAATCCCAATCTGCCATGTTGCTCACTGGGAGACCTTGGGTCAGTTATTCACTCTTAGCCCAACCTAACTCACAGGGTTGTTGTGGAGATAAAATCGGAGAACCATGGCACACCATTTTGAGGAAAAGGTGGCAGATACAGTGGTACCTCGGGTTAAGTACTTAATTCGTTCCGGAGGTCCGTACTTAACCTGAAACTGTTCTTAACCTGAAGCACCACTTTAGCTAATGGGGCCTCCTGCTGCTGCTGCTGCGCCGCCGGAGCACAATTTCTGTTCTCATCCCGAAGCAAAGTTCTTAACCTGAAGAACCTATTTCTGGGTTAGCAGAGTCTGTAACCTGAAGCGTATGTAACCTGAAGTGTATGTAACCTGAAGCGTATGTAACCCGAGGTACCACTGTACATATATTTTTAAAAATGTGATAAATAAAAGAAAACTGATGTTTCCCTCAGGCTATTATTATTAAGCGCTCTCCAAATGCAAGGACACAGGCAATTGTACAGGTATTTACCATCTTTTGGTGGTCTGGCTTTCTTGATCCAGTCTGTCAGGTGCCTGACAAAGTCAAAGAAGAAGTCCCCTTCAGGTACGCTGATGACCTGGAAGAAAACATGGCAATGAACCAAGGGCAAAGCGGCCTGCGATTCCACTTGCCAAGCGAATCACACCTGCTGATTTATGCTGGTTTTGGAAGGTGCTCAGGCTAGGGCTTTGGTGAGTCTGCGTGGAAAAAGCATTTATAGAGTGGAGGGGTAGCCAGCCACCAAGGATGCTGTGATACCTTGGGCTCATGGATGGCCAACTGCAAGGATATTCTTGGTCAACCTTTTCAACTGGACCATTTGCCCCAACCAGCCCCCTGAATTAAGGAAGGGAAAGAGTGTCACCCGTTGGCTCTCCGGTGGAAATATCTCTGTATAGTTAAAGCTAAGGTTATCCCAGTAGTGATGTATGGAAGTGATAGCTGGACCATAAAGAAGGCTGGTCTCCGAAGAATGGATGCTTTTGAATTATGGTGCTGGAGGAGACTCTTGAGAGTCCCATGGACTGCAAGAAGATCAAACCAATCCATTCTGAAGGAAATCAGCCCTGAGTGCTCACTGGAAGGACAGATCCTGAAGCTGAGGCTCCAATACTTTGGCCACCTCAAGGGAAGAGAAGACTCCCTGGAAAAGACCCTGATGTTGGGAAAGATGGAGGGCACAAGGAGAAGGGGACGACAGAGGACGAGATGGTTGGACAGTGTTCTCCAAGCTACCAACATGAGTTTGACCAAACTGTGGGAGGCAGTGGAAGACAGGAGTGCCTGGCGTGCTCTGGTCCAGGGGGTCACAAAGAGTCGGACATGACTAAATGACTAAACAACAGCAACATGGCGCAATGGGGATTTGTATGATTCCAGCGGGGGAAGCTGTCCACAATCCTCTGATATAACACCAGATGAAGCACTGGTCGTCCACTCACCTTGTCAGAGATTTTGACAAAGAGGCTGAAACCCTCCGAGGACTTAAGCAGCAGCCGGTTGGAGATGTTCTGGCAGAAGTCCTTGGCTTTTGTGCTCGATTCCACTTCAAATGCCTGCCAAAAAAAAATGGACCAGGAACTTGAGAAGGTTGTGCTGCTGAAGGCCTGAGACCTTATTTATTTATTTAATGTATCACTTAATGCCAACATCATACTCTGGAGGGGCTTATTGTTTTCGTTTTCACTACGGTCTGTGTTTTTATCTCGTAAACCACCCTGCGATCCTTGGCTGAAGGGCGGTATATAAATTTAATAAATGAAATTGAAATTGAAACGGGTTTCTAAGTGGTTTGCAAAGTATTAAAAGTAAATAAATAACTATTTTATTACATTTGTGTTCAGCCCTAAACCTGTAGATCTCAGGGTGGTTCACTATATAAGATTGCAATTAAAAAAACAACATGGTGTAGCCTTATTAGACTTTACCGATTGGTAGGGTGAGCGTTGCTCCCAGAACAGGGAGGAAGGAGTCAAATGACACTGAGGTTTGGTTCAGAGAAAGAGTTTATTCTGCTCTCCGGATAGCAGAAGGCACTGCGTGAATCGGTTCACAGCAAGCACAAAAGCAAGAGAAATTGAATGCAGTATATATATCTTCCAGGCACCCTCTCCCCCCTTCCCCAGGAATCCAGACACGTAAGCTTATACACGTAAGTTGACATCACAGATGTTCCTGTTCCTGTACTCTTAACCATAAAAGGGTGTTCCTGTTCCTGTATTCCTTATCTTGGGGTAAGAAGGTCACCAACTCTAAGAGTACTCCTGGCACTGTTTCCGGGGGGCTGACAAGGTCTGTGCGTCATTGTGGTCAGGATGTAAGATAAGACCCAGATGTGTCACCCCTGCTCCACTTTGGAACTGACAAGGCCATTCATTAGGCGTCACGGACTGATAAAGGAGAGAGCTTGGTTTATACAGCTGTGTTCTTGTTATATATTTGCTCAAGAGCTCAAGTTAATGGTTTTTAGCTAATGCACCCTTGGAGAAGGACAAATGGGATTTTGGGGCCCGTTTCAGACTGACTGCACAGTCAGATTTTAGATTTGGGAAACCCATTCCTTCAATGGAATACATGATAAAGATAAAAACAAAGAGAACCCAATACCCCCCCCCCCATTGCAACAATGCAATATAAGCATCCCTCCTTAAAATATGCAATAAAACAATCCCATTAAAACAAGAAAATGGTCACCCAGTCCCTGCTTCCCATCTGCGGAAACCTGAACGCAGCATCTTCCTTGACTAAAGATACTCTCAACAGCCCTGTTCCCAACCCACAGACTACAGCTTTTCCACAGGCTGCGGCTTTGCTTATTTTGTCCAATTCCACCTTCCCTTTTTTTTTGCTTTTACCTCATCTGTGTCATCTGGGAAGTACACTTTATGGAAAATCTGAGTAGTTTTGTGCTGAATTGCCTCGACTTCTACCAGATGGGGCGGGTACTTCCGAGATCCATTCCTGAAAAACAAAACAAAACAAAAAAACTTGCTATAGAGAACAGCTTGGGGGCACCTCTTTATTTATTTATTTTAAATTACTTAATGTATTTAATATATCCTTTCTCTCAAGCTGGGGTTCAAGGCAGCTCCCAACATTTAAAAACATCACTGATGAAATACGAAGCAAGAAAAACAAACCACAGTCGTACCTTGGAAGTCGAACGGAATCCGTTCGACTTCTGAAACATTTGGAAACCAAAGCGCGGCTTCTGATTGGCTGCAGGAAGCTCCTGCAACCAATTGGAAGCCGCGGAAGCCCCATCCAGCTTCCGAAAGAACATTCAAAACCCGCAACATTCACTTCCGGGTTTCGATTGTTCGGGAGCCAAGGTGTTTGAGATCCAAGGTATGACTGTAGTTGAAAACAACTCCAAAGAAGTTCCAACTAACGTTTGTTTAAAAACCTGAAGCATTTTTGTTAGGGATTGTAGGAGAAGACCTGCCAAGGAAACTGAAAAATATCTTTATGTATGCGACAATGGCCGCAAGAGTCTTAATAGCACAAGGATGGAAGAAAGAGGAAATCCCGACTAAAGAACTGTGGCAAGAGAAATTGATGGACTATGCAGAATTGGCAAAATTGACACACAAACTACGGGACAAGGATAACTGTGACTTCAAAGATGAATGGGAACCCTTTTCAAAGTATTTAACGAAACAACAAAATGAACTGGACTCCTTGGCAGGTTTTGAAAAAACATTCACAAACTTTTTATTGTTAACATTCAGATAGATAAATTAAGGATCTGTACAGTTTTGTAACATGCAGAAAATAACATATGTTGATAAACCAGAGAGAGGAGCTGAGGGAAGTCGGGGGGGAGGGGGGATTATGTTTTGGGGGAGGGGGGAGGGGAAAATGGGGGGGTTTAAGGATGATATGTTTTTGATAAAATGTGATATAGGTAAAGGTAAAGGGGACCCCTGACCATTAGGTCCAGTCGTGGCCGACTCTGGGGTTGTGGCGCTCCCCTCGCTTTATTGGCCGAGGGAGCCGGCGTACAGCTTCTGGGTCATGTGGCCAGCAGGACTAAGCCGCTTCTGGCGAACCAGAGCAGAGCACGGAAACGCCGTTTACCTTCCCGCCAGAGCGGTACCTATTTATCTACTTGCACTTTGACGTGCTTTCGAACTGCTAGGTTGGCAGGAGCAGGGACCGAGCAACGGGAGCTCACCCCGTCGCGGGGATTCGAACCGCCGACCTTCTGATCGGCAAGTCCTAGGCTCTGTGGTTTAAACCACAGTGCCACCCGCATCCCCACATGAAATACAAAGCAATAAAAACAAACTACAGTCGTACCTTGGAAATCGAACGGAATCTGTTCCGCAAGTTCGTTTGACTTCTGAAATGTTTGGAAACCAAAGTGCGGCTTCTGATTGGCTGCAGGAAGCTCCTGCAGCCAATCGGAAGCTGCGGAAGCCCATCGAACGTTCGACTTCCAAAAGAACATTCAAAACCCGGAACATTCACTTCCGGGTTTCGATCTTTCGGGAGCCGATTTGTTCGGGAGCCAAGGTGTTTGAGATCCAAGGTACGACTGTAGTTGAAAACAACTCCAAAGATGATCGCAGGGTCTGGGCTGGTTCGTAAGGGGAGAAGCGGCTCTTGGGGTATTGCGGTCCTGATCCTTCGGCATGCAAAGCAGCTGCTCCACCCGTGAGCTGACAGTCCCTTCCCAGCAGCTTACCTGAGTGCTTTCTGCAGCCTCTGAATGCAGTCCGTGGCAAGCAGGTGTTGCTTCCGAGACTGAACAAACCGCTGGACATGGGGCAGGAGGACGTTACTGGGGGGGAAGAGGCCCGTACAAAGCCAAAGCAACTCCCAGCCTCTCTCTTCGCTGTACCTTTCCAGCAAGAAAACAAGAGAATAGGGTGAAGAAAACACACACCGAAAGCCCATTTGTTTTCTAATTTTAAAAAAGAAAGAAATCTAAATCAATCAATCGAAAACATTATTTGGTTTTCATTTGTCAAATTTGTACTGCAGCCACCGGGAGCAGTTCTTCCTCCAGATTTTTGTCGTCCGCTATGGACTGGTATCATACCTAAACTTTTTTGGGTCCTTAGCTTAATAAAACATTTTTGTCGGCTGTTTCTACACCTTCTCCATTATTGGGTTTCCTCTTCTTTCTGCGCATTTACAAACAGCACCGGGACTAAGTTTATAGTCGAGTTTTGTGATGTGCATCGTAGTTGTTACTGCGTATTTTTCGCAGATCTGAAAAAAGTTCAATCAAACTAACAAAGTACTAGGAGATCAACAAAGAACAGAGAAGCTTATTTCTGTTAGGTTTGATTTTGTGACCTATCAAAGAACACAGTCAGTCTCTGCCATTCTCATTCAAACAGATCTCCCTTTCATGTACCTGTTTCCTGAACCTGCAATATAAAAGAATTCTTTTTTGTGTGTGTGCTTAAATTCTACGATCCTTGAAGATTGCTTGCCCAGTGTTTGTTCTTCATTTGCATTTATCCCCCGCCATAATAGGGTATGATTTTTTTAAAAACTTGGTTGTGCCAATTAGTGTTAAGTACCGTATTTTTTGCTCTATAAGACTCACTTTTTCCCTCCTAAAAAGTAAGGGGAAATGTGTGTGCATCTTATGAAGCGAATGCAGGCTGCGCAGCTATCCCAGAAGCCAGAACAGCAAGAGGGATTGCTGCTTTCACTGCGCAGCGATCCCTCTTGTTGTTCTCGCTTCTGAGATTCAGAATATTTTTTTTCTTGTTTTCCTCCTCCAAAAACTAGGTGCGTCTTGTGGTCTGGTGTGTCTTATAGAGCGAAAAATACGGCAATTGATTTGATATTTAGGATTTATCAAAGCTCAACAAAAATCTGTAGCAGAGAAAGAAATGAAAAATGAACTGCAGGCATGCGGCAAAAAATTCTGCTTGCACCTGCAAGCACGTTCCTGGCTGATTCAAATATGGGAATGTAGAAAGGGCTTCTCAGGTGGGACAGAGCGGCTACACACTGGCAGTGAATCTTTCTCTGTCCACAGAAAGTTCCACTGCAAACGTTATTCCCGTGCAGAGACGCAGAACCTCTTACTTAATGTGGTTGTCCGTGAGCTGCTTGAGGACTTGCGAGTAAATCTCATCTTTGAGTGGTTCGGCTTTCAAGGCGCCTTCAAATATTTGGTCTGTTAGCTCGTTCACCGAGCGGGTTCTTTTCGAAGGGTAGTCGCCCATATACTTCAGGATGGGTGCACAGGAAAGGTTAAGGGTAAAATAACCGGAACAGGCAGGAAATAATAAGGTAGCATTTCGACATCGCTTTTCTTGCGAATATTCAAGACGGCTTAAAAATCAATTTGAAACGGATAGTATTAGTTATGATAATTAAAGGCAATATGAATTTAAGAAATGCAGCAGAAATTATAAAAATGTCGAGATCTGCAGAGGCGGTGATTGAAGTCCAAAAAGACTGTATAAGAGGTGAAATTTTGTGGACTGCTTGTTAAATAATATGTTTTAAAATGAATAAAAATTATTATTAAAAAAAAAATTCAATTTGAAAAAATAGTTGTACCTTGGTTTTCAAACAGCTTAGTTCTCAAACGTTTTGGCGCCCAAACAGCACAAACCCGGAAGTGACTGTTCCGGTATGTGAACTATCTTTGGAAGCCGAATGTCCGACGGGGCTTTCACAGCTTCCGATTGGCTGCAGGAGCTTCCTGCAGCCAATCGGAAGCAGCGCTTTGGTTTTCGAACGCTTTGGAAGTCGAATGGACTGTGTGCACTATTTGGTTGAATGGCAAAAGCAGTATGGGATGGTGGGGGTCTGAGGGAAAGAGGGTATTTGCCTTTTGGCCATCATGGGAAGATTTTTGAACTGAAAGAAGAAGCAAATTTGGCCTGTTTTGCTGGGACGATGAGCTCTTCAAAGCGGCTTGAACAGGAGCGTCGATGTTGTGAGTTTGTGGGGTGCAGGAAATAGTGGATCACATTCTATTTTTTTGTGGGTTTTTTGCAGTACAGTAGTACCTCGGGTTAAGAACTTAATTCGTTCTGGAGGTCCGTTCTTAACCTGAAACTGTTCTTAACCTGAGGTACCACTTTAGCTAATGGGGCCTCCCACTGCCACCACACAATTTCTGTTCTGTTCTGTAAACCAGAAGAGGAAAAGGAAGGAGGAGGAGGAAGAGATGGAGGGAACAATACACACCAAGGGTCATGGGGCTTTTCCTAACAGAACTTGTTCTCTTTGAGGTGGGCTGGTGGGACGCCCACTGCCATTTCCTAACACGTCACTGGCTTGAGCCAAATGAACAGCATTTTGGAAGGAACAAAAACCATCCAGATTTCAGGGACCGTGCTGAGGAGGGCTGCACCGAGCAGCAATGGTGGGACCCACCCCTTCTCCCTGCTCCTGAATCTTCCCAGGAGCAGGAGGACAGTATAGATTTGGAACAATGTTTTGCAGAGGGGCATAGTTCAGAAGGCAGAAGCTGGGAAAAACTGGACGGGGAACAGCTAGGAGAAGAATCACTGGGAGAAAGAGGGTTAACAGATTCACAGTTTCTCGACAGCACACACACCCCTTCTCCGAAGTCATGTAGAACTCAGAAAGTGTCATAACAGTGGCTACAAACTCAGATTACAAGACGTAGGAGTGACGTAGATTAATAGGGACTGGGGGGGTATCCCTTAATTGGGAGCACCGCCATTTCTAGATGTGTTCTTTGTTCCCTCCCTGTGGTTATTAAAGATTCTAACTGGTAAGGCACTCCTTTCGTTTGATCTCTTATCTACTGCCACAGCGGAGGAAGCCGATCCCCCAAAGCCTGTCACCAGTTTGTCTTTCAGACTCCGCCAGACAGGCAAAACGAGACCACTGGATTGTGGCCAGCTTCAGGAAAGGGTTGGCCAAAGCTTCCCACTTCTCTCTCCGTGGCCTCATTCATGCCTGTTGACTTAGCAGGGGCATGGCACTTGGAAGGATATCAATGAAGGCCATGCAAGCTTCTTGCGAGAGCTCTTCGCTTCCCAGGACCTTCTTCAGCAAAGGCTGTTTGATGGGCTCCCGCGTGTAGGACCACATCTTGTCTTTCCCTCGGTTCTTGGTGATCATGACTCTGCTGAGCGTGTGCTTGGGAGGAGGCCTGGGGGGGGGGGGAGAAGACAAAACAGTGAGGCTCTCTCCCCTGCTTGCTGCTTTAACTTTTCCAGTTCTGTTAAGGGACATCTCTTTTAAGTTGTGGGTGAACATATCAGATGACACAGCAATTCTTCAGACAGCTCTTGTTTATTCACATGCCAGGACAGAACCGAACTGAAGGGTTTAGTCAGCCTGCTTATATAGAGCTCCACTACAATGTAACTGTAACAACTTTCTAAAACTATCCAATCACTGAATGTCAATTTCAATCCCTTATTTGCATAACTATCTACAGTATCCCCCTGCTGGCCCAGGGTGAGAACTTCAGTACATAACAATCCCGAAGGCCTTTAGGGAGGAATTCTTATATGCAACGGCCGCAGCCCGGACTTCAGTGGCAAAGGGGTGGAAGGAACAAGAAGCCACGGCAATAACACACTGGCATTACAAGCTACAAGAATTTGCTGAAATGGCGCAGTTGACAAATACCCTGAGAGGCAATTCAAAACAAAAATTTATGGAAAAGTGGGATAGATCTAAAACATACGTTCAAAAATACAGTAAAGGTTCGCTATCTATGCTAGCATTTGACTGATGTTGGAGTGAGACTGAGTTGAGAAATAAGACTAAGAGCACATATTGATAGAGGAATGTATCAGATAATATGTAAAGAAATATACAATAATAAGAGTACACTCATTCGTAAAAAAAAGAATATACAACGGGAAAGACAGGAAGTCTAGTGTGTTGGTATGTATATGATTTTGGGGGGGAAATGTTTTTGTTTTTTTCTTCTTTCTTTATTTTATTTTTTCTTTTGTTTCATTTTCTTTCTAGGTATATAAAATTTGTATATAATTTTTGTATACATGCTGGAAATTACATTATAGTAAGTCCTGTACAGTGGTACCTCAGGTTAAGTACTTAATTCATTCCGGAGGTCTGTTCTTAACCTGAAACTGTTCTTAACCTGAAGCACCACTTTAGCTAATGGGGCCTCCTGCTGGCGCCGCGCCGCCGGAGCCCGATTTCTGTTCTCATCCTGAAGCAAAGTGCTTAACCTGAAACACTTTTTCTGGGTTAGCAGAGTCTGTAACCTGAAGCGTATGTAACCTGAAGCGTATGTAACCTGAGGTACCACTGTAATGTAATATGACGTTTACTGATGTAATGTAAGAATGTTAACAAATAAAAAAAATGCAAATTCAAAAACAAAACCACAAAAAACTTCCATTTCACATCACAGTGCACCCTCCCTAAAACTCTCAGCTCCCTTTTTGCTTTGGTCCTTCTCGTTTTCTGCTGAGTTGCCATTTGCCATCTCCCACAGAGCCCCCTTCCTTTGTTCTCCTTACACCTCACCAGGAGGATAGCCGGGCTATTCCAAAAGTTAGAAGCCTTGAAAAGATGTCAACATTTGCTGGATCCAGAGATTAAAGAGGTCTAACACCCATAAACTCACAACAACACCTTGTCCTTTTATGTAACAATATTACATTGCATTGCAATGCATTATAAGTGGCGCCTGCAACAAAATGTTGCAGTATCTCTCCCTACCTAAGTAGGACAGCTGCCATAGGGACTCCATTTCTGTCCCACTGCCTGAGCTTGCTGTTAGAGGAAGTGATATGAAACTCCAACTTTCTGCCTCAGTTAGAAGCATCCAGTTTAGAACAACAAATGAAACCAACATTTAAAATAAAAATACACCCCCCCAACACACACAATTAACAGGCAAACCGTCAGGCAAATACTGACTCTGACAACAGAGGAGGAATGACTAGAAGACACTGATAGACTTCTCCTCTATAGCTTTGTCCAATTCTCTTTTAAAGCCATCTCTGTCTCTGGTGGAAACTAATTCCATATATGTGTTGTGTCCAACTTTCCCTTGCACATCCTAAATCAGGGGTCAGCAAACTTTTTCAGCAAGGGGTCAATCCACTGTCCCTCAGGCCTTGTGGGGGGCCGGACTATATTTTTTGGGGGGAAATGAACAAATTCCTATGCCTCACAAATAACCCAGAGATGCCTTTTAAATTAAAGCACACATTCTACTCATGTAAAAACATGCTGATTCCTGGACCGTCCATGGGCCGGATTTAGAAGGCGATTTAGAAGAATCCGGCCCCCAGGCCTTAGTTTGCCTACCCATGTCCGAAATCTTCCAAAATTCAGCTTCATTGGGTTCAAACGGGTTCTAGCATCGTGAGAGACAAAGGAAAACTTCTCCCTGTTTGCTTTTCTCTAGCACAGAAAGGGATCCAGCTGATATTTCAAGAGACTGCTAGACTTCTCTGCTCCCGTTTTTTAAAAACGCTTACCTAAAATAATCGTAGGAGAATTCTTCCAGGGTATATGGCTTCATTCTTTCTTCGCTGTCTGACATCACCAACTGAGCTGTCCTTATGACATCCTGCCTCTGGTCTGGTGTCATGGTAACCAAGGCCTGGGGTGCGAAGAAACGTCCACCATTAATTATGGCACAAAATAACAATGAAATGACATTAATATGGCATGGAGCAGTGGCTCTCAAAGGAGAGGCATGCCACACCGGTATGGCAGGAGAGAATGGAAAGTGTGGCAGGAAGATTCAAGGACAATCAATCAAAGAAACAGTTAAACTTTTCAGCGTAGTATAGAATCAAAATGTTTTCCCAAGCTGACAGCATATGTATGTCTGAACTCTGCAGCTCAGACACCACTTTTGAACTTACATTTTGTACTTTTGTAACTTAGCTAGTAGTTCTAAACCTGTCTTCCTTTTGGTACTTTAATTGCTGCTTGGAGACCTGGGCTATGTAAATAAATACTACTTTTATTTTTTCACAAAACAACATGTGTGTGATTGCACTCTCTCCCTCTCTCTGTATTCTGTTTTACAATTCAGAGTACTCATTTAAATAACCTTAAAATATCAATGACTTCACTTCTTCTCTTTCCATGGTTCATTTTGCATAACATAAATCCCTGCATATTTTACATAAACTAACCCATTCCGTATTCCATTATTACAGCCATCAATACTTACTTACACTGTTGAATTTATCTTAATGCTGCCAACATTTTCAAGTGTACACAATGTCCCCCCATATATTCAATAAACATTTTCCAATCTTCTCTAAACGTATGTTCTTCTTTTCTCTTATTCTATATGCTATGTCCGCAAGCTGCACATATTCTATCAGTTTAAGTTGCTGGCTAAAGAAGAATAGCAACTGTTCCACCGTTCCGGCAGCTTACCACAATCTCCATAGGAGGCATGGTGACCGTGGGCAGGACGTAAACAGAATCTGTCGGGAAGTCCCCTTTCTGTTTCGTCCTCTCATTGATCCCATTAGCCCAGCCGGAATTCATCACGTTCTCTCCTGTGTCCTGATCCAGAATGATCAAGTCTCCTTTGAGGAAGCTGAGGAAGCCCGATTCTTCACCCGCTGTGGGAGACAGAAACAGCCGTTCATCTTAGTTATTCATCCAGTCCAATCCCCCCCAATCCAGGAATCCAATGTAAGACATTGCCCAGTGGGGACTGTCGTCCGACAACAGCTGGAGGGCACAATTTGGTGAAGGCTGTTCTAGGGTACACACACAGGCCAAACACAATTTTTGTGTGTGCTTTTAATTTAGAAGATGCGCCCTTTACATAAAATACACACTTTTCAAAATTTGCATCTGTTCTTTTGCATGTTGTTTACATGCTCCCTTTGGCTCAGCAGAAATACATTGCAAAATCTAGAAAAGTGTGTAAACTAGTTATCTCCTGCTTGGACTACCGCATTGTGCTCTATGTGGGGCTACCTTTGAAGGTGACCCAGAAACTGCAATTAATCCTGAATGCGGCAGCTAGACTGGTGACTGGGAATGGCCACCAGGACCACATAACAACGGTCCTGAGAGATCTGCATTGGTTCCCAGTACGTTTCCGAGCACAGTTCAAAGTGTTGGTGCTGACCTTCAAAGCCCTAAACGGCCTCAGTTCTGTATATCTGAAGGAGCATCTCCACCCCCATCGTTCAGCCCGGACACTGAGATCCAGTGCCGAGGGCCTTCTGGCGGTTCCCTCATTGCGAGAAGCGAGGTTACAGGGAACCAGACAGAGGGCCTTCTCGGTGGTGGCGCCCGCCCTGTGGAACACCCTCCTTCAGATGTGAAGGAAATAAGCAGCTATCTTCTCTTTAAAAGACATTTGAAGGCAGCCCTGTTTAGGGAAGTTTTTAATATTTAAAGGTGTATTGTTTTTAACACTTGATTGGAAGCCGTTCAGAGTGGCTCAGCCAGATGGGTGGGGTATAAATAATTTTTATTATTATTATTATTATTATTATAAACCAACGGAACTGTGTTCTAATTCACAAGCAAGCTCAGGAGTATCCGTTCAGGTCAGTCCACTACGAGAAGTGACCCAGACAATATCCTCCCCCTTGATAGTGTTTGAAGGACTGAACCCTGATATTTCTCTAGATGCATTTTGTTCAGCTCAGTTTCCTTACTAGGATTTGGGTTGTCCTGGAGTGTGACCACAAACTTCGACCTCTTCCTCAGCCCTTCCAGGAATATGACCACCAGACCTCGGATGTCCTCTGCATTGTTGGACGTGAAGGTGTATTCGTCTCCCTTGATCGTGGCCAAGGTGAAGCTCTGTCCCTGAAGCTTCCCACCTCTAGAATAGAAATACTTTATTGTCACAGTACCACTGTACCAGTGACATTAAACGAGCCTCTCCCAATCTCTCAGTCCTTGTTACACTCTGTGTGCTGTCGTATGACCACCAACCCCAAACGACAGCTGCAATGTTGCTGTCTTCCATTCAGCAGCCTCACGGCCCACAGGTAGAAACTATTCTTTAACCTGTTGGTGTGGCTTAACATGCTTCTATTATCTCCTGCCTGAGGGCCCCTTTTGCCAATATATACATTTTATGGACACCATGCCTTTGGACATGCCCTTACCCATAAATGGTAAAAAGGATAAAGGTAAAGGACCCCTGGACGGATAAGTCCAGTCAAATGCGACTATGAGGTGCAGCGCTCATCTGTCTTTCAGGTGGAGGGAGCCGGTGTTTGTCCACAGGCAGCTTTCTGGGTCATATGGACAGCATGACTAAACTGCTTCTGGCTCAACGGGACACCGTGATGGAAACCAGAGTGTATGGAAACGTCGTTTACCTTCCCGCCGCAGCAGTACCTATTTATCTATTTGCACTGGTGTGCTTTCGAAACTGCTAGGTTGGCAAGAGCTGAGACAGAGCAACGGGAGCTCACCCCGTAGCGGATATTCGAACCTCCAACCTTCTGATCAGCAGGCCCAAGAGGCTCAGTGGTTTAAACCACAGCTCCACCAAGCGTCCCAACCCATACCTGTATCAGCATACCTGTTGAAGAGGAAAGGGTCATAGAGACCTTTTCCTGTCCCTTTGCTTTCACGGAGATGAGTCTTTGAGATTGGGGGTGGGGCATGTTACAGAGGGTTACCACTTTCCCCAAAGACCAGATGACTGAACACTTCAGCACAAGGCTTGGCTGCGTGCAAACGGACTTACTGATTAGTTAGCATTTTGCCACCTTACCTGCTGCTGGAGACGGCGGTGATCTCTGGGAAGGAAAGTTCCAGAAGGACCTGCTCTTGTTCATCCACAAAGTACACTCCTGTCCAGTTCACAGCTACAATGACATCGTTTTTGGGAAGGCTGGGACCTGGGTTTGAAATAAGATGTGACTCCATCAGGCTTCAGAATAGAGAAGGGAAGCAGGGCTATTCCATCGGGGATTTTAAGAGAGCAGCTGCCTCTGACTGTTCCCCAGTGATTACCGAATAGCAGCTGTTTCACCACCCTCCTCGAACTGTTCCCAGCTGGTAACGAAGGGGGAAGGAATGGGTTTCTGTGCAGTCAGTCTGAAACGGGACTCAAAATCCTCATTTTTCCTCCTCCAAGGGAGCATTTCTAAAATGCATTAACTTGAGCTTTTGAGTCAATGTATAAACAGAAAGCCAGCTGTATAAACAAGTGCTCAAAGCCCTCTCCTTTATCAGTCTGTGACGGCAATGGATGACCTTGCCAGTTCCGTGGAGCAAGGATGGCGCGTCTGGGTCTTATCTTACATCCTGACCACAAAACGACGCACAGACCTTGTCAAGTCTGACAAGAGACCCGGGAACGGTGCCAGGAGTGTTCTCAGAGTTGGTGACCTCCTGCCCCAAGATAAGAGTATAGGAACAGGAACAACCTTTTATGGTCAAGAGCACCGGAACAGGAATATCTGTTTATGGTCATGGATGTCAACTTGTGTGTATGAGCTGACGTGGTTGGTTTCCTGGGGAAGGGGGGAGAGGGTGCCTGGAGGATATATATACTGCATGACAATTCTCATTTCTTTGGACTTGCTGTGGACTGACCACCCAAGTGCCTTCTGCTATCCGGAGAGCAGAATAAACTCTTTCTCTGAATCAACCTTGGTGTCATTTGACTTCCTCCCTTCCTCCCGGGAGCAAGAGAGAGCCCACCATTCGGTAAAGTCTAATAAGGCTACAGTCCTTATAAAAGAACGGTAACTAAAACTTAAGAAGTGAGCTTGCCGATAGATTGCCATTTTTCACCACCAAAGTCTATAGTTATGAGCGGTGCAGCCTATCATGAGGTCTAGTTTCTTGGGGTTACCTGAGAACTTGAAAGCTTCGTAGAATCTGGAGAACAGCAAAGGCCACTTGAAGCGGGCAAAATCCACCACGTCTTCCTTGACTTTCTTGGGATCCGTTCGCTTCTGGGTATAGATTCCCTGTAGGAAGGAGGGAAAAAACCACCAAGTTGATAAACCTCCATGAACATCTTGTAGGGTTTCGGGCGGATCAAGCAGCACTGAGAAATCTAAAAAATATATTCAGCAGTTGTAGTCTTGTCCCACTACAAAGATACAGTGGTACCTCCGGTTGTGGATGGGATCCGTTCCGGAGCTCTGGTCGGATCCCAAGGTTTCTGCAACTGGAGGGACCACTTCTGCACATGCGCGTGGTGTGGTAGAGCGCTTCTGCGCATGCACGCACAGCGAAACCCGGAAAAATACTTCCGGGTTTGCCACTTATGTATCCCAAAGGATACACAACTGGAAGTGAACGTAAGTAGAGGTACCACTGTACTTAGATCACAATACTATATACCAGGAATGGGGAACCAGTGGCCCTTCAGCTGTTGCCGGACTACAATTCCCATCATCCCTGACCATTGACTATTCTGGCTGGGTCTGATGGGGGCTGTAGTTAAACAACAACTGGGTTGCTGCAGGTTCCCCAACCTAGATAGTTAGATAGATGATAGATAGATAGATAGATAGATAGATAGATAGAGTTGTTGTTCGCATGCGTCTGTCTCAAGAGACAATGGAATGCACCTCTGGGAATGAAGTCAAACCACTGGAGAATCACAGCGCCTGCTGTGGCTGTAGATATCAGGAACTAACTGCTGCCTCCCGAATTAGCAGTACTGAAGTGGCCTCTCCAGGGTGCAAGCCTGGGCAGTGTGTTTGGAGGTCCTGAGCTGCCCAGACGACTAGACCTCCCTCTCGACCTCACTGATGTGGTCCAAGATGAGCGCCGCAACCCCAGAGTCGGTCTCGACTGGACCTAATGGTCAGGGGTCCCTTTCCCTTTCCCTTAAAGAGACCCCTGACAATTAAGTCCAGTCGTGAACAACTCTGGGGTTGCAGCACTCATCTTGCTTTACTGGACGAGGGAGCTGGCGTACAGCTTCAGGGTCATGTGGCCAGCATGACTAAGCCGCTTCTGGTGAACCAGAGCAGCGCACAGAAACGCCGTTTACCTTCCCGCCGGAGAGGTGCCTATTTCTCTACTTGCACTTTGATGTGCTTTCGAACTGCTAGGTTGGCAGGAGCAGGGACCGAGCAATGGGAGCTCACCCCGTCGCGGGGATTCAAACCGCCGACCTTCCGATTGGCAAGTCCAATCGGTGCAGTGGTTTAACCCACAGCGCCACCTGCGTCCCTTAACTTGGTGCATTTGCCCCTCCAAATCCTGGGAGTTCTATTTTGTTAAGGGTGCTGGGAGACAGCAATAGGGGTGCACAGCAGGTCAGGAGAAGGATAAAGGATGGATGCAAATTTTAAATTAGGATGCCACCACTTAAAATGAGTGCTTTTTCCTAAACTCCGGCAGCCTCGGCGCAAGAGGAGCCCTCAGATCCTTGCCTTTTTGTGGGCAGCTATGATGTACTGGGCCCACTTCTCGATGGTTTTCGAAGGCGTGATTTCTCTGTCGGGGATGTAGGAGGGGATTAGGTTCAGGAGCCGCTCCAAGACCATTTCCGACCCGTAATCCACGTAATACTGCTGGGAAGCCAGCTCTGCCAGATCTTCTTCCTGTGGGGAAAGGGGTTCGGGAACAGGAAAACACAGGAAAGACAATTGGAAAAAGGAAAAAGGAAGCTGTTCTCCCTGCAGTACCAGAACATAAGAAGATCCTGCTGGACCTAGTCCAGCTTATATACACACAATAATAAGTATTCATTCTTTATCAAACTTCTGAGAAAAATACAAAACCTTGTGCAAAGCCACAGAGACTTACGAACTACCCAGCCTAAGATGAACTTATAATGTCTGGTTTCAATGGATTTTTCAAATGTTTAACTCAGTCTTTTGTTTTCTTTATCTTTTTAGGGAAGTTCATGAACAAAAGGTAAGTTTGGTGTTGTTCACAATACCGAGAGATGGTAGTGAAGTCGTAGATGGATGTAGTGGTCTAATCTCAAAGCCTTGATACGTATATTGATATTCAGTTTCATAGAGAATACTATTTCTTGGCTTAATCTTAAGAGACTGATTTGCTTAGAAATCGTATTTTAAAAAAGGGGGGTGAGGCTAAAACCACTGAAGAAGCCAGATAAACTACCTTGGCAGTGTGCTACCTGCAAGCCCCAGTAAAAGGGCCCCATCGGGGGCAAACAGCAGCCTTACCTGGACTGCCAGGGCGAAACAGGTGCAAAACGCCAGCACCCAGTCTACAACTTCATTAACATCCATCTACGTCGTCACTAGCATCTCTTGGTATTGTGAACAATACCAAACTTACCTTTTGTTGGGGGAGAACAATGTACACCACCTTCATCTCCTTAGCAGAAAACATGGGATATAAATGCAATAAATAAAAATAAATGCATTATGGACTGGAGCGAAGTTTCACACTTAAAAACTTTTCTTTCCGTTTCCTTCCTTCCGGTCCCATTAGAAAAGTGGGATAAAATGTTCAAAATAAAATCAGTACATTACAAATGTGCCATGATGTGTTTATGTGATAAAATTTAGAGCAAGGGGAATGCTTTCTTGAAGTTTTTACTCTAAATGTTTTTGTACTCTACATGCTGGAAGCTGCGCAGAGTGGCTTGGGCAACCCAGTAAGATGGGTGGGGTACAAATATTGTTGTTGTTGTTATCATTATCATTATTAAACTTGTAGCACCACAGCCAGTCAGATTCATCTATGCCAGGGGTCAGCAACGTGCAGCCCATGAGCCAGATGCGGCCCACGAAGACCGTTTTACCGCCCCATGAGTCTCTCCCAAACTGAGCTGATTGCTCGGCGAGTCCCCCACGTGCTGTACTAAACCAGCGCAGCGTGGTGCGAGGACTCACTGAGCGGCGCCAGAAATCGCGCCTGAGCTTGCGCAGATACCGGAAATCGCGTCTGCGCATGCACAGATACCGGAAATCGTGTCTGCGCACGCACAGATACCGGAAATCGCGTCTGTGCATGCACAGATACCAGAAATCATGTCTGCGCATGCACAGATACCGGAAATCGCATCTGCGCATGCACAGATACCAGAAATCATGTCTGCGCATGCACAGATACCGGAAATCACATCTGCGCAAGCGCGATTTTCGGCATCTGGGCATGCGCAGAAGCGATTTTCGGCACCGCGAACATGCGCAGACGCAATTTTTGGCACCGCGCCAGTCCGGCCCATGGATGATCTCCATGTGAGTGATTTGGCCCATGGCTGGTAAACCTTGCCAACCCCTGAAGATTCTATGCAGTCTCTGTACGAAGTCTGTCTGCTGTCAGAAGGAGCAAACTCTGTTGACAGCCCCATCAAAAACCACCAGACGGGACACCTTTTTCACATGGGATGCCAACGTTTGTCCAAAATTCGTCCTCGTAATTCATCTCAGCCCCGGTTTTTATGGGGGGAAATGTGCCCGGCGACTTACCTTATCGCACCGGTATTCCCCAAACTTCACCCCTCTCACGATCTGTTGATAGATGAGGTTGGTCGCCACGTTGTCTTCGTTGGGGTTGTGCCAGGGCGTGAAGATCTCCTTCCTGAAGAAGAGCCTCCAGGGGGCGTTGCGTTCCTGAGCCCCCTGCTCTTTGGCGTATTGCTCGCACTGAGATACGGCATCCATGACGTGGTCGCTGCCGCTGCCGAGGGAGGAGACCTGGAAAGGGGAGAGGAAAACAGGTAAACGTTGGGCGCCCTCCCCTTCCAATCAGTGGTTGTGAGGCCCTAAAAAAACGGGGTTTGAGCCAGCTCAGCCCAGCGGTTCCATCGACCAAAAGCATTGCTTAGATCCCCTAATCCAGAGGTTCTCAACCTGTGGGTCCCCAGATGTTGTGGGACTACAACTCCCATCATCCCTGAGCTCTGGCCTTGCTAGCTAGGGGTGATGGGAGTTGTAGTTCAGCAGCATCTGGGGACCCACAGGTTGAGAAGGCTGCCCTAATCGCTTCCAGTGGTTCGAGACCCGCAGGCGCTGCCTGGCTTTTTAAAAAATTAAAAAAATATTTTAAAATTTTAAAATTTAACCCCCCCCAAAAAAAACTGGGTTCCCATGGTGGGAAATCCTGGTCCTCAGTGCATCCCTGTTGCTGTGTGGGGAGGGCCAGATTTAGGTTTGATGAGGTCCTAAGCTACTGAAGGGAACGGGGCCCTTTATATGTCCAGCTGTCCTTTGTCAACAACAAATTGCCACTGTTTTTGTGTGTTGAATATATGCTATATGGTAATTTAGGGTCCTAATAGGTGTCGAAAACCATTTGCACATAATGAAATATGTATTTTCTCAAAGTAATTGTTGAACTGAAATACAATTAAGAAGAAGTCTATTAATAGTGAAATAATTATTAAGCTCTAACTTAAAAGTATTTTTTATTCGTAACAAACTGAATAATGCAAACACATTGGCATTTGGCAATAACAAAAGTTCCTTTAGAAACACAATTTACAAAGACTCAGAAACTTTCTGTAACATGAAATAATCATAGGTGTAAATATATGGTGCAAACTACTAATAATTATAAACAGAAGAATGTAGGCACCCTAGATATAGAAAGGAGCAAACCAGTGATATTTGAGGGAGCAGGCTAGCAGGCAGGGCCCATGACTTACATCATAGGAGCCTACACAACACAAAACACTGTTGCTGTATGTAGGTTTTATTTTATTTGTTTTTTTGTCTTATATTTTGGAAATGTACATCCAGTTTTTCCCCCTTTAATTTTTTTTGGGCCCCCAAGAGAGTGGGGCCCTAATCTATAGCTTGTTTAGCCTATACATAAATCTGGCACTGTGTGTGGGGAGGGTTTGTCTATGGAGTCCTTTACAGTTTGGCACTAGGCAGGGCCGACCCACCTATGAGGCAACATGAGGCAACCGCCTCGGGCTGCAGGTTCCACAGGGGCAGCAGATCCCAGTGTAGATCTTTATTCCCCCCTTGTTCCTCAAACAGATATTCACTCACACCCTTCTCTAGGAGGGGGGCACCATTTTGTGATTTGCCTCAGGTGTCAAAATGTCTTGGGCCGGCCCTGGTCCTAGGAATTATTAGTCCTACTAACGTCATTGTAGCGGTAGTAGCAGCAGCAGCAGTTATCTTATGAATCTTCTTCAACATGAGTCTTACATAAAAGCAATGAAAAGTTGCTTTAAAAACATCACAAAGATAGCAACGAAGTTTTAAAAAATTGTAAGAAAATGGATTTATTTCCTTCTCAAGCAAGAAATTTAGTGAAGATATCGTACCATATTAATTATTTTTCTAAATTTAAAGTTGTGATTTGGGTTTTCTTTCTGCTATGATAGTGGATGGAAATTTTTTAATAATCTTTTTCCTGATTGTAATTTGTGTGTGTGTGTGTGTACACACATTTCACACACATTTTGTATGTGCCAAGCAACATGTACAAAAATGCATATACTAGGGTAAAGCATGCATAAAATCATAAATCCTGCATTTTTATGAACACTTCACCCTAGCATGTTCATTTTTATCACATATTAGGAAAAAATGTAGGAGACCCGCATTGCAAAATTCAGAGAAGTGCAAATTTCCAAGGCTAGCTGTGTTTTGGTTCTTGTACTGCTTTGGAAATTTGCAAATTATGTAGGTCCACCTTTAAATGTGAAGTGGATTTCTCCCTCATCTCTGTAAACA
>JAXCMG010000038.1:5064401-5086710 GCA_034642415.1 Podarcis siculus
CACACAAAAGACCACCATGGAAAGAATCAGCAAAATGAAATTCAACCTTAGATAAAAACTGAGATCTCAACTTGCAATTTGTGAACTAAATTCTCACTGACTATAGCAGAGAGTCTTGTGGCTCATTAAACTCTAATGGGTTGGCTTTCATTCATTTAACTCCTCCTTTATACCATCCACTGGTATAAAACACATTTCCGCTAGCCTGCCTCTTACCTCTGCTTCGCCTTGCAGAGCTTGAAGTTCCTTTTTGTACGTCTTCTTCCCCAGGGTCTCATAAATTTTGGTCATCACCGGGATTTTCTCGCTGCCGTCGCTCATTGCTGTGTGGTATTTGGGCTCAGGAAGGTCACCCATGAAGCGAAGAATCGTAATCCACACCGCAAGGGCTGCCTGTTTTTTATTTATTTATAAAAAAGAACAGTAATCATCAACTTGTCAGTTATCCTTGCAGGGGCAGACAGAGGCAACTCTCCAAATGGATCACCAAGGATTCTGATTTCCATACTTTAATAATAATAATAATAATAATTTTTATTTATACCCCGCCCTCCCCAGCCAAGGCCGGGCTCAGGGCGGCTAACAAGCAATAATAAAAACAAGTTGAATGATTACAACTTAAAAATAAAATTAAAATACAACATTAAAATATTGAAACATTAAAATATTAAAATGTAGCCTCATCGCAGGAGGAGAAAAGAAAAAAGAAAGAGTTGAAAAGGCCCTGGCTCTGGTTGAAGCTAATCTAACTTCCTTAGGGCCCAGGACCACTAGGGTGTTGCTATTTATGGACCTTGAGGCTCTCTGTGGGGCATACCGGGAGAGGCGGTCCCATAGGTACGAGGGTCCTGGGCCATGAAGGGCTTTAAAGGTCAAAAGCAGCACCTTAAACCTGACCCTGTACTCCACAGGGAGCCAGTGCAGCTTGAAAAGCACTGGGTGAATATGCTCCCATGGCAGAGACCCCGTGAGGAGCCTCGCTGCAGCATTCTGCACCCGCTGGAGTTTCTGGGACAGCTTCAAGGGCAGCCCCACGTAGAGCGAATTACAGTAGTCAAGCCTGGAGGTGACCGTCGCATGGATCACTGTGGCCAGGTCGGGGCGGGAAAGGTAAGGGACCAACTGCTTGATGCGGTGAAGGTGGAAAAATGTCGCTTTCTTCAACAATATTCCCCCTCCCTTCTAAATTAGACTTTTGAAATCAATCAATCCTTTTATTTGTACGCCGCCTTTCCAACGTTAGACCCGTGCTAAAAGCAGCTTGCAAAATATTAAAAAGTCATGCGACTAAAAAAATGACAAAAGCCAATAAACAAAATTTCAAGAAGGACACAACCAAACTGAACAAGTCCCACATAAATCATAAGATCAAAGATAAAGATACAAAAAATTAACAGCGACAACACCCCTCTCCAACACCCTCCCAGGCCAATATTCTGTTCAGCAGCCTCAGATTTCGTAGCTGGAGTCAGTCCAGGCCCTGTCCTCCAGGTGGGAAAAAAGGCCTGCAAGGCAGGGAGCAGGTCTTCCAGGACTCACAGCCAAGATGAAGAAAGCTTGCGGGGAAAACCAGGAGCGGACAAAATCAGGTAAGATTCCCAGGGCCAGTTCACACAACCACTACTGGTTTCAGAGGGCTAGTTAACACAAAGCCACTTCCGACGTAGAAAGGAGGTGGGGTTACAGGCTTCACCCTCCCACCATGCGCGCAGGGGAATCCCGATCGCATGATCCCCTGGCCAGCCAATCGGCTGGCCTGGGGGGCGTGGCCAGCTCCATTTAATGCAGGGGCGGCCTGGGATCTCCCTCTTTGCCACTTCCAGCTGCTCCAGTTTCCCACTCTCCCGCCCTTTAAGGTTTTCATCCTTGACCTTGATATGGACCTTGGTTGGTCGCCATTAAGGGGCCTGGTAGGAATTTTCCCACTTGGCAAATTGGCACCAGCCACTTGGTTTTTCACCTACCTCGTAGCAAATTGTCACAACTTTCTTGGTATTGGCTGTTAGGCATTGGTATTGTTATGTAGATGGAAGAGGGGAGGAAGTGCCATCACCTGCCCCGCATATTGAAGGGTAGTCCGATAAAGGATTCTGAGGGGTGCGGCCCTGTCCGAAGCCTAGGGAGGTGAGGGCCTAAGGCACGCCCCCTAGCGGTGACCCCAGGGGAGTTCCTAGTTGATGTGCATCAGCAGGACTCCCCCTACTGGTGGTTAACCCTTCCCGGACTTCAAGCGGACGGGCTGAAGCCGGATAGTCGGTTAGGACCAATGCCTAAGCCAATACCACTCATCACCTGTAACCAATAAAGTTGTGACCATATTTAGCCCATTAACCTTAAATATCTGTGTCATGTGTCTTTATTTCCACTGGGGGGAGGCGGGAACTCGCCACGCAACCATTACTGCTCTTCTCCAGAGCTGTTCACACAGACTCACCAGCTGGTCTCCCTCATCTTCGTGGTACAGGAGAGGCTGCTTGAGGGGCCGGCGTATGTATGTTTGCGTGGTCGTGCCCTGGAAGTACGTAGCGGCAAACTTGGCGAATTTGTACTCTGAGAGGTCCTCCTCCTCCTCCTCTGGCAAGGGCAAGGCTGTTTCGAGGTCATCTTCCTCCAACTCCTTTTGTGCCCTCTCAAGATCCTGGGGAGGAAACCAGCGGAGATTTAACCTGGGTCAGTCTGGGTCAGGGGCGCCAGGTCTTGGGAGCGGAATCCTTTTGGGCCCCTTGAATATTTTGGGTGTGTGGGCTGGGCCCCTCCAAGGTCCAAAAAGTGTGGAGGCGAATCGTGGAGCCAAATGAAGTGCGGTTCCAGTGGCCAGCTCCTTTTCCTCCTCCTTCTGCCAGTGGCGGCGCTAGGAGGAGGAGGAGGAAGAGCTGCTGGCCATTGAAGCCATGTGGCCACCAGCTCTTCCCGACGTCGGGACGTCACACACATGATGTTGCCTCCCCCAAATCACCTTTGCAACAACAACAACAAAACTGAGCCTAACTGCAAATCAACTCTGGGTGGCTTTTGGGCTGGGAGAATGCTGCAATTTTGGGGTACACTCTTCCTTCCTAGGCTTACTGTACTTTTCCGTGTATAAGATGCCCCCATGTATAAGTCGCCAACTATTTTGGGGGACTCAAATTTAAGAAAATGGGAGGAGATGGCAAAGAGTTGTTGAACTTTTTTGTGGAGGGTTGCTCAGAGTTGTTGAACTTTTTTGGGGGGGGATTACCCAGGGTTGTTGTGCTTTTTTTAGGGGCAATTGCCGAAAATCGCTCACCCACACGGATTGCTAAATCCACCTCCCGTCTGTCCCATCGCCGGCAGAAGCTGCCAATCACCCGCACAGCTGCCAGAGCGTCAGCCAATCAGTGCCACCCATTGACGCAGCAACCAATAAAATTCACAATAGCCGCTGACAGCCTCGGCAGCGACCAATCAAACGCCCACCATATGCGCCACCCATGTATAAGACAACCCCCACTTCTTAGCAGGATTTTTAAAGGAAAAAGCATAGTCTTATACATGGAAAAGTACGGTAACTTGATACATTGCTTCTCTAAACCAGCGTCGCCCCAACTCGGTGCTGGATCGGGATGTTGGCAATTGTAGTCCCAAACATCTGGAGGACAGCAAGTTGGGCAAGCTGCTTCCTCAACATGCTAGCAGAACCGTGATATGGAGTGGTGTGTGTGTGTGTGTGTGTGTGTGTGTGTGTGTGTTAATATCTCCTTCCAGTTACCTCAAACCCATTGGGGGCCTGCCCTTCTTGGCCAGGAAAAGACGACGTGGTTCCCAGGAAGCCAAACATTTTGTCCACCATGTCGGAGTCGTTGACGGGTTCATTCCGGGCCTTTTCCATTTTCTGCAAGAGTTCCTTCTTGCGCCGCGCTTCTTCTTTTTCCTTTACTTCCCTTTCTGCGTCTTCCCGAGCCAGCTGGGCCAGGCGTATCTAAGAGAGAGCTGTGGCAATGAGTAACCAGGATCCGAGAGGCACACGGGCGCCAGGCAAAAGCTCTAGCTCTTTTGCTCAGTCGTCACGACACAAAATCCCGGGGCCACCATTTCTTGCCAAGAGACAATGGTCTAGGCAAATCAATGGCGCCGCCATTGGAAACAGCAGCAATTACCAACAGTAGAAGAATGGCGACAGAAGGTAATGGAATATGCAGAAATAGCCAAACTAACAGGGGAAATTTGACAACAGGGAAAGAAATCATTTCAAAAAGAATGGGGAAAATGTATGTTGTATCTAGGAAAGATAAGATGAAACAGTAAAACCAGTAGAATTGGAAACAAACCTCATAAGGGGAAAGATTAAGAAAAGTGATGGATAATGAAAATAAGAAGAAGCAAAATGTATAAGGAAACTAATATACAGTAGTGGTAAATGAATACAGGCAGACAACAAGAATTGTATAAACATGAGGACTTATTTGTTTATGGATACACTATGGACAAATATGGAAAATGAATAACAATATATAAAATGGAAGAAAATAATGCGATAAAATTATAAAAAACCAGAAGAAGGAAGGAGGGAAGTCAGCTCTGAAGAGCAAGTATAAATGAAAAATGTAATACAATATGTGTATGTAGAGTATTTAATTGAAAAACTAAAAAAAATAATTTGAAAAAAAAAAAAAGAATTACCGCTTACATTAAAAGAAATTTTAAAATAGCTCACAAATGAGGAGGGGGCATATCTCCTACTATATCTGAATGGTCTGAAAAAATTTGGACCAAAGTAAATATGATTAAGCTAGCTTACTACAAAGAATAATATAAATCAGCCTAACAGAACTATGGAAAATCGGGTGGTTTTTTTTGTACTGTTTTGGAATAAGAATTCCAACCTTATGCTATGCTACTTTCAACCTGCTATAACAGTATTTCTTCATGCTCTTTATATTCGGTGTATTGATAAAAATAGCGATAAAGACATCTCAAAGCAGTTTGCAGTATGGAAAATGGAAAACACCATTTAAAGCAGTGAAACCAAATTGCAGACAACAGGGCAGAAGGGCCCATTGCTACTGATTAAGGAAAGTTTCGGCAAACCTGATATTTTATTAAGTTGAGAGGGAAACCTGGTGCTTTCTAGAAGCAGTTGGATTCCAACTCCCTTATGCATTAGCCAGCATGACCAATGGTTAGGGATGAAGGGCCCTGGAGTCCAGAAACATCTGGAGGGTCACAGAATCACACAACCGTCTGTGCCTCCAGAGTGACCCTTGTACCGTTTTGTAAAGAAAATTTCAATACCCAAGTAGTAAGCAATAAAAATGTGCTTTCTTCACTAGTACACACACACACACACACACACACACACACACACACACACACAAATTTCAGACTGGCACGAATCCACCATCTATATCTTTGCTGCCCTATCAGAATGTTTGTTGGTTTTTATTGTTTCTTCTTCCATTTTTTAAAAATTATTTTTATAAATAGTAAATTTGTGTAACTTTTATTATACATTAACAAATGAGCCCCATATTTTCTCTAGCCTAGATATAATAGTTCTATTCAAAGTACCCCCAAATTATCTTTGACCGAGAAGAGGTAAGACCAATCTCTCAAAAGGGGTATATGATTATTGTAAGTTTAGGAAACACTCGTATAAGCTATTTCAAGTTATGGGTTGAATTTATTTTTCCCCTCCCCTCCCCCTCCATGATGTTCAAGGTGTTAAACATGGTTCTCCTGTTCCTCCATTTACCCGCACAACAACCTTGCAAAGTAGGTTAGGCTGAGAAGGCGTGACCGTCCCAAAGGCCACCCAGTGAGCTTTGTTCACACCCGAGCGGGGATTTGAACCCTGGTCTCTGAAGTCCTAGGGATGTGGGTGGTGCTGTGGTGTGAACCACTGAGCCTAGGGCTTGCTGATAAGAAGGTCGGTGGTTCGAATCCCCGCGACGGGGTGAGCTCCTGTTGCTCGGTCCCTGTTCCTGCCAACCTAGCAGTTTGAAAGCATGGCTGTGCAAGTAGATAAATAGGTACCGCTCCGGCGGGAAGGTAAACGCTGTTTCCGTGTGCTGCTCTGGTTCACCAGAAGCGGCTCAGTCATGCTGGCCACATGACCCGGAAGCTGTATGCTGGCTCCCTTGGCCAATACAGTGAGATGAGCACCGCAACCCCAGAGTCGGCCACGACTGGACCTAACGGTCAGGGGTCCCTTTACCCTTTACTCTGAGGTCCTAGTCCAAGACTCTAACCCCTACACCACCTTGGAAGCCCTCAATGTATTCCGGAGAGCCAGTGTGGTGTAGTGGTTAAGAGCAGTAGTCTCGTAATCTGGTGAACCGGGTTCGCTTCCCCGCTCCTCCACATGCAGCTGCTGGGTAACCTTGGGACAGTCACACTTCTCTGAAGTCTCTCAGCCCCACTCACCTCACAGAGTGTTTGTTGTCGGGGAGGAAGGGAAAGGAGAATGTTAGCCGCTTTGAGACTCCTGAAGGGGAGTGAAAGGCAGGATATCAAATCCAAACTCTTCTTCCGGTCCCAAGTTCTTAAGGGCTGTGTCAACTAATATGAGAACTTGGCTTAGGGGCACCCAGGAACGGTGGATTCTACGCCATAAAAGAAAGGGACACAGAGAAGCGTCAACCCACTTGGTGTTTCTTCTCCGCTTCCTCTTTCGCTTTCTTGGCACTCATCTCCTTCCTCAGGCGTTCCTCTTCCAGCAGGCGGAGTTTTTCTGCTTCCAGGCGGCGGCGGTACTGGGGGAAGGAAATTCAGAATAATAATAATAATAATAAATTTTTATTTATACCCCGCCCTCCCCAGCCAAGACCGGGCTCAGGGTGGCTAACAACCAATAATAAAAACAGGTTGATTAAAATACAATTTAAAAGATTAAGATACAACATTAAAACAATTAGGGAGCAATCTCATCATAGGAAGAGAAAGGAAAAAGAAAAAGGGGGAGGGAATCAAACTGATTCTGAGCCAAAGGCCAGGTGGAACAACTCTGTCTTACAGGCCCTGCGGGAAGAAATCAGATCCTGCAGGGCCCTGGTCTCATAAGGCAGAGCGTTCCACCAGGCCGGGGCCAGTGTTGAAAAGGCTGTGGCTCTGGTTGAGGCTAATCTGACTTCCTTAGGGGCCGGGACCACTAGGGTGTTGTTATATATGGACCTTAAGGTCCTCCGTGGGGCATACCGGGAGAGGCGGTCCCGTAGGTACGAGGGTCCTAGTCAAGAAGCACTGCTTGAATGGGTTGCTCCATTCATTACCCAGCCTGCAGTTTAGAAGGTGAATGGGAATCAGGGAGAACAAGCAAGCAGGGGAGCAGACCCTAGTAAATTAAAAAAATAGAAATATGCCTCAGACTGGCCTTTAGGGGCAACACAAGAAGCACACTTACCTCTCCCTTCAACCGCTTATACAGGCGTCGAGCGATCATGCCCCTGGCGTAGGCTTGGATGGTGAAGACTGCCCAGAGGCGATGGCGGAAGGCTCTGCGCACCAAGTACCCCCGGCACTTGGCTTGGAACTCGATGATGCGCTTGCGGGCCATGTGGTACCTCTTGTGCAGCTTGCGGGAGCGGTAGAGGGCTTGCAGCCTCAGGAAGCCGATCCTCATCTGTTGGGGTGGGGGAGAAATTCAGAGAGCAATTCCTATGCACAAACAACTGACACAACAACAACAACAACAACAACAACAACAACAACAATTTATTATTTGTACCCCGCCCATCTGGCTGGGTTTCCCTAGCCACTCTGGGTGGCTTCCACAGAGACCAAAAATACACTAAAATGTCACACATTAAAAACTTCCCTGAACAGGGCTGCCTTAGGATGTGTTCTGAATGTCAGGTAGTTGTTTATCTCTTTGACATCTGGTGGGAGGGCGTTCCACAGGGTGGGTGCCACTACTGAGAAGGCCCTCTGCCTGGTTCCCTGTAGCTTTGCTTCCCGCAATGAGGAAACCGCCAGAAGGCCTGCGGTGCTGGACCTCAGCGCACACAAAGCGCACTGATCTAAATTAACCCGGGGATCAAACCTGCGACCTTCTGCATTCAAAGCAGATTCTCTTCCACTAAGCTATGGCCCTTACGCCATTCATTATTTCCTTCCCTGCTGTAGTATGGGGGAGCATCTCTGTTCTAAAGGTGCAATTCAGCCTGGGGGGGGGGTGAAGACACATTGCGGGTTGTCTCAGTCTTGATCTTGACCATGCTGAGACTTTGGGGAGCCGTGGCTAGTCAGCCGTAGGCAATTCTGGGCTGGGTAGGCACAGGGGCAGAGGAACTGGGGTGCAGTGGGAGCGGGCCACCCTGGGTGTCACCACTGAGGGTGGCTGACAAAATGTCGGGCCTCACTCACCGCGGGGCCTGCAGAGTGCCTGAGCCACGCGTCTTTCCTGGGAGTGACACGGTGGCTTGGGCACCCGCAGGCTCTGGGCGAGTTGTAAGTTTGGGCGACCTGAGGTGGCTGCCAGCAGCGAAAGGACTTTTGGATTGGTTTGGCAGTAATACCAGCGTGTGAGGAGATGCTGCAAATGCACAGAGGGGTATCATACACATAAAATCCACACAGAAACGCATCATTGTCTATTTCAACTCGCCTGTGGGAACAACTCAGAGGCTGTGAAAGAAGGAAGGTTAACAAGAGAAAGATTTAAAAGAACTATTGGAAATGACTACTAAAAGCAGCAGAGATATGAGATGATCAGAGCCCCCCCAAACTTGAAGCATGGGAAGTCGCAATAATAAAAAAAATATAATTTGGCAGAATATTTGGATTATCTGATATGTCTATGTATATTTTTTAATGTGATTTGATTGGATTGTTAAAATGGAAAACGTAATAAAAATGATTTTTAAAAAAGAAGTTTGGGTGACCTGAGAGAGGAGAGAGGGAGTTTGGGTGAGCTGTAAGAGGAATGGGTTGGAGAGGAGGGTTGATGGAGTCCAAGGGGAATGGGGGTTTGGTGAGTGAGGGGGGCTGGGGAGAAGAGTGAGAATGGGGGAGGGGCAACTTGGGTAAGATGTATGGCGAATGGAGGGTCTTTTAAAAAGGTAAAGGGACCCCTGACCATTAGGTCCAGTCGTGGACAACTCTGGGGTTGCGGCGCTCATCTCGCTTTACTGGCTGAGGGAGCCGGCGTACAGCTTCCGGGTCATGTGGCCAGCATGACTAAGCCGCCTCTGGCGAACCAGAGCAGCGCATGGAAACGCCATTTATCTTCCCACTGAAGCGGTACCTATTTATCTACTTGCACTTTGAGGTGCTTTCGAACTGCCAGGTTGGCAGGAGCAGGGACCGAGCAATGGGAGCTCACCCCGTCGTGGGGATTCGAACCGCCGACCTTCTGATCAGCAAGTCCTGGGCTCTGTGGTTTTGAGCTCTAATGCGAACAGTGGTAGCATGGGTGAAGCAAAGAATGCAGGGGCCTGGGCCGCAGGGCGAAGGAAGGGAGGTGCGGTGGGGGCGGACTGCCCCGGGTGTCACCACTGAGGGGGGTGACAAAAGGCCAGGCAACACTCACTGTGGGGCCTGCAGTGCGCCCAAGCCACGCGTCTCTCCTGGGAGTGACGCGGTGGCTTGGGCACCCGCAGGCTCTGCGCTGCCCCAAACGGTTCACCCGCCGCCTCTCCCTCAGCTATAGGGCGACTGAGTGGGAGGAGGCAGGCAGACTCCTCAGAGGCCCCACGGAGCATCCTGCCCCATTTGGCCCCGCCCCATGGATGGCTGGCCCCACCCCCGCAGGCAGTTGGCCCCGCCCCTGGACACAGGGCATGCGCACCGCCCCAGGCGCCCGATCAGCTTGCTGCACCACTGGTTAGGCAATCGGTCCAGAATCCTGCATGCTTCAGGCATACTTAAAGGTAAAGGGACCCCTGACCATTAGGTCCAGTTGTGGCCGACTCTGGGGATGCAGCACTCATCTCGCTTTATTGGCTGAGGGAGCTGGCATACAGCTTCCGGGTCATGTGGTCAGCAGGACTAAGCCGCTTCTGGCGAACCAGAGCAGCGCACGGAAACGTCATTTACCTTCCCGCCGGAGCGGTGCCTATTTATCTACTTGCACTTTGACATGCTTTCTAACTGCTAGGTTGGCAGGAGCAGGGGCCGAGCAACGGGAGCTCACTCCGTTGGGATTCGAACCACCAACCTTCTGATCAGTAAGTCCTAGGCTCTGTGGTTTAACCCACAGTGCCACCCGCGTCCTCAAGCATACTTACAGCATCGTAATTTCTTCGGCAATTATGCCCCCTCCAGGTCCGCTGGATCATCAGAGCTGCATTCCTCACTTTCAGGAAATTGGACCTGGGGAAGAGACAGTTACAATCCATTTTTCTCCTTGTGCACTCTTTGTTTTTAAGCCCTGACCCAGGAAGAAACGCAATTCTTTATGGATTACCTCAGAAAGGTGGACAAATACAATCACTCTATTGTCACGTACAGCTCACAATCTCATTTAAAGCACCTTTCTGATTTCACATTAAAACTACAAACTGGAAACAAATTGTACCCTAACGTCTATACATTATTGCTCCATTGGGGTTTGGATGCTGAAAGGGGAAGCAATCTTTGACTGAATTCAAACCTTTGAGAGCAGGCGCTTTCAGGAAACAAGAGTCCAAAGAACAAATAAGAAATTTATTCTTGAGCAAGAAGCCTGAACAATTGTTTTTGCTGACTCGTTCCTTTACATATTAACTCAAAGGCGTAGGGAAAGAGGCCTCACTTAACTAGCCCCAAAGCCATTTTTAGGGGAATAGGCCTGTTCTGAGGAGATTTGACCCCTCCCATATCCAAGAATCTCCTGATGTTCTCTGCTGATTCTCCAGAGAGGAGGGGCGGTTTTCTGCTCTCTACTTATTCCGCTCCAGCCTCACGTGTCAGTGTCGGAGAGAGAGACTGAGTGTTAGAGAGAGATCGTGTGTATAGATAAGGTTGCTGCTAAGAGCAGCTGCAGACACTCAGTGCATTTTCGTTTAGACCTCATTTAGCTCTGTACATAGTTGTGTATTATAGCTGTAGATAGAATAAAGAAGATATTCTACAGAGCTGCTCTCCGAGTCGTTTATGCTCTGCTATACTCTGCTATACTCTGCTATTCTCTGTTGTGCGACGACTGTCTTCTTGTGGAAGTGAATCCGGTGCTCACAACTCTAAGCTGCGAGTCCACAGCACTTTGACCTGTTCCTGTCCAGAAGGTGGTCTCTGGAAGTGCTACCCAGCTCGCCTAGCCCAGTCGGGGCTGAAGTAGATGAGTCCAGTTCGTGGCACTGGCTCAAGGGCGATGCTGACACTTGGATGCACTTGGACATTTGTTTATTCGATTTCTTATCCGCCTCCCACCATGTAGTCCATGGGCAGGTTGCAATGATATAAACACCTGCCTGCCTCCTGTCCCCCCAAAAAACAGTACTTCTGTCTTGTCAGGATTCAGCCTCAATCTGTTAGCGCAAAATTCAAAGGATGGCTCTCTATTTCATCTTGTTTATTGTTTCGGAAAGACCGTAGGAATAAACGGGCAGTCCTTCCGACGGACGAGGGATGTAGAAAGTGGGGTCCCCTGAGGATAGGTTTGGGGACCCGCATTTTTCAACTTGTTCATAATTGATCTGGAGTCAGGGATGAGCAGTTAGGTGGCCAAGTTTGCTAACAACCCAAGCGGTTCAGGGTGGAAAGACGCCCTGTTTGCATGCCATGCCCTCCCTGGTTAAGGAAGAAGAAGAGTTTGGATTTGATATCCCGCTTTATCACTACCCTAAGGAGTCTCAAAGCGGCTCACATTCTCCTTTCCCTTCCTCCCCCACAACAAACACTCTGTGAGGTGAGTGAGGCTGAGAGACTTCAGAGAAGTGTGACTGGCCCAAGGTCACCCAGCAGCTGCATGTGGAGGAGCGGAGACGCGAACCCGGTTCCCCAGATTACGAGTCCACCGCTCTTAACCACTACACCACACTGGCTCTCTGGAGGAGAGCGTTTAAAGATGTTTTGCAAGCTCAGGGATTTTTAATTGTTTTAAAAAATAAAATAAAATAAAATTGCTATGATTATCGTAAATTAAAGTAAATAAAGAAGAAAAAGGAAAGAATCGAAAACAAGAAGAGAGGAAGAGAATACATTAGAAACATTTTTTAAAAAACAGAGGAAAACAGCAATAACAAAATAACAAAAAATGTACTTAAAGCTACAAAACTACATAGTATATATGTGGATGGATAAACATATTGTTTAAAAGTTAATCTATGTGGCACTATGGTTTCGACAAATACATTCCAAGTATCATTAAGTCTGCCCATGCATAATCTTTGCCTGAAGACGAAGAAATCCGTTTCCCTCCTTGCCCGCTTTTTCTACCTATGGGAACCACAGTGGCTTCACCACGAAGAAATGTTAGTGAGAGAGCAATAGTGATAACCTTTGTTGGAAATGTAAAGAAAAAGAAAGTACTTTTTCCATATGTGGTGGACTTGTCCCAAGGTGAAAGACTTCTGGGAGAAGATTTATAATGAACTGAAAAAAATGTTGAAATATACATTTATTAAGAAACCAGAGGCCTTTCTTCTTGGAATAACAGGTTTAGAATTGCCCAAGAAAGATGTTAAATTGTTTTTGTATGCCACAACGGCCGCCCAAATATTACTTGCTAAAAATTGGAAAACACAAGAACTACCAACAGTGGAAGATTGGCAGATGAAGATGATGGACTTTTCGGAGCTAGCTGACCTGACTGGAAGAATCCGCAACCAGAAAGAAGAGGAGTTTCAAGAGGACTGGAGGAAATTTAAGGACTATTTGAATAAATATTGTAATATAAAAAATCAGAAATTACTGGAAAGAAACAAATAGGCCTAGGATTAAATTAAGTTATAATTAAATAAATGGGATTTAGAATGTTAAGAAAAGTGAATAAGATGGACTATAATTGGAAATGGTTTTAGTTTAATAATGATATTGGAAAGCTGTTACCTTTAATTACAAGGAAACTCAGAAGGGAGGGACTAGAGGAAGTCAGCCAAGATGTTTAAAAGGTTGGATTTGTGAAGAATTACGTTTGTTGTTATTGTTTATCTGTTTATTGTTCCCCCTTTTTCTTCTTTCTTCTTTCTTCTTGTTCTGTTTTTGTGTATCATTTTGCTTTGTGGTTTGTGTTATCACTGTGGAAAATCTAATAAAAATTTATGATAAATAAAAAGAAGAAATGTTAGTGAGAGCTGTTGTCTCCAGCCAAGCTTCATACCTGTCCTTAAATCCACGGACCACTTTCTGGATGAGGATGACCTTGTCCGTGATGGCCTTGTCTCTCTCTATCTCCAGCAGCATATCGTGGTGATCCTGAGGAGAAAAACACATCAGCAGGCCGCTCGCTTCTGGAACTTCGCAGGACAGCAGGGAATTCATTTCTTTTATTCTTATATATTTATTAATTGCGTATCCTGCCCTTCCCTCACAGCAGCGAACACGTCAATACCAATACATTGGCGCTCTACTGGAAGGAAGACCACTCCCTGCTGCAAGGTCCATTTCCACCTGGCCCAGACTCACCTTGAACAGCTGAATCTTGGGATGCCAGAGGGACATTGCTGGAACAACTCTTGGGTTGGGGCAAGTGTCTCAGTTGTTTTAAAATGTTTTAAATAGACGCGGGTGGCGCTGTAGGTTAAACCACAGAGCATAGGACTTGCCGATCAGAAGGTCGGCGGTTTGAATCCCCGCGAAGGGGTGAGCTCCCATTGCTCAGTCCCTGCTCCTGCCAACCTAGCAGTTTGAAAGCACGTCAAAGTGCAAGTAGATAAATAGGTACCGCTCTGGCGGGAAGGTACAATGGCATTTCTGTGTGCTGCTCTGGTTCGCCAGAAGCAGCTTTGTCATGCTGGCCACATGACCCGGAAGCTGTATGCCGGCTCCCTTGGCCAATAAAGTGAGATGAGCGCCTCAACCCCAGAGTCGGCCACGACTGGACCTAATGGTCAGGGGTCCCTTTACCTTTACCTAATTTTGGTTCTTCTCTTTTGGTTTTGTCGGGTTGGCTAAATGTTTAGTTGGGGCTGGTGGTTATTTTAATTTGAGTATAACTGTAAGCTGTTTATTATTATTATTATTTTTATTACTGTTACTGTTATTGTTGTTGTTGCTGCTGCTGTTATTGTTATTGCTCAAGAAGTGTGAATGCGCACGAAAGCTCATACCAAGAACAAACTTAGTTGGTCTCTAAGGTGCTACTGGAAAGGAAATTTTTTTTTTGTTTGTTTCGACTATGGCAGACCAACACGGCTACCTACCTGTAACTATTGTTATTGCTGTTATAGATTTATTGGTTTGTTTGTTGTTTGCAGAGTGGTACCTCTAGTTGCGAACGGGATCCGTTCTGGAGGTTCGGCTGCATCCTGAAGAATTCGCAACTGGAGGACCATTTCTGCGCATGTGTGCGGTGCAGTTTAGTGCTTCTGCGAATGAGCTCATGGAGAAACCCAGAAAAATACTTCCGGGTTTGCCAAGTTTGCATCCCAGAGTTCACGTATCCAGAGGAGGTACGACAGTATAGGATAGTTTGTTTTTTAATGTGTGATGTTATGTTTTTATATACAGTGGTACTTCGGTTTTCAAATGTCTCCGCTGACGAACATTTCAGTTTTCGAATGCCGTAAACCTGGAAGTAAACGCTTCAGTTTTCGAACATGCCTCGGAAGTCGAACATGCCATGCAGCTTCCGCTGAGTGCAAGATCCTGAGGCCTAGTTGTTGGCTATTGAGTTTTCAGTTTTTAAATGTTTCAGAACTCGAACGGTCTTCTGGAATGGACTACGTTCAAAATCCGAGGTACCACTGTATCTTGAAAGCCACCCAGAGTGGCTGGGGAAACCCAGCCAGATGGGCAGGATATAAATTAAAATATTGTTGCTGTTTTTGTTTAATAATAATAATAATAATAATAATAAACAAAGCAGTTTAAAATTCCACAAACAGCCTTCAAAAAACAGTTAAAAGCTCCTAAAAGCAACCACCCAAAAGCGATTTCAGGGTTGCTGGTGACAGGACTTTCAGCCATCAGCTGTCTGAGTAAGCAGGAATGTTAGTTGATTTATCCCAAATGCTAATAGTGAGGGAGACTGAGTGAGGGCATTCCACAGGAGGTTGTGTGTTGTATAACGCATGTGCTGTTGAAGCGTCCCTTTTGCATTTCAGGATTGAAAGTAAAGAAAGAGGGATGCCACAGGAAATGAAACAGATCCATTTCTCACTAGTGGGTGTAAGCGAAGCAGGTTCTACTCAACCCACAAGTTTGGCAGCCACCCACTCTGCTACCGGGATGCGGGTGGCGCTGTGGGTTAAACCACAGAGCCTGTTGCTCGGTGCCTGCTCCTGCCAACCTAGCAGTTTGAAAGCACGTCAAAGTGCAAGTAGATAAATAGGTACCGCTCCGGCAGGAAGGCAAACGGCGTTTCTGTGCGCTGCTCTGGTTTGCAGGAAGCGGCTTAGTCATGCTGGCCACATGACCCGGAAGCTGTACGCCGGCTCCCTCGGCCAGTAAAGCGAGATGAGCGCTGCAGCCCCAGAGTCGGCCATGACTGGACCTAATGGTCAGGGGTCCCTTTACCTTTTACCCTCTGCTACCACCGCTCAGTTCCTCTGCCCCTCCAGGGCCACAAAACTTACCTGGGCAGGAGAAGTGGGAGGTGGTAACGTAGGAGGCAGTGGGAAGGGAGTGAAACTACAAGTTCCCACATTCCCCGCAGGAGTTCCTGCCAGAAGCAAACCCCCGCCTCCTGTTTCTCTTGCCCCTTGGTTGGAGAATGGAACTGCAAAATTCAGAGAAGTCTGGATTTCAAAGGATAGCTGTGCAATGGTTTGCATGACTGCTTTGGGAAGCCTGAATTTGGTGGGTTTGCCTTAAAATTCTAATGGGACAAAATGTGTTCCCCATCCCTAACTTCAAGTGTTTTTGCAAGGTTTTTCTGTGCTTGCAGTGGAGTAAGTACAAAAGATTTTGGGGGCAAGCATTTCAAATCAATCCATTTCTCACGAGCCATTTGAAGACCATTTAGCAACTTCAGGGAATTTTGGAATTGACCATTGTGCAGTTCCCTAATTTTAAGGGAAGGCGGAAACAGGAAACATGTAGAAGCTCTGCAGAAGCTCTGAGAGATCTGCATTGGCTCCCAGTATGTTTCTGAGCACAATTCAAAGTGTTGGTGCTGACCTTTAAAGCCCTAAACGGCCTCAGCCCAGTATACCTGAAGGATTGTCTCCACCCCCATCATTCAGCCCAGACACTGAGATCCAGCTCCGAGGGCCTCTTGGCGGTTCCCTCATTGCAAGAAGTGAGGTTACAGGGAACCAGGCAGAGGGCCTTCTCGGTAGTGGCGCCCACCTTGTGGAATGCCCTCCCTTCAGATGTGAAGGAAATAAGCAGCTATCTTCTTTTTAAAAGACATCTGAAGGCAGCCCTGTTTAGGGAAGTTTTTAATATTTAATGCTGTATTGTTTTTAACACTTGATTGGAAGCCGCCCAGAGTGGCTGGGGAAACTCAGCCAGATGAGCGGGGTATAAATAATAAATTATTATTATTATAGAAGCAAACGTTTTGGGGGTTTTGAAAGAAAACTGAACCCCAGCTATCAATTTTAGGAATCGCTGCTTTAAGGATTTTCTTCCCTTGACCTTCGCTGTTTGATTTCTTCCTTGGGCCACTGATGTCAAGTCTGGGATACAGTCTTGCCTGCTTCCAGACTGACCCAGCCCAAAGAAGACTTTTTGACAAGCTCCTTTCCCCATTTCCTCCTCATGCAGCTGCACAGCCCTGATAAGGCTCTCTGGAGGAACGGACTGGAACACTTAACACTTAACTAACTAAGCATCAGGCGAGGAACATCCTTTAAAAAAAGAAGAAGCGTACAGATAACAGTGGAGAGGTGATTAAAACAGCGCCAACACTCCTGTACAGAAGAGGTTTATTTCTCGCCTATTATTTCATGCTTCTTCGTGTGGAAAGCATCTGTTCCCTACAGAACCATAAAAAGTCCCTACAGTAAGTGTATGTTTGGTTGGAAAACTGAAAACAGCAAAGCTTTCCTCGTTTGTTTCTTTTTGGCGTTAAGATGGCATTTCTGGTCACTGGGGAAACTTTGTAGTGAAGAATCTTGATGCTTTGATAGCATCTCAGCCTTGAAAACAATTGCTAAATGGTGGCTGTTGCCCCATTTGAGATATCAGCTAGCCGCCAAACACACACGTTCTGCTTCCGGGCATAAGCCCCCAACAACCTGCTTGCCATCCTACCTTCAGGAAAATCTTCGTCTTGCCAATCTGCCAGTCATCGTCTCTGCCCAACACGGCTTCAGCGATGCGCTGGCAAGTCCCACACAAGTCCCCCTGGAAGAAATGGTGGGGTTTTAATTGCTTTTACTTAATTCCATTCATCAATCACTCCTCATAAAACGTCCCAAAGTGATTTCGCAGGGTAGAAGATAGGGAAACTTCCACCGTCCAAATAATATAATTATCAACATAGCATGCGTCAAGTTTAGGGGGGAAATGTTGTAGCATTACTACAGATACTACTAGATTTTTTGTTGAGGCTGGCCTAAGATGTTTTGGAACCTGAGGCAAACCACAAAATAACCCCCATCCTGGTCAGGGAAGAAGGGGCGAGTGAAGATCTAAAACAGGAACTAAACAGCTCAGGACTGCAATACTTCAAGGGCTGCCTCTTCCCATATGAACCTACCCGGACCCTGAGATCATCTTCTGAGGCCCTTCTTCGTGTGCCTCCTCCTCGAGAGGTCCCGAGGGTGGCAACACAAGAACGGGGCCTTCTCTGCAGTGGCTCCCCATTTGTAGAATGCTCTCCCCAGGGAAGCTCGCCTGGTGCCTTCATTATACACCTTTAGGCACCAGGCAAAAAAGTTCCTTTTTAAATAGGCCTTTGCCTGACATCATCTACACACCCTATACCCTTTTTAAAATGTTTTTTTTTTTGTGGGGAAGGCTATTGGGTTATTGTTTTTATTTTTATTATTTACTTTGTGGTTATATATCTTGGTTTTATTCTGTGAACTGTCCTGATACCCCTGAGTATAGGGCGGTATATAAATTCAGTAAGTTATAATAATAATACAGTGGTACCTTGGTTCTCAAACGCCTTGGTACTCAAACAACTTGGAACCCAAACACTGCAAACCCTGAAGTAAGTGTTCTGGTTTGCAAACCTTTTTCGGAAGCTGAACATGCTCTGTTTTGAGTGTTACAGTTCTGATTTGAGTGCTACACTTCCAATTTGAGTGTTACGGTTCTGATTTGAGTGCCACACTTCCAATTTGAGTGTTACGGTTCTGATTTGAGTGCCACACTTCCAATTTGAGTGTTACGGTTCTGATTTGAGTGCCACACTTCCGTTTAGACAGACGCTGAGGTCTGTCTGTTTTTGCTTTTGCAGCTATTTTGTTTTGTTTTTGTGACTGAGTGGAACCCAGTTCAGCTACTGATTGATTGATTGATTGATTGATTGTGTGACTGCAGTACATTGTTTATTGCTTTCATTTTATGGATCAATGGTCTCATTAGATAGTAAAATCCATGTTAAATTGCTGCTTTAGGGGTTGTTTTTAAAAGTCTGGAACAGATTAATCCGTTTTGCGTTGCTTTCTACGGGAAAGCGTGCCTTGGTTTTGGAACGCTTTGGTTTTGGAACGGACTTCCGGAACGGATTAAATTTGAGAACCAAGGTACCACTGTAATAATATTAATAGTAATAACACTACTACTACTACTACTACTACTACTACTAATAATAATAATAATAGCGGATCCGGCATCCAGGGAGCATGCTGCAGCTGTTGCTGCCATTGTAGCAGCAGGTAATACATTCCTTTGAGGCCAGTTCTACTGGTCCTGTGGATCTTGCTGCCTGAGGCAGCTGCCTCACCTTGCCTCAAGTGTGGGCCGGCCCTGCTCTCAGCATCCTTATTAATGCCACAGGATCTCTCTCTTTAGAGCTACGAGGAGGGTTTTCAACCGTACCTGCTTGTATGCTGGCTTCACCCCAGGCATAAGTACTCGGTACCGGTCCACAAACTCCACGAAAGTGTAGCGGATGGGGTAGCCAGCCCGGCGGATCCGGATGGTTTCCATCATGCCAGAATACCTCAGCTGGCGGACACAGAGCTCCCGGTCAAACAACTGCAGTGATGGGGGGAAATGACCTCAGTGTCAATGATTTTACCCGTTAGCTCCTGAGCTTATGAGCTTAAACATTTCTCCTTTTTAAGTATTTCGCAAAAAAAGAGAGAGAGAGTGTGGTAAATGCAGAGGCCGCAAAGGAGAAAATTTCTGAAGGCAAGGGGTTGGGCTGGATGTCCTCTGAGAGCCCCTTCCAGCTCTGTGGGATTTTTTTTTTTTTTAGCTGTAAGGTTAGTGTCTGTAGGATAGGAAAACAGCAAGAATACAAAGGTCAAACAAGTTAATGCATTTGAGTGAAGAGCATAGCACATTTGTTTATTTGTTGGTACTTAACAACCCAATATCGACAACCTCAGATATGCAGAGGACACAACCTTGATGGCAGAAAGTGAGGAGGAATTAAAGAACCTTTTAATGAGGGTGAAAGAGGAGAGCGCAAAATATGGTCTGAAGCTCAACATCAAAGAAACGAAGATGATGGCCACTGGTCCCATCACCTCCTGGAAAATAGAAGGGGAAGAAATGGAGGCAGTGAGAGATTTTACTTTCTTGGGCTTCATGATGACTGCAGATGGTGACAGCACTCACGAAATTAAAAAACACCTGCTTCTTGGGAGAGAAGCAATGACAAACCTAGACAGCATTTTAAAAAGCAGAGACATCACCTTGCCGACAAAGGTCCGTATAGCTATGGTTAAAGCTATGGTTTTCCCAGTAGTGATGTATGGAAGTGAGAGCTGGACCATAAAGAAGGCTGATCACCGAAGAATTAATGCTTTTGAATTATGGTGCTGGAGGAGACTCTTGAGAGTCCCATGGACTGCAAGAAGATCAAACCTCTCCATTCTGAAGGAAATCGGCCCTGAGTGCTCAATGGAAGGACAGATCCTGAAGCTGAGGCTCCAATACTTTGGCCACCTCATGAGAAGAGAAGACTCACTGGAAAAGACCCTGATGTTGGGAAAGATGGAGGGCACAAGGAGAAGGGGACGACAGAGGACGAGATGGTTGGACATCCAACTCTTCACCATGTGGAGGGTTGTGTACAGATCAATGAAATTAAACCATGGTGTCCCTCAGGTCTTTTGTGGGGCAAATTTGTGTGCGTGACAAAGGCAATTGCCCCAGAAGCAAATTCTGATCAAGAGAACCCTTGGTCCATGATTTAAGTAGGCCCAGATGTCCCATTTAAGGACAGAAGTGTATCTGTCTGCCCAGACCTTTCTGGATCGCAAGAATCAGGAAGTTTGGCAAAGATTTAGCCAAGCTGAGGTCATATACCTGTGCAAAGAAGGGACAAGCGGCGAAGCTCCCTACAGTCAGTAGCTGTAAACATGATATCAGAAAGACTGACAAGACTTTAATCAACCTGAGAAGATGCGCCAGAACTGAGGCAACTTATCAGGGGTCCAGAGAGACCTTCACGAGGCTCCATCTAACAGCGTTTACTTTTAAATTTTATAGATCCATAAGCAGCCTTTTAAAGCACAGGCACGAATTTCCCCAAGTAGGCATACTAAACGTAATGATAAAAATCCACGTAACCCTTTTCAACACGGACATTACAAAAACAGGCAACAGGAACGACGATAAGCAAAAATGGGAATAAGGTTGTTTGAATTTAGGCAGCCAATTTAGCACTGATAGGAATTTTATGGTCTTAGATATATGGTAATGTTCATAAGTGTACCAACCAAGCACATACATGGATCAGCACAGGAAGGCCAACCTGGAACCATTTTGATTCCTAAACTGACCAAATGTTTCCCTGCAAGGTCAAAGTGGGAAACCTCCCCATTGTCTTTTCCTTCACAAATCCTGTCTTAAGGGTATATCTGTGTTTGAATAAGGTGTGAGCCTGTGACCTGGCCCTGGAACTAAGTATTTATCATTACAAAAGACTGGCCAGGTTCCCCAGGCAATCCAGTCAAGTAACCTGCCAGACAGGAGATAAACAAGGACAGGAGAAAAACAACATTCAAATTTCTGTTTAGACCGCCTTTTCTGTGATGTAGGTGTGATGTATCTGAGGGATGGTCTTTCAAATTTCAAAAGTATTTATAAGGCTTTGCATGCCGTTTTTCTGGGTTCCTCCTCCTTTCCTGCGTGTGAGGGGAGCACCCTGTTGCAACAGTCAAGAAAGATCAGGCTTACTAGCTGCTTTGCTTCTCAATATTCTCTGGTTGGCCTCTGTCATTTTCTCCTACCAATAGGGAACCTATGTAAGGACTCTATATGGGCTCTTGGATACCCCATAAGGGAAAAGGGCAATGTTTTGTTTACAACAGCACCAAACCTAAACAGAGCCATGGCAGCAAGATAACAGGGCCCTAAGCCAGGCACGACAACTCTATGGGGTGAAGGGCACCTTGGCCCCCTCAATATTTGTTTTTAGGGGGCCGGGTCCCCTCAATCTTGAGGCAATCTTTGTGTTTTAACCACTGGGCACAAATACTTTGTGTTTTAACCACTGGGCATGCAATTGGCGGCTGCTAAATGCACTGCCTCAATTTGGCTGCTCGGAGAAAAACAATTTGTGCCGGGAAGATTCACTCATAAACACCTGGACAGAAACAAAATCTGTTTCCTTTACATCTACAAAGCATGATTCTCCCGCATTTTGCAAAATTAAATAAAAGTCCTAACAGGGAACGTAATGGAAAAACAGGCAAAGCTCTTTCCACTGGTTTTTTCCCACCAGTTTCCTGAAATCCTGTTTCCTGTCACTATCAGCTCTCGGTCCTCTCTGACCTCAGGCATACAAATCCTCTCCTGGGGGGAAAAAGATGTTTTTATTTCACAGGCTACTTTTACTTCCAGATTCCTATTGTGTTGACATTCGTTCTCTTTGGCGGCCCCGCGTATTTTAAGGGTTTCGATCACGACTTTCAGTGGCAGGGGAATGAACAGCACCTTGTGGTAAACAAGGCAAACACATACATAAGTATATAAGCCACGTGTCTGAAATAGTGCAGGAGAGCAGTCCTGAAGCCATTTTGACTCTCCCAAATTGACCTCAAATATTCCTCTGCGAGGAGGAAGGAAATGGGCAGTCTTTGGACTGTAAGGGCTTACACCTCCCTTTCCAAACACTGTCTGGCGAGTATCTGTTAAGCTGAGCAAACTTATAGCCATGTTCAAATATATAAAAGGATGTCACATAGAGGAGGGA